>PVIH01002101.1:8922-80217 GCA_004025045.1 Sigmodon hispidus
CCCCTCCTCCCAGTCCTCCCTTCACATCCCCTCCTCTCAGTCCTCCCTCAGCCTCCCCCCCCACATCCCCTCCTCCCAGTCCTCCCTCAGCATCCCCCACCACATCCCCTCCTCCATCCCACAAGGAATCCAAAGGAAAGTCAATTTGGTCTGGTATATTCATTTGAGGTAAGACTGAGTTCCTCCCCCTAGTATCAAGGCTGAGTAAAGTGTTCCTCTGTAGGGAATGGGCTCTAAGATGGTAGTTCATGCACCAGGAATAAACTCTGGTCCTACTGCAAGAGGCTCTATTAACTGCTCAAGCTGTTTGACTGTCATCTACATTCTGAAGGTTTAGTTCCTTTCCATGAAGGTTCCTCTGCTCTTATTTCAGAGTCAGTGAGCTCCCAATAGCTTGGGTCAGCTGTCTCTGTGGATCCCCTCCTCATGATCCTGATCCTTTTCCTCATATATTCTCTCCTCTCTCTCTTCAACTGGACTGGGAACTCGACATGGTGCTTAGGTATGGGTCTCTGCTTCTACCTCCATCAGTCGCTGGATGAAGGTTCTATAATGACAATTAGGGTGTTCATTCATTTGGTTATAGGCAAAGCCCTGTTTACGCACCCTCTCCACTATTGCTTGGAGTCCTAGCCAGAGATATCTTGTGGGTTCTTGGATGTTTCTCAAGCACCAAGTTTCTCTCCAACTCCACAATGGCTCTCTCTATCAAGATATCCTTCATTGCTGGTAGAGTGTAAACCTGTACATCTACTTTGAAAATTAGTATGGCAGTTTCTCATAAAACTTGGAATCAATCTCCCCAATGATGTTGGGCATATACCCAAAGGATACACATTCTTACCCCAAGACCATCAGCCCAACTATATTCCAGAACCTGGAAACAAACTAGATACCCCTCAACTGAAGAATGGATAAAAAATTTTGGTACATTTACACAATGGAGTACTACTCAGAAGAAAAAAAATGACATCCTAAAATTTGCAGGCAAATGTATGGCTCTGGAGAGTATCATCCTGAGTGAGGCAACACAGAACCAGAAAGGTAGACATGGTATGTACTCACTCATAAGCAGATTTTAGACATAAAGCAAAGGATAAGTAGGCTACAATCCACAAACCTGGAGCATCCAGGGAAGAGGAGGAAGTTAGGAGAGACATCAATAGATTCCCCTGGGAAGGGGAAATAGGGAAGATCTCCTGAGTAAATTGGGATCATATGGGGCAGCGAGCAAGGGGAGGTGGGAAGAGATCATGAGAGAAGGGGGTGGTTGAGTGGAAGGAGCAACAGACAGGAGAGCAATAATTGTAAAAAACTTTGCAGGCGCTATTTCAGTCCAGTGATATTTCATACCAGGTAAAGCCAAGTACAGATTCCAGTGCACATGACCCTGGGCAAATTAATGTGCTTTTCCAAGTCTCACTTTCTGTGTGTAATATAACTTTATCATGTTTCTATAAAATAAATGAATTACATAAATTTATTACAGTACTTTATTTGGCATATAAAAGGCTAAATTAATGCATATTGCTTCCCCCCCCCCTCTGGTAATTTTTAACTAATGTCAGTTTAAAGCACAGCTAGAGGTTTGTGAAAAGAAAGAAAAGTTCCTGAAGAGCCTATGTAGGACTAAACATATATTCTTTAAGAGGGGATATGTGTAAAGTAGTCAATTGGTTACAGAGTAGTATTTTTAAGTTGTTACTACAATTAAGAGTTCTTGCTGATGTTTTTTCAACTTACAGTACTTTTTAAAGGCAACTATATACTATGTAGGTAAATGTAGCAAATTTGTTTTAAATCAATGGGGATTTACCTGTTTCTCCCTGTGTGATCATTTACCGGTTCATATTTTGAAACAAAGTAGAAGTGACTTTCATGTGTTTCTCCAGACCCTCTGATGTTGGTTAGAGGAGTGTGTCAGTATCTACTTTTGCTTCTTGAGACTGAACATTTTACCAATTAAATGAGATTTGGAAAATTTTTTCAACTTTTTTTCTTTCTTTTGCTAATGTTGCTCTTGTTATTTAATACAAGATATGCTACAGATGAAATAAATGTAGGTGAATTGGTGTCAAAAATGATAACTCATGCCTTGATGTCAATTCTGCTCCATTGGGAGTTATAGGACTGTGGCCACCGTCTTGTAATGTCAGAGATGTAAGGCATTCCCCCAGTTTCCTGTATTTGCGGGTGTCCCTTTGCCCTCTGGAGAGGAGCCATGAGCAGTAGGTTGATCATAGAGGAGTCTGAACAAGCAGTTTTGTTCTGTTCCTAACAGTCCCTTCCGTGCTCTGCTTGCGGTGTGCCAGTGCAGTTGTTTCCACTGGGTGCCGTTTCTCACTTAGGAAAACTGCAGAGGAAATGATCTGTTAACGTTGGACTTGGCCGGACCATTTCCAGGGGTTGATAATGGGAACAAATTATTTCAGGTGAGTTGGAGGGTGTTAAAGTTAGTAAGGGTCTGCTTTACTCTGTCATTGGAAATCACAGACATCACAGTGAAGTGTCCCTGAGAAAGAAATAGGAGGAGATCAAGAGCATCTGCCCGAATCTTCCTTCCTCTCTAGCTTTCAGGGACCACAATTTTGTTTCTGGCTGCAAGGGAATAGCAGCATCCATGTACTGCTTTAGGAAGTGGTTAAATGTGGGGTGAGAGGGCTCTGCTGCCTGCCTCTGTCAGAGTCACCTCAGTACGGCAGAGAATGGCATAGATTAGTGCAGTAATCAATGAGAAATCTGAACACTGCAGGGATCTGATCCGATGACAGCAGCACTTATGGCCTTGTTTAGTGTCACCATTGTGTAATGTTGGGCACTGCAGGCTTTCAGGGGTGGTCATTGAGAATGCAAGGACTATGGGAGATTTTATTTAAATGTAGTATGTTGGTAGATATTTTCTAAACAGTGTTGTGGCTTCTGCCATCCCTAGCTGGAATTTAATGATTTGGTCTCAGTAGCACTTACTTAACCATTCCGATGCTGCTCTTTCATTTGCTGTGTTTCTGCAGTTTCTCCTACTTCAGACTTTGTACTCAAGAACAGGTAAACCAAACTATAATATTAATCATAAGATGAATCTAAAGCTAATGGGATTCATTATTGAATTATTCAAAAGGGTAACATATTTAGATTCTATCAGAGAGTAAGAAGTGCTTTGCTTTGAAAATGAAAACTACATAAATATATAATTTTTGAATGTAGATGATCATCCGTTTGCATTATGTGATGTTTTTCAAATTTTGAATGTATATCTGAAGTGCTCAAGAGTTGTATGTACTTCAGTATTATATTCATTTCACAGCTTGAAGTATGCATATAGTTAATTCAGGGAGCATGCCTTGTCCTTTTCTGTTTAATCAAAGATAGTTTGTTTTCATTGTTTAATGAATTGTTTAGAAGGCATCAATTTTTAGTCTCAAAACTAGTAAAATTGAAGCTGCATGCATATTGTTCTCTTTCAAGGGTTTAGGCAAAGGCTGCTGAGGCCTGGTTTCTTCTGACCCATTGTCCAGACTGTAGATCTCTCTGTAGACATGCCTGTGTTCTTGTGCAGTTTTAGGTTGTGAACCTAGAAGAATGATGATCATATAGAGGGGAACAGAATGCAGACATTCAATGGAAAGGAACAGCATCATCTTTGGGGTCAGAGATTTGAGTGTGTGACCTTGGTGATAAATGAGCACCAATCTCTTCTGCCTCTGCTTTATCTTCTGCACCCAGAGAGAACACCTTCCTGCTGTCAGTAGAGATGGCATTGCAATTTTAAAAGTGCTCTAGGTTGTCACATAGTGATTTCTGTGTAGAAACAATACTGCCTTCAGACATTGAAAGAGATGTGGTTTCCTTAGTAACCCCCACCTTATCCCTTAATTTGTATTACTGGAGCCTTTGAGATTTTAGAGTTTGTGAATAGCTTTTTAAAAATTAAGCTGGTAAATCTCTTGGCTCCCATTGTAACTGCTCTTCCAAATAAGGATTGAGTACTTGTGGTATTCTGACTGCACTTTCCTTTATACTGCACTGCTTGGGAGGAAAAGGTGTCCCATGATTTGCTGTAATGCTTTGAGGGCTGAGTGCAGACAGGCACAGAAAGCATCCTCACACCTGGCAGGGCCACAAAGCTGCCTGGCTGCTTTCTTGCTCCCTCTCAGGTTCGGTGAGTCTCTTATTAGAGATGCTGTTATCTCTTCATAGTGAATGATTCTTCAGAGGTCTTCTTTCTGCTAGGGTCAGGTTCAAAATCCAGAGGATCCCAAGCAGGTGAGAAAGTAGTAGCTACATTACACTCACAAGTTTAAACTAACCAAATATGCCCTTTTGAATTAGTGTTAAAAGTTTATTGTAAATTGAACCATATACTTGTGGAATGACTTATAATTGTTTGTTGATAAAGGTCATGCAGTCTGTCTTCATGGTCATGCTCCTGTCATGTTACTGATAGACCTTTAGAATTATGAGAGCAAGCCTAAGGCAGAGGGATGAATATGTATGGCAGAGAGGAAAAAAAATATTGTAGCTGATTTTTCTGTCAAGCTCTGTGGAAATGGAATGACTTACAGTCCCTCCTCATAAACTTAGGAAGCTGGTAACTTTATTAGTAAAATGACTCTTCATACGAGAGTTATATGTGCCAGGATCTTTCAGCTTCTTATTTTACATGGTCATGTTATTGAGTGGTTGGTTAGCAGGATCTTTGAGACTGGAGACCATCAAAAATGATGGAAGTCATTTGGAAAGAGATGAATAAATTCAGTGAAGAAAAGTTTGTAACTTTTTTTGTACTTTGCCACATACATAGATACTTTGAGCAAATGAAATAAATGCACACTGCTCTGAGCTTTTCAAGGCCCAAAAGAATGGACAGAAACATGCCAGTTTATTAATATAGAGCAGACAATGAAAGACTTAGTGGTTATTTTAAATAAATAAAATAAAATAAAATTGTTTTAGAATGTCTTTAAACACTATTGTTTATTTATTGTTTCTAGGCTAGTTGGTACACATTCAGAATTTTTAGATAACCTTCTTCAAGTATACTACCTCTTCTGCTGAAGGGAGTTGTTGGAATCATAAGGTTAATTGTTTGTGAGAATATAACCCCAATTCTGAATGCCTAGTTAATTTAAGTAATTATTTCAGGGGAATGTATTTTGTACATTACATTTTTAAAGAATTGTGATATAAATTATTAACAGTGATGAGCCACAAACTCTGAATATATTTCATAACTGCAGAAAGAAATGGTTATTAAAGTAGTTGAATTCTAATAGACATGTTTTTAGTAATACCTACCACAAATTTTAGATTCATTAATGGTTCAAAAGGGGCCAGGTATATCAACATGTAATGGTACATTGTTCCATGTCTGACAAACCAAGTTCAATTTCCAGGGACCACATGATGGAAGGAGAGATATACTCCCTCAAAGCTGTTCTCACATGTCCCCACTATGAATAAATAAATGTCATTTGAAGATAGTTCAACTTCAAATCTGTTATTTCTGATAACTTACGTAGAAAATATAAAGGTCTTACCAACCATTTTATACATTGCTCCATATAGCATATATTTCTGAGTATGTTGAAGACACTAATTGTGGAAGAGAGATCAACACACCTATTTACAGTATCATTCTTGCTGACATATGAGGCTTCTTAGAGTGCACATAGCTGCCAGTGATATCTTGGGCGAGTGACCTTGCATTCTGTGTGTATCTCCCAGTTCACTTCATAAATGTCTGTCTTAAGCAGGAACCTTATTGAAAGCATACTGCCAAGAACGTGCAGTAAGTGGTCATTTTAAGAGATAAGCAGAAGCACCAAGTCAATAGAGCAATGGCTCAGTCTAAGTCATTTCTTCATCCAGAACCTTTCAATGCTTGTTTTTAACTTGGAGAGAAATGTTAAAGAGGAAATAGACTCTCAGAAGAAAACCGCCAATGAACATAAAATTTTGCCTACAATTTTAAAGAATGCATGGCTCCTTTAAATGTGCTCATAGACAGTGAGTAAAAGATTCAAATAACTTGGGATACAAACCTTACCTTAAAGGTAATAACAACAAAGTGCTGGTATTCATTGGTGGAATACATAATTGTCCTGTACATGAAAATAAGCCATTTTTCCTCTATTCTTAGAAAATAAAAGACTACCGTAAAATTGCCCTTGCTCTGAAAATGCATTTAATGTCTTATACTTTTTATGATGTAATTTAATGTCAATATATTATATACATATATGTGTGTGTGTTGATATATATGTATGTGTGTGTGTATATGTGTGTGCAACTTTTTCAAAACTTCATTCTCCAAAATAAATGATTACATTCATTAAGCTTTAGTCAAGGAGATTAAGAGTGACTGAAAGTCAAAGATAACTGAATGATTTTTGAACATGTATATATTTGTATGGAATGACAGTATGCCATATGTACCTTAAAGCTCAGTGAGGACCTCGTTCTGTCCAGAATACCAGAATGACCTTGCACACCAGATTTTTTTTTTTTTTTTTTTTGCCAACAGGCTTCTACCACATTATGTTGGAATTCCCTAACTTCAGACACTGGTTTTATTTGAGGAACTGACATGTATGTTAGCAATCTCTCTTTAGTTGTTGTGATTGTTTGTTTCTTTGGTTGGTTGGTTTTTGTTGTTGCTGTTATGTTTTGTCGTAGGTGGAATTTTGCTATGACCAGAACTATCCACTAAGGACTTGAAAGTCATAGATAAGTGAAGCACAAAATAAGAGACCCCCAAATAGCTATTTAATCGAAAAGGTTTTAGAGTGTTGATGAAAACAAATGGTTTTCAATGAGGAAGACAATTGCTCTTTGGCATTTTGCCTTTTGAACTTTTCAGACTTTTTCAGTTTTGATCTTTCTTCCCAGTTGTCATGGTTAGTTTAACAAAATTAAACTACAGTGGCTGCAGTTTTTATGCTTATCATGTACATTCACATGTAAATGCTTGACCTCAAGTGCAATGATTGCTATGATAATTAAATCAAACAAAGATACTGTAGTACCAAAGGTTTTGGGCTCAGTCTCAGTTTCTCTGTCTGTCTGTCTGTCTCTCAGTGTATGATGTGTGTGTACCCATGCACGTTTTGACAAAAAAAAACTGAGATATATGTCTATATGTGTTTTTATGTGTGTGTGTTTTATATATTGTCATTGAATCATTAATACATCACTTTAAAATAATAGAACTGTATGTGCTTGTTTGAAATTATAACAACTATCCAAATGATGCCTTTTTTGATCTTTTTAACAGTGATAGTGAAAACTATTTAGGCTAGAACAATATCTACTTCTACTAAAATTTAGTATTTAGACATTAAAATAAGTTAAAACAATTATTGCAATTTAAATTCTTTACAAATACGTCTCAAAACTGGACAACTAATATTTCATGCTAAAACCTAAATGATCCTCATATTCCAACTGGCTAAAATAAAAGACTCTGTTTCAGGTACTATTGGTTGGTTGGCTTTTTGTTTGAAATTGATATCAGCCTTTGATTTTATATTAATGTAATTAAACATTGAAGTGGGCATTGGGGGTTGTGGCCCAGGGTAGAAGGCTAGCTCTTGTTTTGAGTCCTAGTGTAAGCAAATAACATAAGAAAAGTTCTGGGTATGTTCAAATATGAGAGTGAATTGATTCTTATTGCTGAGATTATTAAAATCACTTAATCATAATACTTTAATATTTCTTGTGGCTCCTGTGTTTCTAGGGCTCAGTGTTGCTTCATTATTATATCTAAACTTTAGAAAATCAGGTACAGTTTATATGATTAGTAGACTTCTTAGGTCAAACATGACATACAGATTTTATTAGGAAATTAGTTAAATAGGCCATCTTTATAAATAAGCACAGTGTATCTTTTTAGAGAATTTTTTTGTAGAGTTTTAATGCTTTTTATCAGAAAACAAATATCAAATGAGTATTGTTCATATCACTGATTTAATACTCAATTCAGTGTTTCAAAAAGTAATTTCAATTTTTAATGACACTGAATATATTAGATAGCATTGATGACACTGCAATATCAGTATCAGTGCATTTAACCTTTCTTCTAGATTTTCAGCCAAGATGATATTCTTTATTTTGGTTTGCTTTTACTGTAGAGGCATTAAGTTTGATTAAGACTCTTTAAAAGGTATTAAGACTGCGGACAATATAGAACATTATGCAGAGAGCCCTTAATCCTGTGTTCCCTGTTTTTCATACTTCATTTACAAAATGTCAGAAAGTAGAACATTCAATGGGAAAAAATAACACAAATGCATTCAGTTTTTACATAATTGATGACTCTGATACATTATTTCATACGCACCACCTAGTTGTCATATTTTGATTGTCATATGTTGATGAGGAATGATTTAATTTTAGAATTTTAAGGTATTAGTTACAAACATTCTCATGACTGAGAGCTTCTTTTTCTAAGTTAGTAATTTTTTTACCAACTAGTTTGTAGTTATTATTACAATTTGTTTAAATTTTTAAATAAATCTTCCTCATTTGAGTTGTAAATTTTTCTACACCCATAAGAAATTGTATGTGTTTTTATACATGTTATACTCTTTTTAGTTGTTATCTGGTGGATGCTGTTCTAACATCAGGATGTTGCCCTTCTATCCAGGTCATCTGTACCTATTTGTTGAGACAATATCATTCATATTTAAGTATATAAAGCTATGAATGATATCAGCTTTGAAGGCAAATATGCTTGGCAGCAATTTCATTTCCTGTCTTTTTATTTTAAGTTTCTTTGTTCTTTTCTCATGCATTCTTATTTTTGAGAAACATGTTTGTCTTTGCTCTCCCATTTTCTCTGGTGTAGGGTACGACATTGTCTTATTGGGTTGAGTACCAAAGAAACCTTCATGCTCTAACTGATACACTAGTAATGAGAGCCTAATGGACTCTTCAAGGAATAAAGTGTAGGAGTTTAGAATTTTCATGGTGTTTTATCCCAGATGGGATACCTTCCTCTACTCCATTTCTACAAAAGATGTAGACGTGATTGTGGACTTATTGCTTGCACATTAATTTCAATTCAGTTTTATTTTAATTGTTGTTGTTGCTTGTTTGTTTGTTTTTCATCAAAGAATTTTGAGATTTATGAGTGGAAAGATGTTATAGTTCTGGGATACTTTCTCGAGTTCACAGTACCTGTGCATTGTATATTTGTAACTTCAGCAGATAAAGGAATTGGAGTTAGGGTTACCAGCATTCTTGAATGAAAGGCCATTTCTTTCCCAGAGAGTAACTAGAAAAAACAGAGAACTGATTTTGAGCACTTTAAGTCTGAGTCAGTGATGCTTTCTGGTTTCTTCTTACAGTCTTTCAGTCTTATAGCCCAGGCTGACCTGGAACTCACAGAAATCCTCCTGCCTCAGCTTATTGAATGCTCAGTTACAGGTGTGAGAAGACATGCATGTCCCTGTCTTTTAATATTTTTGTTATAAAAGTTGAATCTCAGATGAAGTACTGAGTCTTTGGCCAGCCTTAAGTTAGGTGGCTTTATAAGGCATGCATACTCTGTATACATTTGTCACTGTTAATTCTTTGTCTCCATTTCTTTTGACATATCAGAGGTCCAGCTGAAAGAGTCTGCCCTTAGAAGACTCATACACTTTTGTAGCTCAGCAGACCTGGGCCTGTGACCTAGTAGAGCTTTAAAGTTGTGCAAATATGAACACTTAGTAGTTTTCTCAAAACCAATGATGATACATAAAACAGAAATGTTCTTGAAACTTTTCATGCCTAGCAATTTTCCTTTGCCAGCCAAGGAAATGCCAAGCTAAAGCGAAAGTTCTCTTATATATCTAGACACTCTCCCCTACTCACACAGAAAAGATAGAAAAGTCAAATTAACATATGAAGAAATAAAATGATGTAGGAAGATAAAGGAAAAGGCTTTAGGGGAGAGCTCTGGCTTCAGAGTATCTGTTTCTATCTGTTTGCTCCAGATTGAATCCTTTCTTTTTATAGCTTAGTAACACATCGTAAAATAGTAAGATGTATCAGAGCCTCATATGCATTTCCACCTATTATATATGTGCTTAATATTCATCTGTATTCCACCAACTGTTCTCCTTGTTACTTACATCACTCACGCTATATGACAAGCAAGGTATCAGTCTCCCTACATTCCATTTCCATATCTTCAGATGCAAAGGCAGGTAGGATTCAATTTGACACTCAGAATATTGAAAATTATTTCTGTTTGGATTGAGCAGCCAAACTAGCAGACAAACACTAGTGTTTTTCTTTGTCAAAGAGATTTTTCTAGAATGCTTTTTGTTGTTGTTGTTACAATGCTTCTGTGAACGTGTCCAGCACTACAGTTTCTTAAACCTGTAGTTAACATCCAGTCCCCAAACAATGAAAACAAATAAACCCCAATTTTTTCTACAGGGTATCCTGGCTGGTTGTTCCGAGGCTTTGCACGTCACAACCTGTTCTCCCACGTCAATGGAATGCTCAGTATCAATGTGGAAGCCTGGTCAGTTGGAAAGTTGCAGTGTAATATTTTCCTCCTGGGTACAGCACTTCCCAAAATCTGATGTACTGAGAATCTATGTTAGAGAAAAAAAAAAGTTCCCTAAGACTGTTGTTTTGTGATTTGTTACCCAGTATACCGCACTATTGAATATATAGATTCTGGGGCAATAATTTCTAAGACATTACATTTCATGCTATATTGTCACATTAAATTATTTGTCTCTAAACTTTTATGCAAAGAGTGCTTTTTGTTCCATAGTCAATGACCTTGGCAAACTTTCTCAAACAGCTTTTTATTGTCATTTCCAATCATGTTACAGATTAGCTGAAAATCATGAGCAAATTTACTTTATAAAGCTAAGTCATGGTGTTATGTGTGTCCATGCATTCGTGTGTGTGTGTGTGTGTGTGTGTGTGTGTGTGTGTGTGTGTGTGCATACATAGGTATGCCTTTGAGTAGTTGAAAGAGTTCCAGAATTTTAATTGATCAACTTTCTCTAAGTCTTATAGCATCAGGGCAGAGCAGAGACAAAGGGCAAGTGTTTCTTGAGCATCAAGGTCTTTAGGGCATTTATCTGGATTTTTGAAATGCCTTAAAAGTATCAAAATTTAGTATCAAAAATCTAAGTTTATATATATTAGTATTGCTTTCAATAGTAGAAAGTACAAAATTACTTTGTTTAATCTCTTTAATAAGTTTTAATATCTCTGTCTACCAGTATTTAAAATAAATATCCACATTTCTGTGTATTCTCGGTTATCTCATCAAGAGGTGTTACATAGAAGTCTTCAGTGACTGTGGGGGGCAGGGTGGGAGCATGTGTACACACTTATGTGGATATGTGAGTGTGCATATGGAGGCCAGAGATCAATGTCTTAAGTCTTCTTAGTCACATTCCCCGTTATTTAGAGGCATGCTCTGTCCCTGAGCTCATTGATTCAGCTAGATGGACTAACTAATGAGCTTCAGGGATCTATTTTCATCTCTGCATCCCTGGGAATACAGATGGATGTTGCTACACATGGCTCTGGTGTCTGTGCTAGGGATCCAAACATAGTTCCTCATGTTTACATGACAAACACTGCTGCCTAAAGTATCTCCCCTGGTACCTCAATGATTGTCTTTTTAACACTTAATTCTGTTGTTGATTAGGTAAGACTAAATTCTAAATTTGTTGGAAGTTGACAGAGATGACATAATTCGTCTCAAATTCTTGAAAAAAAATATTTTGTGTGTGAGAAGGTTATACCTAATTTATAGAAGAGAATGGAATTTATAAACTTGAATAGATATTGTCAAGAAAAATGTATTCAATATTTAGGATTAGGTTTAGAATGACAAGTCCCTGACTTTAACATGCATTGTTCTTTTTACTGTAATATAGCTACTGATTTTAGTTTTTATATAAAAACTAGAAATAGCATAAAATAATGTTAATAAACTGTGAGATAATGAGATTCTGTAGTTATTCCAAGTCTTAAACTGTGAGGCAGACAAATACTATTGTTTCATAGTTTTATGCTAGGTAAAAATTGATAGGAATGGTTGCTGACACACTTTACTTACAGGTGCAGTAGAGCTAGTTGTTCCCAAAGGGCCAAGAATCTATGCTACATAATGACTATCAGTAAACAGACTGAATGGTTCATAAGAATATGTATTTGAGGCCAGCTGTACAATCAGAAGTTATGCCACCTGAGCAGATTTAGCTTCTGTGATTTGCACCTCTGTATGTGGTTGAGAAACCACCACTGGATGGCCATTAGAGGATCCATCCGTAAATACAATTCTAGTTTCCTAAAGGCTGTAAAGAATATCTATAGGGAAACACACTGGATGAGCCTTTAAAAAGGCAATCAACTTAGAAAAAGGGTAATGATTATCAAACTCACACAAATTTGAGTCCAAAAAAAAAATTCCCAGGTCATTCTGAATTGGTGGCTTGTAGCCACCGTAACTCTTCTTTAGTATAAGGTGTAATAACTGTATGTGGTCTAATGTCAAATGTTTGTAAGCTTAGCTTAAATCCTTTTTAAATTACATCTAATACAGCCAAGGGATAAGACAAAACAACTTTAGCACCCAAAGAATAGGTCCTGTCTGCCAAAAACCTCTAGTAGGGCTATGCTCTGAAGGAAAAATAATTAGCATCAAAGGCTAAGCAAAATCTATATTATAGTTATGGGCTCCTACAGAAGGGACAATATGTGCTTCTAGTTGTTCTTGTACCAAGAATTCAGCAGCCTGCAATTTCTCCTTACCAAGGGGCCATTGCTCAATTCATACAGGATTAGTTGTTTTCCACTTAATAGGTATAGGTACAGGCTGTTCCACAATGGCCCCTAAGAAAAATTTCCTAAATCTTTTCTTACTACTGGAACTTTCTGAATCATGTGTTTTTTTCACTACTGGCTGGGGGTCACCCTGAACTGTGGGGTAAGCCCTTTTCCAGGAACAAATCTCAGATGAGTCAACATTCTCTGAATGGGTTTGGTAGTCAAAACCACTCCCATAGCCTGAAGCACATCTTGGCCCCAGAGGTTAAGAGGAAGATGCTCATTTAAACACAGTTGAATGTCCTTCATCAGCAGCAAGTATTGTGAGCTACATTCCTGGAAAAGGCAAGTACCCTCATGTGCTGGGACGCTGTAGAAGCAGTTTACAGTGTCCAGGCAACAGGCCAATGCTTTTTTAAAATTTCTTTTTTCTTAACCTCTTTTCCCAAACTCCTAATATCTTCCTCCTCAAAGTCCCTTATAGATTTGGCAGACTCCTCATCCAAACTCTCCTCAAAGGTTCTCAACAGCTCCGTGAGCACCTCTTTCACTTTCACATTGGTGCTCAAGAGTGCATCTTTTTTTTTGTTATTATTATTATGAACAAAGAAGTCACACTTTCTACCCTTGTATATCCTTATTCAAGGTCCCTTCCCCCTCCCACCATATCAGGTCATTCTCTCTTCTCCACAAATTCCCATCCCCTCCCTGGGCAGGCAGCAGGCAGTCCCATGGTCCTACTGACCCAATAATGCTTAGTTTAGTCTCCACTCCTGGCAGATCCAGTTTTCTTCCCCCTCCCTCAAGACTGAGTCAGGTGTTCCTCTAGGGGGAGTGGGATCCGAAGGGTCAGTCCAGGGTGTTTCTGATCCCAAGCTGTTCAGTGGTTGTGGCTTGCAGCTTGGGCATGCTTTGCTTTTTTCTTGTTTGTTTGTTTGTTTGTTTGTTTAGAGTCCACTAATGAGTGAGTACATCCCATGCTTATCTTTCTGAGTTTGTGATACCTTGCTCAGGAGGATAGTCTCCAAATCCATCCATTTGCCTGCAAATTTTAGGACATCATTTTTTCTTACTGCTGAGTAGTACTCCATTGTGTAGATATACCACAGTTTGTTAGTCCATTCTTCAGTTGAGAGACATCTAGGTTGTTTCCAGGTTCTTGCTATTACAAATAACTCTGCTATGAACATAGTTGTGGTAATGGCTTTGGAGTGTGACTGTGCATCTTTAGGGTATACACCCAGAAGTGGTATTGCTGGGTCCATGGGGAGATTGATTCTCATTTTCTGAGAAACCGCCATACTACATTCCAGAGTGGCTGAACAAGCTTACACTCCCACCAACAATGGAGGAGTGTTCCCCTTGCTCTGCATCCTCTCCAGCATAGGCTGTTCTCTGTGTCTTTTATCTTAGCCAATCTGACAGGTGTCAGGTGGTATCACAAAGTAGTTTTCATTTGCATTTCTCTGATGGCTAAAGATGATGAGCACTTTTTCAGGTGCCTTTCAGCTACACTGTCAATAGGACAAAATGACAGCCTACAGAATGGGAAAAGATTTTCACCAACCCTACAAGTGATAGAGGACTGATCTCTAAGATATAGGAAGAACTCAAGAATCTAGAGCCCAAAACCTTGAATAACCCAATCAAAAAATGGGGTCCAGATCTAAAAAGGGAATTCTCAGCATAAGAATTACGAACAGCTGAAAAGTGCATCTTTTATTATTGTCCCTGAGGAACAATCAACTCTTCCTTCCTCCAAAATTACCTCCTCAACCTCCAGTACAACCTTAAAAAAATTCTTGCACAGTCCTGACTTAAGAATGGTGCCCTGTTTATTTAAAAATGTAAGTAACTGCTCGCTTAAAACCTGTACTAAGTCACTAGCACCCAAACTTCAATCCACCCTCAACCTTTATCTTACCTGCTGGCCAGCCTCCCAAGGGTGATCTCTCAGAGTATCCTGCATTCTTGATCTTGCTGAGCAGTGAGTCAGGCACAAGGCTGGAGTTTATTTCAGTTCATCCTCAACCTTTCCTGAGGATGGTCTGTCAGGTTATCTTGAATTCCAGATCTCCCTGTGGGAGTCCAACTGTAGATTGAAAGATACAGAAGCTTGCATCATTCTTGTAAGGAGAATGCCATTTATTGAGATTCCAGCTCAGACATATACACCTAGTGCTACCTGGGGTGGAGCACAGTGAAAATTTCCCAGGTGACTGGAAAATTACTGACTCAAGGTAAACAGTTTAAACTTCCTCTTTTAAGCCCCACAGGCAATAAGGCAGGAACTAGGTGTGGAGCACAGAATGTGCAGTTAGCAATCCACAGGCCTTGCCTCTAAACTCAGAGTGTAGGGAAAGGTCAATGCAGGGCTCTACAGTAATGTGCTTGAGAGTGTATGTTTTATTTATTTAAGATCTTGATTTCAATTATTTTGCCTATATTCCCTGGAGTGTTTCTAGCAGATCATATAGCTGTGTTTGTAATTTTGGGTATTCCTCATTACTTTTTAGATTGTAACTTTAACCATTCCTATCAATACATACACAGATTCTTCATATTCTGCATATTGATATTTTTTAAAATTATAGTCATTTTAACAGAGGAGATCAGAGATTAAATTTTTGTCTTAATTTGGATTTCTTTGATGATTTGTGATGTAAACATCTTTAGGGGTGAGTGTAGCTTCCATAAAAAAATAAAATTCATTTTTAAAAAATTTTTTAGAGAATTTCACATATGAGAACAATGCTGCTATGACAATAAAGTACAAATATCTCTTCAAAACACTAACTGCCTTTGACAGTTAATTCAAAAATGAGATTTGTGAATCATAGGGAAGTGCTAATTCTAGTATTTGTTTGCTTACATTTCTTTTTTTAGAATTCTGTACATGAATGTTGTATTGATTAATTTCTATGCCTCTCCTAACTCCTCCTGTGTCCTAATTCATTACTTCTTTAATTATTGCTGTTCACACATATGTATATCTAATATAATCTGCTGAGTTCATTTACTGCTGTTTCTAAATATATATATGTTTAGGGATGACCACTTGAATTGGATAATTTATCAGGGGGCTCATTTCTGAAAAAGATTGTACCTCCACCTCTGAGATGGCAGTAATTGCCTCTGACTTTTCACCTAGGGATGGGAATTGTGATATTTTTCCTATAGTCCTTAAATGCCTACTGATATTGTCAATTACACACAGCTTGTTAGGCAGACATACTGTTTAGATGTCATGGGTTCAGCTCCCTGTGAATATAGAAGATACCATCTTATAGTAGGCCTGCTCCTTTGGCTCTTACAATCTTTCTGTTCCCTCTTCTATTCCCAAGCTTTGGTGAGTATACAAGTTATGTTGTAGGTGTTCCCATTGGGTCTGCGGCATCATCACTCATTCTCTGTATTTTTGACCATTTATGGATTCTGTGATGGTCTTGTATGCCATAAAAAGAAGCTTTGTTGATGAAGGTGAAAACTACACTTTTTTTGTGACTATAAGGATAGGTATGCATTATCTAATATGTCATTTAAAAATGTTCTAACAAAATACCAAATGGCTGGAAATAATGCAATTCTTCTCTGAAAGGAAACACACACACACACACACACACACACACATATGTATCCAATGATACAGACACACACACACACTTATTTAATTGTTTTGCTTGACTAAATATAAGTTGGGTTTTAAGATACTTATCATTATTGGTGATGTTGATGCTAAACATCAATGGTTTGAATAAGCTTCCTACTCTGTTTCAGGTCTAGAGTTCAAGAACACAAACTTTTGAGATTTTATGTGGTAATTGCATTAAAGTATATCTAGGACATGAAAGTTGTCATGAAGTTTGAATAAAATTACCAAAAAGTATTTGACGACTGATATTTCTACTTTCAAAAGAAATTAGACTGGCTGAAAGATATTAATTAAATACTAACAGAATTGCTAATTTTATAATAGTATTGCATATTTATAAAATAGTCTGATATTTTACAGATTTTGTGATTAATAAATACATTTAACATAATGTCGTCTCATCTTATTTTGATGACTAGAAACAAAGTCCTATAAAATATATATTGTTTTTTAATTGAGTGTTAACTGAAATTAAAAAACTTGGCTATATAACAAAACACTGTCCATTTATTGTACCATTGTGTTATAGAGTACCACTTGTCTAATTTGGAAGAGACATCTTCTTACTTTAGAAAAACTTTTAAAAGTAAACTACCTGAAGTGCTATTTTCACACCTTAATTTCTAGTTTCAGATTTTAATTCCTGTTTATCAAGAGTTTTCCCAAATAAATGTTCCCCTTAAAACATTCAAGTGTTTTATCATTGTATACACTCAACTGATCTTTACTCATGTATTAGCTAGGGCACTTGTATAATTTTTTCTTTATATAAATTAAAATCCCATTTTTATCACTGAATTCTAATCCAGTATATATGATATACACACATTCAGAAAACAGATTTTGCTAGGTATTTTATTTATAACCTATGCTGCATTTAAATAGTTTAGTTTCACCTAAATTTGGTTGATTTAGCATTTTTTGTTGTTGTTATAGAAAAATAAGCAAAAAATAAAACAGTTTAAGGGATTTAAGAAATGACTTGAGAGGATAATGTCTCTTTTGACTTTAGGTCTGTAAAGTTTACATTTTCTGTCTAACAGTCACATAGTCTATTTTGGAGGAATGGTAGAATGGTTTGTTTCTTGAGATGGTGGAAAACATAGTTATATACATGCAGAGTTACTGAGAATCAGTAAAATTTGTATGGCCTGTTATGGTCATTCATTTTGATGATGCCAGAATATGCCTTGCATATATTCTTGAGATGAACACGAGCTTCACCTTCCCTAATACTTCACTAGTGCATGCCTTTGTACTTCACTTTCATACTTTTTCTTTTAATACTTTCATACTATGTATATACTCAACTTGGGCAAGTATAGCTATCACATAAATTATTATACCCTATTTTAGGGCTTCTGTTAGCTTCATAAAGCTGTTTTTAAGGTCCTTTTCTTCTGTTTCCTCTTCATTGTTATGTTCAGGTCTTGATGCCATAGAACCACCTGTTTCTTCTGGTGATGGCTTGTTGATCTTTCTATTGTTGGATCTTGCACTGGTGTCTTCCCATTGGTTCCTCAGTTCACTCTTGGTCAGCTCTTAGTCAATTGTAGGCCTGGGGGCTTTTAGTCAGCTATGTGTCAGGTCTCATGTAGTTACAGTATGATGCTGCTGATTGCGGTTTGGGCAGGCAGTGTCCCACAGCTGCCGTGTTTTGCTGGAACTTGGCCTAAGGGTGCTCTCGCAGCAGCTTTGTTTGGTTTAGGGTGGAGCATGGTGTGGTTGCACTATTGTTGAGTGTCCCGAGGCAGGGGTTCAGAGGAGAGTAGTGTGGTGTGAGGGACAGGATAGCTCTCACCTCTTAGCTGTGTGTCTGAGGGTCTCGGCTAGTGCTGTCCACATAAATTATTAAATACTTACTAAATGAAATGAGAAGCATGGTCTTAAGAATAGTTTTAATATACATGCTCAATTAAGCATTCTATTTGAAATATATTTATGTTAAATGATACTGGTTGGTTTTATTGTGATCTATTTATTGTGATTTCACACCTGAAATCAAAACTACAGGATTTGGAATCATAAAAATATATGTTAATACATTGTTATAGATCGTGATTACACTGAATTATTTTATTTCTATTTACATAAGTTTCATGTGCCACTTAAATGACATGTATCTTCTTTATGCATTGAAAATACATTTCACCATTGAAAATGCATAGTGTATAAAAATTCTTGCAATGAATGCTCTAGGTTTACAGCCTAAAGACAATAATTTAAACTAGCCTGTTTTTTTCCCCAAGGATTGGAGTGTGGTGATATATTTAATAAAACCAGTCTGGAATATCAGAGAACAGATTCACCTACAGTCAAGCCAGGAGGGTCAGAGAGTGGTAACTCATGTCTTTAATCTTAATTTTTGAATATGATGCAGAGTTGTACCTAGAAGTGAAACAACTGGGCAAAGAAGGTATTGGAGGCAGGTGTCATAGAAAGACGGTGATATATTCTGTAGAAGTGATTGGGGACAAAGCTGAGAAAGCTAGGAGATAGGTTTTACCTTAAGAAGCTGGCTCGGTGAGATTTGACTGTGGTCTGTTTCCTCTGTCTGATATTTCAGCTTTTTCCCAGGTGGGGAGGAGGAGGGGAAGAAAAGAATGAGCTACTACGATTTTGTAGTTAACCTTGAACTCACAGAAATACTGAAAGATTTCTGTCTCTGGAGTTATGGGACTAAAGGCATAGGTCACCGTCTGGTCTTTCTTTTTCCATGCTGGTATTAAAGGTGTGACTGGTTTTATTAAATATATCACTACAGTGGAGAGCTAGCCTGTCATAAAATTTTCCACAAAATAACCTAAGAATTGTAAAGTTAATTTGAGCATAGCTATGTATGGATTTGGGCTGCCACCTGATTTTATTTATGGTTCTATATTAATGATAACAGTTAATTAGAATTTTTAGAGGTATATTGAATATATGGTCAAATGTTTGAATATATTCTACAAGCAAATTCTCTGAATTTATTATCATGTCAAAGCTTTGCAATCTAGAAATCAATATTTTTAACCATCTAGTAATCAAGGAAAATATTATCAAGAATTATTTTTTAATATTTTAGGCACAAGTTTTTTTTTTCTTAACCACCAATAACAGGAAAATGTAAATTACAAGAACAATTTGTAGAATTTAAAAATTCAGTTATCTAACAAACGCCATAATTATATGGGTAAAAAAACAGATTAAATTTACTTGTTATTTTTTGTTAGTTTTGCAAATTTATAAGAAAAATGGTACAATTTAATGGATTATCATAAAACTATTAAAACACATTCAGAATACAAACAAGTTTGATGTATTCAAAAATAAATAAATTTTTCATGATATGGTATAATTTATTTACATCTTCATTTTCTAGCACTATTTAGTATGTGTCTGCAATATGTGTAATCAAAAATTGACAAACTCATGGCTACAAAATCTGTAGCATGATTAGGACTGGTTAGGAATTAATAGCCAAACTCAGAGATATTGCCTATCAGACTTTCTACCTAGTACCTATGTGGAATACCCAAGTAAGTTATGTAACTCCTGTTCAGCTATTTTCCCTAAATAGCTTGTAGGTGATAGAAAACCAATGAATGAAAGGTGTTTTTCATCATATGATGTGTGTCATTATTGAATTTTACCAAAAATATCATCTTTTTAGGTTTTGCATGTGAGAATTTTTTTCTCAGAAATAGTCACTGAATATGAGTGTTTACACTTGGGAAGGGAAGTCAAATATAAGGCTGAGTTCTCACAAAAGGTAGATGCATAGAAGGAACCCAAGTGTATGGATTTCTCAAAGTAGCAATCACACTAAGGACTAAGTTTTCCTTTACATCTCCTGTCAGAGTCTAAGTATTACTGTTAATATGAGTCTTCAGAGATGAGTTAGAAATTAACAGCATAGTGAGTTTTCTTACTCAGCATATGGAACTTGGGGAGAATCACTTATTAATGGCAATAACCATTTTGTGAATATATACTCATAGTAGTACTTCAATATTTATATTTGTTTTCTGAAAGGAATAGAAGATTAGCTACTTAAAAATAAGCATGGAAAGTTCTACAGGTAAAAACAAGATACAGAAGTCCTTACTTTTGAAATTTATTATTTTTTGAATTCCAAACAACCATTTCTGTAACTGGAGACATTTAAAAATTCACAAACTTAGATATTGGACTATTTCTGCATTCAAATACATGATTTTTGAGATTGGTCTGGATTCCAGGTGAAGTGATATTTTAAGAGAGTACTTCTTGATGGTCTCATTTCTAATGTACAATCTACCATTATCCCTGTAAATTTTAAATAACATTTCAATATTTATTTTAATACTTATAACATTTTTATTGAACTTAAGGGCATGTAAATGAAAATTGCAGAACATACTGAAGTGGAAATGTGTGGATTTTATGATTACATACTTTATAACTTTTAAAATTATTATGTATTGCATTTCTCTAGTTCCCATATTTTGCAGACCTGCCACAAATGAGAATGTTTTTATTGCTAGATTGCAATTATAAGTCATACCTGTTTTCTAGTTAACTAGTCATAGCTATGTGCATCAGGATTAGCTGGCAAAGTTTGCTAGCTCTCTGATATTTTTTATTCTCTTTTGTTGACTGAGTTAACCTGTTATTTAAAACATGAAGGTCATTTGTTTTTGATTTTTTTTTGAAAAAAACAAAACAAAACAAAAAAATGTTCTCTCAGACCTTTTATTCTTAAACAAATACTGAAAACATTGCTCTTTCCTTTAAAATTTTCTTTCTAAATTTCTTTCTTTGGAATTATATTAAACATTAAAATAAATATTCTACTTAAAATAAAATAAATATTCAGCTAGATTCATGTCTTCTATGCTAGAACCTTTGAAGAACCTTCCTTCTTGCTTTGTAGTACTGTTGAATACAATGTCATTTGCATGCAGCCTTTCAAAAGTTTTTCTTGGTAGTTTATCATTAAGTATTAGGTATGTGTGCCATATTGTCAATTAATAAAGGAAGATACAGAAGTTTGAAAGTCAGGATACGGGGCAGGTCAGTTCTTTGCCACTAGATGGCAGACTGTCGCCTGCTCTAGAGTTCCATCAGGGTGACAGAGTGGGCAGGGATGGAAAACCCGTGGCTCCCACTATTTTGTGTTGATGTTACTAGGATGAATGGGGACACCAAAGGACAGCTTTTGAGTGCAAGAAGAGCATCTGTATCCCTCTTGCCCTCATTTCTGTGATTGAAGCCTTAACTTTTATGTGTCAACTGTGTATTAGTCTGGAATGCAGACCCAGAAGATTGCAGTGCCCTAAACGCTTTTTTTATGGGCTTGAAGATGTAACGCTGAAATTGGTGCTGGAATGCAGAAATTTTCCACTTGAACCACTATTCATTCTCTCTTACTGTACAGGTGATTTGGATTATTACTGGTTGGATCCTGCGACGTGGCACAGCCGGGAAACTTCGCCTATTAGTTCGGTAAGCTTTCTCACAGTATATACAGTTCAAGATTCATATGTAGTATTCATTATCTTCTGTTATGTGATTAATAATCATCTTTTCTGGATATAGTACACATTTTATTACAGCTGTTACTAATTTAACTTGAAGGACCACTTTAAGGAAAGGGATTATCTTTGAATAATCACAGAGGTCCACCAGCATCTGCCTCCCAAGTGCTGGGATTAAAGGCCTGCACCACCATCACACACCCCAGCATCATAAATGTTGTTCAAGAAGTCTAACAGTGTTTTATATGTCCACATTGAAAATGACTTCTCAACAAGAATAAGACACTGCCCTACACTTAAAGTAAATAGATTGTATTTGGATGTTAAGATTCAGATTATGCTATCCAAGTCAGTTAACAGTGCTGCTTACACAGTTGTTCTTACTAAAGCTGAACAATTAATTTTGTTGTTTACAGCAACAAACAGAATGGAATTAATGACAGTGCCAGACAGCCACTCCTATAATAATGGTTAACCAACATGATGGCACCTGGTTTAAATCTCAGTTCATACATTAATGTTTACTCCACAGTTGAATTTCCATGCTCAGTTTTCCATTGCTTAGAATTTGTAATGTTTCTTCAGAGATTGTGCTCATGCAAATGAGAGGTGCCAGTAAAATTCCTGATTGTAGTTCTGTATTAGCCTAGGTGACATGACTTCACTACTGCAGAAGCACATCACTATGGTGATGAGGTAGTTTGGCTTCTTCTCATTTGAATGCTTTTTTTAGAACATTGGTTATGTTTATGATGAGTTTCATCCACTCAGTTTATACACACACAAGCACAGACATACACACATACCCAGTACACAAATATGCACATAAACACACCCAGAGACATAACAGAAAAACAAGCATACACAACAACATAAAAATATTCACACACAAACACACAAGTCATATTCATTACACTGGATATGATAAGTTTTAGCTGTTGAGCCACACCAGGGATTCACTTAGTTTAACTTCTGTAGAAAATATCTTTAAATGCTGGAGGAGAAAGCTTGGAAAATGTTTAGCACCATTTAACTACAGTAAAAATTCAATTATTTGAAGTTTAAATAGCAGAAGTTCAGACTATGCTGAAGAAGAATATGACTAGAACCTACACCACCGTAAAACCCAGGTTCTGTCATAGTTACAGTGTTGATCAGTGTGTATCTAAAAAGATGTAAGCTTCTCAGTGATGTTAGTACTCCAGATGATTGTATTTTGAGTTTTCCTTTCTATTGTGCAGAACAATAATTTTCAGTGTGACATTTTTATTCTTGCATGAATTCTTTGATTTCATTCAGCCTTGCATTTTTGTGTCTAACACCCTCCTCCTTCCTGTACCCCTTTCTCTCCATCTTTCTGAGCAGTTCCACATTCTACTACCATGTCACCTTTATTATTTACTCTAGAGCTCTTGAATGATAGAAAACACACTCAAATATCATTCAATAATGACTCAGTTATATGTAAATAAAACTGAAACATTCCAGGTACTCCTTGACTTACTATACAATGAGGCTATATCCTGCTTAACTCATTGTACATTGAAAACATTTTTGAATGATGGGCTGCAAGGTCACTTGCCATCGCTTTGAACTACAGAACCCATGTTGTGAAATGAGAGAACCAACTTCCATAAGTTGTCCTCTGACCACATGTACATCATGGCATGTGTGCTTCCTCACATTAATTAACTAAATGTAAAATATTCTTGTTGAAATGTGTTTCAAACACCTGTTATACTTAATCCATCAGTTTGCAATGTAGAACACTGTAGGGTGCTGTTTGTTTAGAAATTACATGACTGTCACTAGCTGCAACTGCCCAACATCCTCACAGAGGAGTAAATAATAGACATATCACAACCTGCTAAGATTCCATGTACTATCTGCTGAATGGTAATACTTTTATACTACTGTAAAGTAAAATTAAATTTTAAGGTATGCAGATGTAATTTAAGAGCTATATACTATTTATGGTATATATATATATATCATACTATCACCATTAGTAACTCAAATGTGTCCATATTGATCTATATTGATCTACAGTGTAGATATTAAATTTATAATTAGTTACATTTTAGAGCCATTTTTGAGACTGTTCTTAATTGCTAACTACTGTTAGAATCATTGCAAATAAAATATAGCTCTAATTGAAAATCCTTATAAGCCCACCACAGATCTCACCTAAATAATGTATTTTAAATCTAATGTATTTTAGCCCCCTCATCACATCATGCTACAACTGCTGGTTTGGTTTTTTCTTTCTTTCTTTTTTTTTTGCTACAGAAAGTAATGCAAGTCATTTATGTTTTAAACTTTATGTTTTAATAGCATCCTGTAACGTGGCAGCCATCAAAAGAAGGGGACCGATTGATTGGCCGTGTTGTTCTTAACAAAAGAACGACGATGCCCAAAGAATCAGGTGCATTACTGGGTCTGAAAGTAAGTACACTGGTTCAAAATGCCTCCTATAGGATAAAGTACAGTAGAGACAGCATGCACAAAGTTTACAATTGGTTTTAAATATTTTCCTTTCTTTCCCAAAGTAAATTTTCTCCAGTAAATACAGTTTTACTTATATGTTAAGGGGAAACAAATATAAGTATGGGAAATATTTTCTAATAACAGTACTACAGTAATGTTAAGAGTAAAAAATGTGTCTCCTAAACACATTGTTTTCAAAATAAGAATATGCTAGATGCATAGAGATACTTCTATTTTATACAACAGGGCATATGTGTGCATATATATATATATGCACACACATGCATATCTTGCATCATCTATATCCAGAAAGTTGTGTTAAATCACATGATTTTGCTGGAAGTTTCCTAAATAAATATTCACAGATTTTGCTCTAAATATTGTTGTTGTGTGTGGCCTCTTGAGAACTTTTGGTCATTAATTTAGGGAATAGGATTAGCTATCTGTAAAGTTCTTGCCTAGCATATATGAAAGTCCTGAATTTTAACTGAAGCAGTCTAACAAAAATTTACTCATGTACTTATTTATATTTTGTTGACCATTACTATTAATTATTCTTGCTATGAAATATTTCTGCTATATTTCTAAGAACTGTGGACCCCTTTTATCATTCAGTATTATTCCACCTCCTTTTCTTTTCTTCTACTCATCTTTAATTGTGTATATGTGATACCCTTGCATATTGTAAAATGGAGCCCAGAGCTTTTTTATTTTACAAATATATTGAATTTAGGTAGAATCGAAAGTGTTAAATGTTTAGCAATATAATTTACATTTTAGAGTCAAGTGTCCATAGCTATGTCTGGCAAATGACATTATTCAGATGTTTTTTTGTAGATATGCTGAAGCTATGATATTTGTACAATGTAATACTTTGTTCAGTGGTACGTCACTTCCCCCAGGTGACCTTTGCTTGGGTGGAATCTCTAGTCTGTATGAACTCATGCTTACTGATTCTACCACAGTTATAGAAAAGGGACCAAGATTTGCTATGGACAGTGAGGTCTATCTTTATACAAATAAGCTGATTCGCATGGTAGGCATGATATGGAAGACTAGTTAATTCAGTGCAAACAAAACCAGCAACTTGCTGAATAACCATGAACAGTTGTACCACTTTCTTTTCAATGTACATTATCATGGGACCCTCTGATTGTTAGTACAATGTAAAAATTTGTAAAGAAACTTCTTTACATGACCATCACTAATATAAGTATTTTTAAAAAGTAGTGCTTTACTACTGTTTACTTCAATCACAAATGAAGTTCATGAATGTTCCCTCACTGGATTGCATGTATACTAGAAGACAGTGTACAATTAGTTCTGCTAACTAATGTATTCCTGAATGAGACTTAGGGACTCATCAATTTGTAATTATCCAGGTGGTTGGAGGAAAAATGACAGACTTAGGACGTCTTGGTGCTTTCATCACCAAAGTAAAGAAGGGTAGCCTGGCAGATGTAGTTGGACATCTAAGAGCAGGTAACTTTTCTCTTTTTCATATAACCTATTAATCCTTGCTGTATAAATTGATGATTTTCAGCTTGTGTTCAGTTATTTATATATGTGAATTGTCACCAAGTCATGCATGGGTACTGCTCTTTTCCTGATGAAAATGGTTACTAATTTCTTTATATATATCTGTACATAAATAGCAACTAGGAGATAGTAAGATTAGGAATACTTTTGTTAAAATAGAATAATAGATTAAAAATAGTTAAAGTGCTTATTTCATAAATGACTTCATGATATTACAACAAAAATTTAAACCAAAGTAGACTAGCATTGTAAAAAATGCATTCCCTATCATTATCTTTCATAATGTGTCAAAACACTAATTTAGGGTTAGTAACTGGTGTTTTGCATATAACCTAATCACAATAATAATTCCTATACAGATTGTTTAATGAATTATAGGTTAATTTAAATGTGGATATTATGTGACTTCTATAGAATTTGGGTGTTTATTTTGCTTTCTATAGCCTTAAGTGACACAGTAAAGCAAAAATCAAACAAATGAAACAATCACTGAATGTACTATAAATTCAGTAACAATACAACCTAAAATTGATGTTGAGTTGTTTAATTTTAAATTTAAATTATAACATTTTTAGTGAATTTCAACTGTAGATATTGGGTAACTATGCTAAAGATGGTGATGGTTGACACAAGCATAAATCTGAGGAAAAAAAAGGAATCTCATCGTAGCTAAAGCTAGCAAACTTTAGCTACTAAGAGCAAACTTTTAACTACTCCATTCTTTTTTTTTTCATATGAGAACAGTATAACAATTTTATATTTTTGTTGTTTTCTTAGATGATTTGTGAAGAAGCCAATGAAGTTGGTGTTCTCTATAACATAACCCCTTGTTTCCACACCTTTAACACCCTCTGGATGAGCTGAGATCCTGACAGCTTAAATCTAAAACAATAACCACAGCTAAAATCATTGTAAAGCATACAAGTATGCTTTTTATTTTAAGCAGTTGATTTAGGCAAAATAAAAGTGTCTTCAATTTGACTTTTTATACACTCAATGGTAGACATAATTGGACATATATTTTAATGTAAAAAGTAGCTTTTCTTGTATTTTCACATAACAGCTATAGCTCATAAAAGTCAACTGTGCCATTAGTTTTTAAGTTGACTCTGGATTTAGAACCTTTCTTCCATGGAGTCATGCAGACCGATTCCCCTTCAGGTCCATGTAGGTTGCTGTTGCTCCTTTTAACCATCTGAAACACAAGACCTCACACTTGTTACTCTAGATCCATCTGTGTTTAATGCGTGTACTTTTATTCACCTGAAAGCTTTGTAGATCTGCCCACTGATGCCTGCAGTACTCTCTGGTCACGTCAGTGTACCCAGGTCCTGGCATGCTTCCTCCCTGCCCACCATAAAACTTGTTTAGTACCAGCTGTCAACCTGCTCTATTGCTGAAATATTTTTCATGCTTCAGTGCTCATAATTTAAATGTTTCATGATATCTCACCTAGAACAATAATTCCTAGCCTCCTGGTTCCACCTGGCTCCACTTCTGTCCCTCAATGGTTGCTTGTGATTTCAGGAAAGACATTTAAAGATTTTTTAAAAACTTTTATCAGTTTCTGTATTATATTTTCAGCGTGAAATATAAAGACAAAATGTGGTTTTTCCTCTCATTGACTACACATATACCTGAAGTCAATGGATAAACACATGGTCTGAATGGCATAAAATACTTCCTGTATTTAGTTTTCTAACATCATAAATAAATTTAAGCATGTATAAGCTTATTTTAATATTAAAAGTTATATGCCCAGGTCGCTGTCAAGTAGGAAGACTAATTAACAATATTTGCTTTCACAAAATAATGGTTGCAGTTCAATGTTGAATATTAAAATCAATGTATTTATATTTATCATTTTGCAAAAAGTGATAGAACATAATGTAATAGGAATTGTAAGGGTAAGTACTATTTTATAAAATATTTTTCAGCATATGTGTGAATATGCATTTCTACATATATTAAATATATATGTCAAATGAATGGTGTCTAGTTATGTATAATTTATTAGATGTAAATATATATGTCTAATGAGCTGTGATGTTACACTTTGTTTCTAACTTTGGTCAAAAAATATTTTGAACATTGCTAACATATTGTGAAAATGTATTTTTTTTCCTTTGTTCTTATCACTGAAGAGTATCAGTGAAATCTTTCTAGGTAACTTCTTAGTTCAAATTATTAAGAGTTAATTATTACTAATAAACACATTTTTAAATGGAACAACTCATGCTTTTTACTTACAAGGAAAGAAATTCTTAGAAAATAGAATTACTTTAAGATTTTTTTTTTCATTCTGGTATAAAAATGACGACCTAAAATCTAAAACCTTCATATTTGTATCTACCTTTACATGTACAATGTTATCAATTATACACTGATTTTAGTTAGATGTTTCATTATTTTATAACACAATAAGAATAGACTTGAGAAAAGTAAGCCATCTCAAAGAGTCATTAATGCGGAGATACCTCACCGAATCTGACATTGTGAACTGGAAGGTCCTGGTAGAGGACCATTTAGGGTCTAACATACGAAAATAAATCTTTGTCTAGGACCATTTAGGGTCTGACACATGGAAACAAATCTTTGTCTCCAAATCTACTTTTAAGGCTGGAACTAAAAAATAAACCCAACATATTTCTGTCCTCCATTAATCTTGGACTATCTCACAAAGAAATCAGTACTAATTCACTATTGCCTTAAATATCTCCTTTTGTTACTTTAGTATTCACTACATGTGCTGTATAGAATATATATGTTATGAACATCTGGAAGGGTGTTAACTGTCATGCAACAGTTTTTACATCTGCTTGCTTTGTAACTGCCATGGCTACCTACGTTACCTTACCTGTGAATATGAATTCAAATCCCTTCATGCATTTTTATTCTGTTGTGCATTGGGTGAAAACAGTGAAGTCTGACTTAGACATGGAAAAATCATGCTTGAAAATATTTATATTGCTATTTTTAGAAAAACTAAAACAAAATTTCTGCTCACTTAATAAGAACCCTTCATATGTAGAGCCATCTGCATTTATTATATTATATTATATTTCAGGGCATGCTGCTAACCATTGGTATTAATGTTTCCAAATAGGCTGTGCTAATTTCCATCCCATAGCATGAAATTATTTTTATATTATTTCTGGTATATCTAAAAAATAAACTCAGTTTTGTATTGGGGTATTTTCAGTGACCAGTAATATTTGGGGAGGAAAACCAAAAAGAGAGTAAAGGTGGTTAGAAAACCAATTAGCTGACATTATATGACAAGTCATTTTGCTTCCGAGAGCAAAGCCTCGAATATCAAATGATTGGTATATGGTTTGCATTTCTTTGTTAAAAAAGAAAAAAGATAAGAAAAGTAAACAGAATATATAAGGTAAAAAAATACCCTTTTTTTTAAATTCAAGGGGATGAAGTTCTAGAGTGGAATGGTAAACCCCTGCCGGGAGCAACAAACGAAGAAGTTTACAACATTATTTTAGAATCAAAATCAGAACCTCAAGTTGAAATTATTGTTTCAAGGCCTATTGGGTAAGGCTAAAAACACTTACTTCTTAAGCTTAGTGAATTACATGTATTAGCAGGGTTTGACAAATAAGTGTTTAAATTCATACAGTACATGTACATGTTAACATGGATAGCTTTCTTTCATCTATTATGGGCATATATAATAGACTATAAATCCTTCTTAACTTTTAAAATAAGGATACTGAATTTTCTTCCCTATATGTTGGAAGCTTTGCATTGAACCAATATAAAAATATTAGTATGTATTTTTCTATATGACAAAGTATTGTCTTTTAGTAATTAATTACTGATTTTTGTAATTTCTAATGTAATCAGTAGCAAATTCATCTTGTGACATCTAAATTATTAGTGATATTATACATCTCCAGTATCTTCTTTTTCTATAAAGGAGAACTATATTTCCATATATTTACAAAAGAGTGGTTTTAGCTTTTGTTTATAAATAGGCAGGGATTTTTGAATATTTGGATGTTTCAATCATTCATTATATGATATTTATAAAACTTTAGTTTTAAACATAATTAAGTAATCTATAGACAGTAGAATATTTCTCTGTATCTGTCTTCAGTTCCCCATAGTGTTAGTTTTCCCCAACAAACCCACCAAGTCCATAGTTAAAATATATTTGTCATTCTATAAATTTTAGAAGACATTTTGAACTATGTAATTATACTTAGCTCACTATATCAATTTATTCTTGGAAGTAACTTTTATATCTATTTGCCAAGCAAGGACATTACAAAGGTCTAATTTAAGATAGTTATGTTGAATAACTGTTAACTTTAATTTTTATTGTTTTTATGAATTCATATCAATGTAAAACATACAAGAAAATAACCAGCCTAATATTGGTAGAATGCCAAAGTATGGGATTTTATAAAACATTAATACATATATAATACATAAATTGTATAAAATATAAATATAAAAGCCAAGATTTTAACTAATTTTCAGTGGTGATAAAAAATAAACATTGAAGACATTTCCAAAAAATTATATATTTCTATGTAGGCCTTTAAGATAACACCATAATTTATGCCAGTATTATGTGACATATGTTCTAGTGCTGAGGCACATATGAGACTAAAAAAGAGGTAAGTAAAAAGTACAAAAATAAAGTTTATACTTGAGCCCTTCACACATAGTCAGGTATTTTGTAGATATGGAGTGCTGTTAGTTTACTTAGAGCAGTGGTTTACCATGGCTTAAGAGAACAACAGACAATTAAAGCAGACTGGAAAAACAATATTATTCTTGAGCTTTTGTATGCATATTGCTTTGAAATAATCATTTGTATATTCAAACCCTAATCCATCATGGAATTCAGAGGGCTATGACTTCAAAGAATGTGTCTGAATAAACATCAATGCTGCCATATATACCATTAGAATAATTCTAGTTATATCTTCAATAATAGTGTTTAATATTAATGTTTAATTCATTGATATAAAGCTTTCAGGAATCATCATAGGTATAACTCATAGCCATTGATTAATACAGATTAAAACCATAAGCTTCTTTCAAAAGTTTGGGAGGCTCTTGGCTTTTATGCTTCTAGCCATTATTAAAATGACTGAGCACAAGATTTGTGTGTAGAAAAACTAAGAAAACTTGTGTTAACAAGTGAACCTGTATGCATGGAAATTTTCAAAAGCAATTAATGTTAGTCCCAAATAACTTAAAAGTTTTTAAAACCACCTCTACCTGTCCTTTTTTTTTTCAGTAGTACAACAAATGTTTCAGAGTTACACATTTTGAGTTTTTAACCGCCTGTGTAAGATTTTACAGTGTAAAAATTTCAAAGAACTTAGCAATCTAAAACATCATCTTCCTAATTTTTAAAAGTAAATTCTTCCATTTGCTCAGATGAACATGGAAAAAATTGTCATGTGGAAGTAGTTTTATTTCAGGAGTTGTAAAGTAATCTCAATTACTAGTTCATGGAAATTGTATGAATTGGCAATGGCATTAAAATTGATGATACAATATAATAAAATATGGAGCATGAGGTTTTATTATTGGTATAATATAGTTATTTATAAAATTAGTTTTCACAAAAAGTTATGAGGCACCAAGAACAAAAATAGAAAATAAGAGAGTAAAAATAGATTGTAAGGTAAGTAATTAAAATAATTAACTGAAATGCTTATAATTTTGTTGACATTGACTCCAGTCTGCTTTAATGTCATACTAATAATTGCATATTATTAATTTCCTTACATTGAAACAAAAATGTTTTTGAAAATAGAGAGGTAAAGTTAGTCATATACAGTATAATGTTCAAACCAAGGTGTTCAAGGTTTTTCATGGGATATTAAGATCTCAGTGGAAAATAAATTAAGCTGAAGTTGTCTAAATATATTTTTCAGAGTAATTTGTGAGCATGGGAAGAATGGGTGCTCTCACAACACTTTATATAGTACAGTAGCCATCCATGTACCTAGGAAACTTCAGTATAGAAATATAAATCCCTATAAAGGACATATATTTGCATATATTTTATGTGTCATGTATATATTACATGCACATACATGAGATACTTTGGCTTTTTTGTTGCAAGCTTGCATCATCATTAATTTCCAAAGCAATTCATTCTTTTAATTTTTTAACTTTGCCCATGATATTCATCATTTCATTTAACTATAGAGAAATATTTCCATCTGGTTCACTCAGTAAACTCTTTCAGATGTGTTTGTAAAGCATATTACTGATTTGTAAAATTCGTGTCATTTTGATTTTTCTATAATTGAAATAAAATATTACCTTTAACTTTTTTTTTTTAATTTCCAAAACTGCTGTTTTGGTAGTAAAAAATATTGTGGTGCACATATCCACAATATTACTCTGATTGTTGTCATATTAAAGTGTTTTGCTATTAAAACTATATAAAAACGTCTTTTTTATTGCAGTTTTCTTTTATGTGGTGTTTGGCATTCATGCACATTAGTAGTTACCTAAATAGTATCTCTCCTTTATTTCTATATCATAAAGACCCCAAGGATTTTCACATCACTGAAATGAAAAGGGCTATGGTTGCCTCAGGCAGGGTAATTTACCTAAAGAGATTTTCACTGTACCTGTTTCTTTTAGTGACATCCCCCGGATCCCTGAGAGTTCCCATCCTCCCCTGGAGTCCAGTGAGTAATAGCATTTCCTTGTTATTAAAAATATAATAAACTAAATTAGTAAATAAGATTTATTGTTTTCCTAAGCCATTTGATGTAAATGAATTAATATTACTGTCTGCCTGTCTTTACTAATTTCAAATTTTGCAATAATAATAGCTCAAAGGTTGTTCTTTACTGAGAATTTTCTTTTGCCCATTTTTGTAGCCAGACAAAAATCTTTGTTTCAATATCCTTCTTTATGGCATAAAGTTGGAAACATTAGCTTTGGGGCATGCATTTTGAGGGAAACTGAGACAGATTACTGGAGAGTAATGAGTTTATTAGAAAAGTTATTAGGTCTATGAACAGACAGCAGGGGTCTCACATCTTGGAGAGAACATCAAGAAGCATTTATACCCCAGTCCCAGCGGCAGATGGCTGGGCAGGACCTTTGGGGAGTCAGAGCTTACAAGGCAGAAGCAGGGTCAAAGGGTCATTCTGTTCTTACAACTTTCTGAGGATGAGGAAGGTCTCACACCAAGAGCTTGCAACCAGGCTGTCTGATTCTTATTTAAGAGACAAAGACATATATGATGGACATGTGGAGTCAATACTCTCTTTGATGTTAACTGCTTGCTTCATAAGAAGTCCTGTCACCTGAATGTCTGACCATGTCTCAGGAGGCATGCCTCTTATGTCTGTGACATGAGTTCTGAGCAAAGGCCTCTTTCTGACCACATTTTTACAAGCAGTGAATCTGTACACTATACAGAAAAAACTTATTATGGGCTGGGTGTTATAACACAGGTTTACATTTACACAGGTCTCATTTCTTGAAAGGCAGATGCAGGAGATTGCAGGTTCAAGACCAGCCTTTACTACTTGAGAATCTGTCTCAAACAAACAAAACATAAATAAATAAATAAATAAATAAATAAATAAATAAATATTGTGAAACTTGATTATTCAAATTGATTGATTAAGTGGTACAAACCCAGAACCAGTCTAGACCAGTGCTTCTCAAATTTTATAGGGGTCCACTAGGAATACTATGATTCATAACAGTAGCAAAATTACAGTTAGGAAGTATCAATGAAAATTATTTTGTGGTTGGGGATCGCCGCAACATAAAGAACCAGATTAAAGGTTTGCAACATTAGGAAGTTTTAGAATCACTGCACTAGACACATTAATAAATAATTGTCATCCCACCACATCATAGTGTCACATATAATATTAGATGAGTATAATAGATCACTGATGGCATGTATGACAGAGCTGTTAGTGTACAGTGGTGAAATAATTATCTGAATACTAAGTAGAGTCACTAAGGATGGGTTAAGATCATATTGTGTATAATACTTTTAGATAATGAAATTTTGTTAATAATTTGAAAATTATTGGCACTCAATTAAAACTGGAGCTTGATTCTCTAGGTATTATTAAATAATTCATTTTATGTGACTACAATATTAAGTTCATTTAAAGAGAATTAGTGATGAGAAGGGAAGAAAATCTTGACCATACTGAAGAAGGAACCTGTGGCCACATTACCACATAAAATCTATTCCATTATGTTCCCATACCTGCTGAGCCAGCCCCAGATTTGGTTTGGGACTTTTTGATGACCAAAAGATGCATGGAAAAAATTTCACAAATATTAACATTCTAGATAAGATTAAAAATAAACTCATTTTACAAGCCAGCATTATTATACATATTTTAATAAGACCTAAAACAATTAGTGGGGTTAAGCTAAAGATACCCAATTGAAGAGAAATTACATTTTATACCTGTATTTCATGTATTTAAAAGTCTCCTTTTCAGGGCACAAAATGATAAAAATGGCTTCCTTTAAACCTCATTTTGGAATGATTGACACAAACACCACAGCTCTCTTCTTAGAGGGAATAGGAGATAGTTTGTTCTGGAGTATTATGAGCGAACTTGGCCTAGGAACACCAATTTAGGTAACCCCAAGTTTCATGTTCTGGAAACACAGATGCAGTTTCCTGTAGTGGTATAGATTTACACAGCAAAGAGGATCATAAATTAAGGAAAGTTTAAAATACATGGTGGGTACATTAGAGTAGTGGTATAGTGAGTTGGAGGAAGCTTTTCTATAGGCTTAAGATGCTATCTGAAAACAGTCTTAGCTTTGGGGGCTGGTTGAAGGTAGAAAAAAAGAATTTTATCTGTTAGTTACAGGATGTTAGTTCTGTCACAGAAGTTGGCAATTAATGGCTGTTCTAAGTGCTGAAGATAATACAAGTTAAGGTAACTGGCCTTCGGACCTTAACATTCCAACCCCTGTATATCACTGCAGTTTTAATTAGTCATTGTAGACAAAGCTTCTCTTCACAGACTATAGAAAAGAACTGTGCAGATTACATACCTTAGTGTAATTCCACAGTATTTCTCAATGAATCACCTATTGAATTTTCAGTGAATGTGTGTTCAATAGCCTAACAGGATGATTGCATTTCATAGCATCCTGTTTTTCTGCATGTGCCAGGGTATAGAGAAATAGCAACCTTCATTACATGAATTTGAAGCAAATTTTTTGCAGTAGATTGACAAATATTATTCTCAGAAGATTAAGAAATTTATTTGTAACATAAAAGTTTTAAAAGAATGATGAAATCTAGATTTAAATATGGCTCATAAATTATGTTCTATATCCATTCATATCAATTTGTCACTGCAGACAGTACATTGCAAATAATAATTAACACAAGAGGCACCATGTTCCTTATAACTACTTCAAAAAACTTTTACATTAATATAATTTATGAGCAAGCTGATACTGAGCAATCCCCTTCAAAATGTGGATATATTTTTCAGGTTGAAACAAATGAATACAATATCATATGATATCAATTAAAATAGATACTTAACCAAAAAAGACAAGAAGAACTTTCTAGAGCTATCCCATGAGAAGTAAATTCTACATCAAATAGTATTAAATATGTGTTTGTACAAATTGCAGATATGTTTAGCTTTTGGTTAAAAAATGTATTCCTTACATAACTTGTTCATTTTTATTCTCATTTTAGGTTCAAGTTCCTTTGAATCTCAGAAGATGGAAAGGCCTTCCATTTCTGTTATTTCTCCAACCAGCCCTGGAGCTTTGAAAGATGCCCCACAAGTCTTGCCAGGGCAACTCTCTGTATGTATTCTTTATACACAATGGATGGCATTAGGATTTGCTCTTTAAATACATCATTAAAAGTCGTATGGCTTTCCTGAGCTTCCAGTGAATACATTGTCATTGGCACTATCTCCTGTTTTCACCTTTGTTTTATGTATTTCCCAGTTTTTCTTCCAGAAATATTAAATGTTTACAATGTGTTAGGTGTTATGAACATTAGCTGGCAAATAGTAGCATTTGGAAAAATATTAATAATTTTGGATTGTTACATCGATGTTCCAGGGTAACTCATTATTCACATATATTCATAGAAAGGCCCATTCAATTTTCTTAACTATTCCATGAGCCTGGAGCTAAAAAAAATCTTAAATTTTTTAAAAATCCCATTATTTTCTTAGCACATTTGTTTGTGAAAAGACAGCACAGACAATGTTCAAACAGTGACCAACATACATCCTCTGGGCTTACTTTCTAACCTGAGGAACCTTGAAGAAATAAACTCCATAACTGTTAGGATTAGCTCATAGATTAAAAACAGATTTGAGATATTTGTATTATCTAAATAGCAATCTTGCTCCACGTTGTTCTGTGGTGAGGTTTTTAGTGCTGTGTGGCTGTCTGTTGTCAGTCCTGATACTCTTCTTATGACTGAAAAGTCAAAGAGATAAATTCACACTCACTCTTATTTCCAAGTCCTCCTTATAATATAAAAATTAGTGTATCCATTTTGCTTCGTTGCCTGGCAATTTTTGTTCTCATTGTGCTTATTTTTGTCTCTTTAACTACACCATTAAAGAGGGATAGATTGGTTATATAAATAAACAAAACAGAGGGTTGGATTCATACATCTTCATATTCTTTGCTGAGTTAAAATAATATTACACAACATTTGTATTTCCTTACCTAAAGATGTAATATAGCAGGTTTGCCCATTGTGAATTACATATAAAATGTTTACTAAAGGGAAGCGTTATTTTTTTTCATGGCTATGGTTTCAATCACTGTAATTTCATTATGTTTCAAGTTAAAACATCATCCTTTAAATAGATTTCTGATGTTTATGCAAAAAATATTATGTTTTTGATAAACAGCAACATCTTCCTGTGTTTCTCCTAGGTGAAGCTGTGGTATGATAAAGTAGGACATCAGCTGATTGTAAATGTTCTACAAGCAACTGACCTACCCCCTAGAGTAGATGGGCGTCCCAGGAATCCCTATGTAAAAATGTATTTTCTTCCAGATAGAAGGTAGTGAATGATTTTTTAAAAGTTTACTAAACTCAGTATTAATTAGAAAGACAGAATTACCTTTATAGGACACATTTTCTGAATGTATGAAGCAATTCATTCTCTCTATGGTACCAAACAGGACCAAACTGCTTTATTACTAAAGCCAATATCACATAACTTCTTACTTGAATATAATATGGTACTTTTAAATATGCCCATTAGTAGAGACACTTCATTAAGAATCCACCTTTATATGTACCTACAGTCAGAACCATTGCTTACATGTGTAATTGAAATTAGTACTAATAAGTAATAACAGTATTATGCCCTTTGGGATCATTTTAAATAGGAGGGAAGACAGGCGGGAAGTGTAGCTCAGTGGTATAGCCCTCCCCCAGCTTGATGAAGTGAGAGTGCAGTTAATGACAAGTGTAATGTCTGTAATAACAAGACATTACAACACCCCCGCTAAGGCTCATGGAACATTGTTGAAGTGGATGAAAAGAATGTGAAAGATGTCAGTGGTATGAAACTCCCAACTTCTGTATAAGATAGAACATTTGCAATCATGAACTCAGTCTGAGTTTGCCTGCACTGAACACACACACATACACACTCCACACCACTCACACACACATACACACACACACATATGCACACTGTACACATAAACAACTCACAAACCACACACCACACACACACACACACACACACACACACACACACACACACACACACACCCAAAGGGAGGGAGATCCTTCACCAGTCAGGCATGGATTGGGGAGAGACTCAGGTCCTCTACTCTGAACTATTTGCTATGGAAAGATTTCAGACTGGAAAGTATCCTGTTTAGTTTACTGTTCTCAGGGAACCTGAGTCAGTGGGTGCGTACGCAGCTCTAGTTAAACTCAGTGGGTTAACAAATTAAAAACTCACAAATCTCTGAAAAGGAACTTTAGGGAGCTGGATGGGAGGACAAGAGTGGGTACAGGCCTAGTAAACAGAATACTGTACAAGTGCATATAAAGTTATCAAAGAATAAGCTTAATAAAGGGAAAGGAAGGAAAAACAGGAAAAATACTGGTTGCAATGACACAGGACTACAGCAGAGGGCAGCATGTGCCTGTTTTCACGTGCTCATTCAGGAAACATCTTTTATTTTTCAGTGACAAAAGTAAAAGAAGGACCAAAACAGTAAAGAAAATTCTAGAACCCAAATGGAATCAGACATTTGTCTACTCACATGTACATCGTAGAGATTTTCGAGAGCGAATGTTAGAAATTACCGTGTGGGATCAGCCAAGAGTACAAGAGGAAGAAAGTGAATTTCTTGGAGAGGTGATGTATAGAGAGCCAATTTAAATGCTTATTGTGGCTTTGACATGCCGACTAGTCAAGAGTGCTTTCATTTTGTGTTTCATTTGAGAACTGCCTTTTCAGATCCTCATAGAACTGGAAACGGCACTTTTAGATGATGAGCCCCATTGGTATAAACTCCAGACACATGACGAATCTTCACTACCTCTGCCTCAGCCATCACCGTTCATGCCAAGGCGGCATATTCACGGAGAGAGCTCCAGCAAAAAGCTACAAAGTAGGTTATAGTCGTTTTAGTTAGTGAACAGTGATTATGTTTCCAGGATGTGCTTATGGATTGACACTCAAAATATATATATTTTCAAAAGCTTAACTGTAGAAAACTAGTGGGAAGATGTTCCTCTCTAAAAGAGATTTAGCTATACTATTTTCTATATTTAACAATAAAATATTACATGTGGTCTAGAAGATTAAAAGATGAAAGGTAAAAATCTCCCAGAGACATCCCTTGTACATTATTTGATTATTGGTGGACTGTCTTTTGGAATGATTTCTCTTTTTAGTAATCGGTTGCTACATATAAAGTCATAATAGCTTTATCAGTGTTATGGTATTTTGATCTTATTGATAAGAAATATATATTTTAAGCCATGGCATTGTGAGTTTATTTCTATTGATATGGTAATTAGGAAAATTCATTTTCTTTATAATAATTTTTAAGTTATCAAGTAAGTAAGTACTCCAACAGCTGAAACTTAAAAGCATTGTTTTGGTAACTTGAATTTAAATTTTTTGCCTTTTCATTGAATATAATAATATCTCAGTATTTCCCTGATCAATAATTTTCTCAAAATTAATATTCATCAGTATCATGGCTAATAAAGATATATTTTAACAATGGGGCTGATGCTTTTTAAGCGTCCTGATGTGTGCCAGATGTCAGCCAAGGTAGGTCTTTGAGACTATCTCCTCAGTCTCCTCTTCTCTGTATAGAATGAATAGCACTTTGCTATATGCTTTCAGTTTAACATTTAAAATAAAGGATAGAAGTAAAATTTTAATTGCATAAGAGCCCTCCAGTAAATTTTATATGGAGGAAATCCAGAAAATAGTATTTTGTTAAATAAATATGTTTCTTGAAAAAACAGGCTAGTGTTTGAGTTATTCTTGTTCAACTTTATCCTTTGCATGTCTTAAACCAAGTAGACACAGAGGTATCTGTTTGCCTTACTGTTGTGCAGGATCTCAGCGAATCAGTGATAGTGACATCTCAGATTATGAGGTTGATGATGGTATTGGAGTTGTGCCTCCAGGTGCGTGGTGAAGAGCATGGCTCTGCTTCACTGTCTCTGCTTGGTTCTGCTGCCCACTTCCAGGCTCCTTCCGGACACTGAACTAGAGGTCTTCAGTGCAGAAACATCAGTATTATGTTATTCCATGGTGACTTGAGTTTCAAATTGTTAACAATGCTTTAAATGGCCTAGCATCTCTGAATTCACATCCCTATTGACTTGATGCAGTCAGGTTCTCCCTTAGAAGTATGCCTAAGCAGGTTCAACAAAAACCACCATTTCACAGTGCTCTGAGCATTAGTGAAAGTGTGGATTTTATTTTGAAAGGATATTGTTAATTTTATTACATCCAGTTCCATTCTCCTGTGTTTTATATTGTATTTCTATGATTTTCCTCCCCCCCCCCATTTCTCAAAATATCATAGCCTTCCATGGAATATACTGAGAAAGGTGCATGGCAGGGTTTAAAATTGCATGTAGCATGGCTGTAGCTTTTAATGCTTCTGTGGTGTGCTCACTACTTAGACCTATGTGTGTATATGTTTTAAGTACAACAATGCTCTAGAAGAAGTCAACATTGCTTTGAAGTGTATGTCTTCTTGTCTCGTATAAGTTGGCAAAATTTTGTGACATGTGAAAATTTAGATTTACATTTTTTTTCATCTGAGTTGTCAGAAAAGTACTTAAAAATCAAGGAACAACACTCACTTTCTTTGTATTAGTCCTGTTTGATTCCCTTTGTTTAACTAGTAAAAGGGAAGTAAATGTTCAACCAAGTATGAAAAGAGTCATTACAGAATATGTGTGTGGCTAATTAAAAGGAGTTGATTAGATCAATATTGGCACGTGTACCTTTTGCTTATGCAGTGTCTGCTTTGGGGATGCATTTACTTTAGGGAGGGAAGTTTTAGTAAAATTGATAAAATCAGTACTAGTTAGAGTTTACTTTTTTATTTTTTATTTTCATGCAGGATAAGATAAAAATTCAGAGAAATTTCTAATATCACATATTTGTTTTCTGTCATTCAAAGATGGTACTTATGTATAAAAATTAGCAAATATTATTAAGCAGTGCTATGGACTGGATTAGATTATGAATGGTAGTTTGTGTAATAGTGCTTAACATTTTCTATCTGTGTTTTTTGTTTTTAAGAGACCATAGTAATTATATACTTTCTTCAAGACTCTTGCTTCTAATATAAAATTGCAAAATCTAATGAAATTGAATAGCTAAAAGTGATTATAAACTTAAATCTATTATATACAAATTGATAGGGATGAGATTATTTCTGGTAAGAATATAATTAAATATTTATTGGAATTGATCAGCCTTTATGTTATTAACAATTTATGTAAATTGAATTTTCTATGATAAGTGTTTCTCATGTTTTATCCACCTTTTTCATTTTTTAACTGAGGAGTAGAATATTAATGAATAGCTATATCAACTAAAAACATTTGTTCAAGTGGTGGCATCCTTGTTTTCTGTCTGAGATAAACAAACACATAAGCTCCTCAGAAGTAATCATGGATTATGGACTCACTACACATGAGATTATTGCTTGGACACTTCTTATAATACCCTGAATTATAAATATATCTTTATCAACTAATCAAATTATTATAGTTTTTCTAGTATTTGGTAGCACACATAATCTTTATTATAGGAAAACAGTGTTTAAACTGTTACTTCAAATTGCATTTCACAGTAATTTTCACTGTAAATTAAATAACCTCAACCTGAGAGATAAGAATTTGTATAATCAATAGTAATAATTTATGCATCAGATATCTCTTTATTATTTAATGCTCATCAACTTCCTAAAAAATCCAGACATCTACATCCTTGATTTGATATAGCTACCGAGACCATATAAAGATACTTCAGACACATATAGTAAAGACATATATGTTATGCATTAATATAATAATAGTTTTAATGAGAGGAAAGCTGAAGCACTGATAAAAATGAGGCTAAATGAATGTCAAGTGAGGGGGGATTAAGTTAATGACTTTAGGGTGAAAGAGAACTTGTTCTTGCATTTCTTACATCCTATATGGAGACAGAATGAAGTTACTGATTGTAGATGGCCCGAGGAAGCTTGAGAATTTAATTTGTTATGTTTCATGCTCCCTCATTCCTCATGTCTTTAATAATTATCACAATCATGGCTATTACAGTCATTAATCCTAAAGTTAGCTAAACTAAACTGCTTAAGAAGAATGAAACCCAAATGCAAAATGCTGTTATTTGAATAACACTTTTGGAGCATCTCAGTAAGTTCAGGAAATGAGAATGAAATCTGTATAACTTAACAAAAAAAAAATTTAAGACATGAATTACCTGCCTCTTCCAACTTATGACATAAGGCAGTCTTTGTGCTGTTAGTAATTATTAAAATCTATAAAACAAAGAAATAAAATAATATAAACTAAGTAAGATGGAAATATTAATGTACATATTATATTTATATAACTAGTATAACTATTCTATAATAAAAATAAAATGAAAAATATTAATATTAATATAAATGTTTATATAGATATAATAATATAGAGTTATATTTTAAACATTTAACTGTTACAGCAACACAGTACATAGTAGTCTCTTTGTTCCACTAAAATTGTGTATATTATATTCAGTATATTATACTCTCTGTGTAACTCACAACTTGCTTATGACTCCTAAGAGAATTTACTAAAAAACTATCTATAAATCTTTCTGATAACACTTTTTTTCTAAAGTTCTTACTTAATAAAAAGCTCAGTATTTAAGATACATAATACCAATGACTTGGTAAAAATATGTCTTCTTAACATAATAGCACTATTTGTTTTCATAATAATTATAAAGACATAATTTGCATACTTTTGAGTAGTTTCATACTCTTAATTTCATATCGATGTCTCATAATTTTACCTACATGATGCTATTTAAAATTTAAATAAACAATGGAAACAGTTGAAATTCTCTTTTTAATGTATAAAGTTCATTCAATACATGTTAATTTATTAATATTATCATTTATATAGTAGATCAACCAATCTGTCTTCACAGCAAAGCACAGAATGATAATATAATTGCTATTGTTTGACAAAGAACTACAAATGGAAATACACATTGTAAGTTGTAACACTAAGTGATATTTTTATTAGAGTATCATTTCAGGCTCTTTTTCTGAATATTACTGGGCTGCTTTTCCTTAAAGATCTTCTCCACATCTTCTTAGACTTACTCATAGATGGTACAGTCAGAGCAGCCTGGCTGTTACTGATTATCAACTTGCTTTTACATGTGTTTTATGATGACATATTATTAAAGTATGTAAGAGCTACCATGTAAAACATGACTTCACTTTTCCAACGCAGTAATATCTCCATGATTCATATAATTCTTGTTGAGTTCTAATGGAAAGTATCTTGTCATTTTTCACATATTGTTTTCTATTTTCTTTGAACTGATGAAAATTAATGACCCTTATAAAAATCATAAAAATACCACTTAAAAGTTTAAAAACTGTGAGTTGTTATTATGGATTTTAAATTAGCTTTTATCTGGATCAAATCAGAAATACACACACACACATTTTTTGTCTCAACAGTTGCTATTTCTGTGCAGTGAGGTTAATTATGTTCACTTAATGACTTGTGTGTATAATGGAGGGATATTTTTAGATATCCTGGATAGATTCGATGACTTTGAAGTCTTTCTCTGCTTCATCGTCATCATGATCTCCACTCATATGCAATGTACCCTTGAAATTTTTATTTATTGCCTGCAGAGGTCACAAACAATATTTCTAATAATAGAAATCAACTGCTCTTCTTTATTCATTAATGTGAATGTGGGATGTTTTGTGAATGTGGGATGTTTTCATTTTCAACTTAAATTGTTAGAATGTTTTATAATGACTATATTTGTAATACAACTAAATTGGTTTATTCTTTATAACAATTCAGGGATTGGAGTCATGGTTAAGTTTATAAGGTTTGCAGCACATGTCCAAACAGGTGGCATGTGCTTGGGAACATAGTGCAGAGGAAGTGGAGACAGGAGGATTCCTGGAGCTCACTGGTCAGATAGCCAAACAGAATAGATGGTCTGCAGGGGCAGTGAGATACCTTTAAAGTAAAGTGAAACACAATAGATGACCTCTGGCCTCCACATGCACACACATACTCATACATGGGCAGCTTCATAAACACACATCTATGCACAGACAGACAGACAGACTGACACAGACACACACATACATACATATGTACTATACAGAAAATACAGAATAATTAAAATTAATTAAATTCAAAAAAACATCAGGTTTCTAACCATTGACTTGTGTATTAACTATAGTTCTCTCACTGCTTGATTTATGTTGCTGACTAGTCACTAACTCATTCATTTTTTAAATTTAAATTGTGCCTCAACTCATCCTAATGTCTGAGGCATAGATCGTCATGTTACTGTGTAGTATCTTCATGGTAGCTTTGAGCCTCACGTGTTCTTCTGCATGTTTCAGCTTACACTTTCTGTGTGTGTATGTAGAGCTTTGGGAGATAAGACTAATAATACTGATTGCATGGCTTTTAACATTAGAAGGTTGGTGGCTGCTTTGATATGATTTCATCATTTCCATATTAATTTTTGCCATAGAAAGGACTAACAGGGTGGTTTTTTCTTTATTTTTTGTTTTTGTATACCCTTATCAGTGGGTTATAGATCTAGTGCTAGAGAAAGTAAAGCAACAACATTAACAGTGCCAGAGCAACAAAGAACAACTCATCACCGCTCCCGTTCAGTGTCTCCTCATCGCGGTGATGATCAGGGAAGGCCGCGTTCACGTTTACCAAATGTGCCATTACAGAGGTAGGTTCTGAGCAGGCTTGATGTTCTTGATAGCACTTTCTTTTCATATATCACAGTGTATTTTATTGAAGGCCAATAACTACAATGAAATGATGATTTAGCCAGTGGAGTTAAACACATTTAGTAGAAACATCACTTATCCCACAAGGGCTCAAAAAGTTCAGCAGCTGGAGGGAAAAAAAAAAAAGACTGAACAACAAACAATTTTCTGATATTTTAAAGAGAGTATTATCTCTTGGAGCAGTTTAAGTGCTGGAAGACCTCTCTGTCTTCTGCTTTTTCTGTCTCTCTGTCTTTGTCTCTCTTCTCTCTCTCTTTGTGTGTGTTCTATTTCATCTGACTCTGAACACACCTCAGTAATTATACAGATGAAAATTTTTATATAGATCTAAAACCATGCATGGAAAAATTCAACATAAGCAAAAATGAGGACATGTTAACTTAGGTCCTTGAGTATGATGCCAGTGCATTTAACCCAAGTTATATGTTAGCTAGCTACAGTCCATTCATTCTCTTTTATTCTGTTGATAGTTTTGGAAAACTATGTACTATGTCACATGAATTTTTGTGGAACATTTTAGGAGCTTAGATGAAATTCATCCAACACGAAGGTCACGTTCTCCAACCAGACACCATGATGCCTCCCGAAGTCCAGTCGATCATAGGTCTAGACATATGGAAAGTCAGTATTCATCAGAACAAGACAGGTACTTTTCTAAAGTATAATCTCAATACTGTAATCTCTTTTATTCTGTTTTAATATATACAAATATTGCAGCATGTTATATAAAGAGTTAAATTATATCATTCAAAACTGAGCTTCTCTCCAACAGTTTTGATATTCTTATACTTATGCAACTCTGGAAGATATTCAGTCAAGGCTTTATCAATATTCATATTTTTCAGTCATGCTTATCTAGTTGTGAAGCTTCATTGATTTAGATTCCAACCTAAATCACAGAAGAAAGGCTTATATGAGCAATTTTGAAATATCTGAAAAAATATGAAAAATTTTCTCCATGAGTCATATGTTTGGAATGCTATTTTTGTAGTTATAAGAATTACATTGTTTATATAATTAAAATGGTTTTGATAATGGTCATCTAAAAGGTTGTTTCTACTGCAGACTCTGAAATCTTCAATAATGTTTTGTTATATACCACTTTTTTACCAAGTGTCTTCTCAAGAATGTCTGTGAAATACAAAATATAGAGATAGTTTATTATATGGGATGTACATTTTTTGTTTTGCATTCATTAATGAACAGGTGGAAATTGTTAGTAGGAATGTGTATAATAAACATGTTTTTCTTCATTTCTCCAGACAGTCTCATCGAAGTACCCCATTGATGTGCTTAATTAGACTAAGCGTAGTTCAATCTGAGTTAAATCTGAACAAGACTCACTTGTTGAATATTTTCTTTGGTTTGTTGAAGGGGAGAAAGGTTCATGGAGAGGTAGAGACAGGACAGTGGTGTTGAATGGGGGATGTGAGGGACTCAGGACACAAAGCCCAAGCTGAGCATCTTAAGTTATGATGGAAAGTGCTGCTGTGACTTTCATGTGTGAATCACATTGGATACTGGGGGACAGAATTGTTCTAAAGAGTAGTACTCAGAATGTTCAGTGGAATGAATGAGTGAGTCCTGCGTAGCCAACACTCATCTGGGTCACTGTGAATAGTACTGAGAGGTAATAATAAGCACTGGGCTCCTTGGCCAAGGCAATCAATATATTTAAAATAATTTGACTATAGGAAATAATTATTTTAGAATAAAAATCCTAGTTAAGGAAAGCATAATATAATCCTACATTCTCAGTGGCTACTAATGACCAAGAAATAATCATGTCCATTTGCTAAAAATGAAATAAACCTATTATTTTTCATTAATATCTGAAAGGTTAAACATGCATTTTAGTTACTGAAATGACTGTGCTTGGAAATGTGTTCCTATACTTTTGGGGGAAAATTTTTCTTACCTTTTTATGTTTATAAAGTTGTTTTGAATCACTAAATAGTCAGTCAGCAACAGTTAGGAGTTCAGCCATAATGTTTGTACTCTATTGTTTGAATTTTTTAATGCTGTCATGTTTATTTTTTGTTTAACCTCTCAAGCAAATATGCTAGTGCAGACAATCTGGTTTCTTCCCTTTTCATGTTTTCATTGGCATTACCATTGGCACAACCCATGTCATCTAATGCCTCATGATTTATCTGTTCCACTCACCACCCATCCTGTCTGTGCAGTGAGCTTCTCATGCTGCCCAGAGCAAAACGAGGACGAAGTGCAGAATGCCTACACACGAGCAGGTAAATACAGGGATCTGGTAATGGTGACTGTGTGTGATGACTCGCTTTCCATTCTGCTATTCCGTCTCTCCCTTGGTAGTATTATTACTACACAAAGAATTCCCCAACCATTCAAAAGTTGCATTATTTCATATGAAGGTTATGCAAAGCTTTCAAAACACATTTTATTTTAACCAAAGAAGACCACTTTGACATCAATATATTTAAGAATTCAGAGACTGGTGAGCTGCTTTGAAAATGTTTTTTCATGCCCATAAAAACCATTGTCTATTGTGAGCTCACTCTCTTCACACGTTGACTTAAATACCTGTCTAGTCACAAAAGTTCGGATTTTCAGTGCATGACAGGTGTACTGTTTGCATGATTGTGGTTTTATTGCTTTGGCCTTTCAATTTTTTTTTTGGAACCTGCTATCATTTTTGTTCTGTTGTTCTTTCTGTTTTTATTAATTCAGTTCAGTTTTAATGGCTTAGCTTCAGGTTCCTTAATATTCCTGCCTTTACCAGTTCACATGCTGCAAAACAAACTTCCTCAAAAGGACTTACAGCAGCCGCACCTCTTAGAGGAAAGAGGACATTATTCTCCTTTGCTTAAAGCATGATTCAGTATGCTATACTTGCATCTCTGATGAAAATAACTTTTTTAGGGTTGACCAATACATTCTAACAAGCTAATTGTTGCTGTCAGTTTGAGGTCAACAGAAATGTCCAGAAATATTAAACTAGTTAAAAAAAAAGAAAGCACAGATTTTCCCAAATATGAAAATGCTGCACATGCCACACCTAGAACACAGAGATAGTTTAGGATTCAACATGTCCCTGCAGGACATGTGGTTTTGACCATTTATGTGATCATGACTGGGATAGCAAGAATTATTTAAAATTTCATCTAAAATTATCCAGCTGCTAATTACTATTGAGATCATTGTGTAGGGCCACATGAAATATAAGGAAATGTTAGTTCTATGTATCAATGGATGGGAAAATAAAAAATTATAAATGGATTTAAATTACCGTAAGTTATTCATTATACTAAACTCTTCAGGCTTGTTAGCTGCTCATCCATGCAAATGTTTCCAAATAACAATGAATAGTTTACAAGTTCTGTAAGTTTTCTCCTATTTCTGTCTGTGTGACTGCATCTATTAAGAAAGGGAAAAGGATGCATACATACGTTTCTATTTATAGATGTATCCAATTTTTGACTGGGATGCATACCAGTAATCTAAATAAAAGAGGCATCTTTTCATTTCTTTATCTTGTACATTTCAAGGTGAAGTATACAGCATTCAAAAATATGTGATGCCTCTAGTTGCATTATTTAGTACAATTTCATCCTTAATACAAATGTTTCACAAATTATTTCAAATTCCATATATTTTATTGCTTAATAGGCAGGATCAACCTGCTGATTTTATATCTTGACATAGGTAGTTAATTTAATATATTTAGTATACGTAAATTTGTCATTGTTAATCTGAGGCTGATCAAGCCCGTTGGTTAATACCTCCACAAATTTTGGAATGCTAACATTTCCAGCCAATTGTACAGAGGTGCAGCAAGTGTTGTGGCTCACTTCTCTGCCATCTTGTTATTTTTATAGTGTTGGTCCCAGTAACTGCTGATTGCAATTTTTATCACCACTACATTGTAATACTTACTTTAGGTATTATAGAATTGCCAAAACTCTCCCTTTGTTCTACCCCTTAATGCTTTTGGCTAAATAACTAGGAGCAGAGAAAATATGAGAACTAATGTAAATACAGGCATGTATATTTAATATCTTCTATATTTTGTACTCATGCATTTATAAAAACATTCTATCTACTTCCCTATTATGTATCTACAGATATGTACTATAGTTTGATTTCATAAAAATTATAGAAATTTATTAAAAATATAACTTTCTATGGCCAAATTGTTAAGTAACACTTTCAAAATAAAACATACTAAATTTACTGTAATCTCATTTCACAGAATTTAACCCTTGACTCTCTGAAGTATTGTTCTAATAATAGTTTGTGAGCTAATTTGAGATTGAAAACTGTGAATTAAAATCTCTGTTACATATTTTCAAAAAATAAAGTATTAAAACACCTATGTCATATTAATCAATTTACAACAAACTATCATAAATTACATTGTTCATATAAAAGTTCTCAGTTGCCATAGTATGCAGGAAATGCTGTACCTGCCTTAGCAAGTCCTAGAGACTTCATAAATGTCATACATTTAATTCTGACAGCATCCTGCTTAGTTGACAATATTTCTCCCATTTTGTTTATATAGAAATAGGCTTACAGTATTGACCAGAATTTCTACATTTCAGTCAGTATGTTGCAAAACCAAGATTTTATACAGTAAATTTTATGCCAGTTTCATTTTTATTTCTGATTTCAAGTAGATTCTTACAAGAAAGTTACTAAAATAATTAATTTTTGAAGCAGTTCCTTTCAAAATTTTTATAGAAAACTGTGACATTAAAGCTTCTTTCCCATGGCTGTTGATGAACAAAAAATAGAGATTTAAACATGTTGAATACTTCAGAATTACAGTATTGTTTTTTCTAGATAGTGCCTGTAAAAATACTTTAAGGCATTGTTAAATTAAGTCTTTAAAAGATTTCCTCTGATATGACCATTATATAAACATGATTCTGGCAGGAGAATGTTAAATATTTAGTGACTGATAAATCCATCTTTCCATCATTTGTCATGCTATAGCATGAATTAAAATGGATGGTGTAATTTTGAGATTAGCAATGAAGAATATAGAATATTATTAAATTATTAAAAATTACCTATTATTTGTATTTACCTTGACTTTTTGTTTTTACAAACTCAGCCAAATTTGGGCCTTGTTTCTTCCACGTAATGCCAATTATTTCTCTTGATTCTTTCATTTCTCCTACTAATGCAGTTAAGTCTTTTGACTTTCCTTTAGTCTTATTTTAACTCCGAAGTAACTTCAATTAGTGGATTTGGAGTACTAACATTGAGTTGTTCTGTTCCACACTGGAAGGATAATATATATTTGACCAGGGGCAGAATCAACCTATCAGATATTTCCCCAAAATAAGGTGATTGAATTATAACTTAAAGTAATATGAAATAACATGTGACTTTATATTTTATTAATTCTGATTCTTCTTTTAAATGATTCTTGTGACTTCTTCATGAAAACTAGCAAAGCCCCTTTCACCTAGCTTTATCAGACCCCCTACTTCCTTAATGTGGCGATGAAATTTATTTCATATATATTTTTGTTGTTTTCCTGCATGTATGTTTTGCCATGTTCCTGACATCTTGTTAGGCACTCTAATACATTACCACCCAAGATGCCTTTGTTACAAAAGAACTATCATTGGATCAACAGGTAAGAGCCAGAGCAATGAGCTCTGCTTCAACTAACCCCCATATCCAGGCAACAAAAATGGAAAAGTCACATCCTCATGGTCATTCACCTTATGCTTTGATTAATTGTCCAAGAAGCTTTTGTAAAATTAAACCTATTTAAACTTGATTTAACTATAAAAAATACATTCTAGTATAATTATTTAAATGAAATACTACTCATAAGTCAGGTTCTGCTTATTTATCATTTGCTTGTTGATTGCAGTTATGGCGATTAATTTCATTTTGTTTTATTTGTGTGACTTTTATTTGTGACTAGACAGTACATTCCCTTTAACCTGATTATTGTAACTCAAGAGCCCTGAAATTTACTGATGCGTTATCTGTTAGGTAAGAGCATCAGGAAGTGAAGTCTCCCATTTCCCTTGTCTAGTTCTCTGAACCAAAAGAGTGGAGCTGTGCAGTTATTTCTCCTATGATGTCCTTCATTTTGTTTTGGTGTGGCACCTGTCCTTGGTAATGAAGTTTTAGACATTTTTTTTAAATGCTTCTTGTATCCAGCTTTTTTTTTTTTCATAAGTAGGTGTGATTTAGTGTCATATTTCAGACTGAGATTCTTTTCTTTTTTAAAATTATGCAATACAATTTAAGCATAATATTTGTTTAATTTCTAAACAAAAGTTTATACTGTCATCCTGTGGCTCTCTCACACCCTTATGAACTGAATCGCAGTGATTCGACATTCTGTGTAATGAGAACATTATTTTATGCTTTCCTCTCTAACGTGGTCTTCCTCTCTTTCCTTTGTCTTTCTCTTCTCCCACTGGATGTAATGCACTGGCACTAGCGAGCTGCAGCCCTCCCTTGCCAGGGCTAAGAGTGCTAGTACCAACTGCTTGAGACCAGACACTAGTTTGCATTCACCAGAACGAGAAAGGTATAAAATAAAGACTTTCTGAATTTCTTGTCATTTGTACAGTGACTTTTTTTTTTTTCCAAACCACTCTGTCTTGTTCCATGTGTGTCTCACAAATTTATCCACTCATGCCCACTTTTGATTTCCACATTTCCTTCCCTTGGTATGCATCTGTGTAGGGATATGTGTATGTGGATATATGCGAGGCACACATATGCATATTTCTATGAATGTTGTTGCAAATGGTTTGATGTAACTTGTAAATGCTTCTGGCTGCTGCTTTTCTTTTTGTTTCTCTTCAGTTGTCTTGTTTCTATGACTCAAAGAGCCTTTGATATGCTGATAAGACCATAGGTTAGTGAGTTATTTGAAGGGTGAACATTACTTCCCTCTTAATTGTGCTGATAAATAATATCTATAGATATCACAGTAATTTTTTATAAAGTCAAAATAAAAATTCTTTTGAGATAAACTATCTAGCATTTTAAATTATCCTGCTTTTTAGATAAAATTTATTTAAAAAAAAAAAAACAAAGATATCCTGGACCTTTTAAAAGTAAATACATATAACATATGTACACATAGATCATTTTTGTTAAAGCCTTTACATGATGGATTAATAAAAATAATAAGTACTAACTTTGATCTAGATAGTAATAGTTTATCATATTATCTTTGAATTGTAAGTGACTGAACAATTGTTCCCTTATCATGAAATTTTGTATTCCTATAAACTTATTTGTAATTGATAGTCTTAGTTATAATCACTGGTCTTTTTAAGTTAGATATCATAAAAGGAAATTTATAAACGACTTCTTGAAACTCTGAAGAAAAACACTTGGTTGTAGGCCTCCTCAGTCATTGTTTAAACTTTCTTATTTCTAATCTTTGTAGCCTATGAGATGTTTATTTCTTGGAACTGAATAGTAAATATTCAGATAATTATACTAAAAACCTTTTGCATTATTAAAGGTATAAAATTTACAATAGGAAAAATGTCATAATTAGAGTTTCTATTGCTGTGACAGAACACCATGACCAAAAAGCAAGTTGGAGAAGAAAGGGTTTATTTGGTTTACACTTCCACAGAATTGTTCACCATAGAAGGAAATCAGCACAGGAAATCAAAAAGGGCAGGATCCTGGAGGCAGGAGCTGATGCAGAGGCCATGGAGAGGAGCTGCTTGCTGACTTTTTTTTTTTTTTTTTTTTTTATTGAGCCCATTAGCAGCAGACCCAGGATAGCACCACCAAAATGGGCTGGGCCATCCCACATTGATCATTGACTCTAGCTTGTGTCCAGTTGATACACAAAGCCAGCCAGTAGACAAAACTAGTTTTCATTGCATTACTTGCATTTTTTAGCACTTTTAGTGGAAACAGATATAGACTATTCCAAAACTGTAGCTGAGACAGTATTATGGTTTTATTTTGTCATGTATCATCCTACTCTCAAAATAATCACAAAGATACCATCAGTAAATTTTAACAGGTTTCATATTACTATTTTGTTTCTATTTTGATACATATAAAAACAAATATAGAATTAGCAGGTTAGTGGAGTTTCTGACTGTAACAGTACCCTGAAAGTGTTACTATTTCGATGAGTACTCCCTGATGAAAATATAATTGAAGTCATGTGTGTGTGTGTGTTTAAATTTCTTTGTAGTCCTACTAAAAAGTCAAAACAAAGTCCACCCTAGCATTAGATAGTTTTATGACATGTCTGTAATAACTGTGAACTGTGAGGGAGATGGTGTATATTCCTCTTTTTATGGTAAGTCATGAATATTTTATTTATAACACACCATAATTTGAACTTATTACATTTTTCTGGCTGTTTTATTGAACAGCATAACTCTGACATATGTGTCTTTGAGACTCCAAAACCAAAGTGCACAAGTCTGTATGTCCATTAATTTAAATCTCTCAAATAATACCATTAAAGTAGGTCAGTCTATATAGAAGAAGGCTAATCATAATTAGTGCACAAGTTGTTTTGAAGTCAGAGAGTGCAGTACTTACCTTTAGTATAAGACAAAAAAGTGGATTGAAAACCTAGACGCCTGTATATTGTATACAAAGAAATTTTTTTTATTAAAACATGTGGAGAATGTAGACTTCTCAATTTAATGAGATCACTTGACTGCTAAGAAAATATGTAAAGGTTTGTTGCTGTTTGTCAAAACATAATAAATGCTAAAAGCTGTAGGTGACCGTTGTTTTAAAGACAGGAATCTTTTGTGCATACATTTGTGAGCCCTTGTGAAGCAGATGCAGCATTTGAAAAGTGGAAATTATTCACTTTGCAGGATGCCTCTAAATTTGCTTGGAACATCGGACAAGGGAGCCTTAGAAGCCTTCAGATTCTTCTTTCTTTTGTTGATTAGTGTATTCTTAGTATATTAATTTCCAACATACATGCATATGCATATACATCACATACATAAGTGATGAAATGCCAAACACATTATTAAAATTTAATTTTATTTTGTTAAAGTAGCATTACTTCCACAGCCTTCCCAAATACTGTTTTGAAGTTTAAGAGTTAAGATTCTGATTCATTTTACTCCTTATGGTTTGTTATATCATCTACTATTTCCTTCACACCTTCCCTATTTCTAAACAATTTATGATTGATATTAACACAAGGATGTCATTGTAGGAGAGATCCAATACCCAACAGCAGAATTCACTAGGCTTTGAAATGAAAAGCAGTGTGCTCTCTTTTAGCTATTTCAGCCCAGGCTTTTGGGCACCTTGAGTTCTGAGAGTCTTGCATCTAGGACTGCTGTAGGGAAAGACAGTCCTGTCTAATTAGAAGCTTCTCCCTTGTACATTGTCTGTCATATAAAACCAAGCTTTCCTTCTTGGGAGAAAGTTACCTTGATGGCTCTTAACTTTTTTCTTTACCATGTTCAAAAACAAACAAAGGTTTTCACATACTCTGAGACATTGTTGCTTAGAGCAGCAGGAGGGGTCTTAATTATTCTGGGGGAAGAGGATTCTCCTATGACCTGACTTCACAATCACTATCTTACTGCAAGTTCATGAAAGTATTTTCGATTTGCCACATGTATATTTTAAGCATCCCATATGCCACGTTTTTGCTGTGTCAGAGCCCCCTCATGGACAACTCTGTTGCCCTGACATTTAAACCGTGTTCACGGTGTGTTATCTAGCCACTTGAATCTGTATTCCCTAAATAGCTCCTCTTAAATGGCTGGTAGACACAGTTCCTTCTGCAAACTTTTTGCCTTCTTTATTTTCATTAATGGAAAATCCTCACCATATTTCCCCCTTTTCTTACTCATGCTTTCCATTTTAACTATATTCATTTCAAAGTTTCCACTCTGCTTCCTATGAAGATATACTCCGCTGTGGTTAGCTAGGATAGATAATCTTTCCTAAGACCTAAACCCAAATTTCTAAATGATGTCTAGACACTCAGTACATTAAAATGTTCAACTAACCTTCATTATTTCACCCTTGTGCCCTGTACATCTTCACATTTGAGGAATGTGAAATACAGTTATCTAGGTGAAGTGGTATAGACCTGTCATTCCAGAACTTGATCATCTGAAGCTGATGGGTGATGAATTTGAAGTCTACCTCGACTACACAGCAAGTTGAGACCAGTTTGATCTTGAAAAACAGGACTGTTTTTCAAAGCAAACCAAAAAAGAACAGTAAACTAGTTCTTATAGCTAGCTACTTAATTTGTAAGTATTTTCCAGCTCCTAATACAGAAAGCTGGAAAATGCTATTGATTTCATAAAAGTAAACTCTTAACCTGAACTGAATTCCTCAATTCTGCTCTCAATCCTTTCCATCATATTAAATTCTTAGTATGGTTTGATATTAATCTGTATTAGGTTTTATCTTGGAAATTTCCCATTAAGGTTAATATAAACCCCCATTTTTATGTCAGCCTAACAATTATTTCATTCTTTAAAAGTTTATTCAAATTCATTTAAGATTTCTACCATTAGTTCACCCCCACCCCCACACTTAATTCCCTCTTTTTTCCTGGTCATAATGGTTTACCATTTTCTGGACTCACATAATTTCTTGGCAAACTAATCTGGCATAAACCAGATATGGTGGACATGCCTTAATTGCAGCACTTGGGCAGTGGAGGCAGGTAGATCTCTGTAAATTTGAGGCACGTGTAGTCTATAAGGTGAGTTCTAGGCCAGCCAGGACTACATAATAAGACCCTATCTTAAAAGAAACAAAGGAAGGAAGAAAGAAAGAGAGAAAGAAAGCCAACAAAACCCCACAACAAAATCTACATCTATATGTCATATTTCAATTATTCCACTGCTGCCTTTTTCTAGAAACCCTTTGCTTCTGTGATGTAATTGAGCTGTGGAGTGAGAAATCATATTATATTTGTGATTTTTTATATCTGCTAATGTCATTATTCCCTTTAATTTGTGTTTAATTTGAAGTAATAGTCTTAGCACTCTCTATTCTTTCATCTCTAAATGTGAGTCCAGTTGAGAGTTAGATTCAAAGAGGTAGGATCTTGGGTGATCTAAACTGTTAGCATAATGTAATGAGCAAGTTTGCAATCTGTGGCCAAAGAGTTGATTTGGAGAGGAGAGAAGCCAGAAATTCACCAACTCATTGAAGCATGGGATGCTTTCATAACAAGACGAGATCCCATAACCATTGCAACTATGAAGGCTTTATTGTTTTTGTTTTTCTGACACATTTGCATTTTATAACCAGACATGTTAGAAAAGGAGAATTCAGAAATGGATAAGGTACTGGTAGCTGATACTCTAACTTGGAAGGTTGGAGTTACTTGAATGAGGTCCAAGAGAAAGGAAATTTCTACCAAAAAGTCAAGCACAATAAATAGACAGGACATTTGTAAATCATCAAAAAACTTATTTTTTTAATAAAAATTAATTTTAATAGTGAAATTTAGTTTAAATCAAGATTAGAAAAATAATTTTGTAAGGTTAGGAATAATGAAAATTTCACATTAAGAAAGCATACTGATTAATCGGTTAATTCACTTGGCTTTTTAATATATTAGAAATTATTTTAATGTGTGTTATTTATGGTGGGAATATTTTGCAACTCTATATCCCTTTTCTAATACATAATTAAGGAATTTGTTAAATTTGCTTAGAAATATGCGCTCGTGGCAGTTGAGTATGCATACAAGTATGTGTGATAATTATACATTAAGCTACACACATTTACTTTTTATGTTACTGTTAGAGAAAAAGCCAGACCTTAACAATAATTTAATTCTTGTAGAAGTCTATTAACACTAATTCCTTTATATCTCATTATGAAGTTCCCTGATATATTCATTAGTCCATACATACATATGGTACCCATTGTTTATAACTTGGTCATTAAGACTAAAACATTTAATATTTACATCGAGATCAGTAAAAATATAAAATAAAATGGCTGGAGAAGGGGGCCATACCTGAAGGGTGCCCTTTACCACAAAGTTCAAGATTTTGTACTGCTTATTAATTCCATGTTATGTCAAATGATGGCTATTCTAGACTATTAGAAAATGTGAGTCTTGCCGTTTTGTCCATGATAGTAATACAAAATATTTGTTCAAGTAAATGCTTCTGCATTGGAGTTTAGAATACATTGTGAAATTTACTAGTAATATTCAAAACATGAAGCTATCTGGAAAAAAAGAGACTTGTTTACTACTGTTTGATATTTGAAATCTAAAGTGGCCAGACTTGTTAGCTTGTGATTTGAAACTAGAAATTGAGTGTTAGTTCTTAATACATGAGGAGAGACAAGCAGCAAAAGATCTTAATTTTTTTCTTGCAAAAGTACAAAGGCAAAAATGTGCTAGTATGTTTAAATCTTTCAAATATGTAACATTGAAACAATATATATTTGGGGGTTAAAATATGGGTATAAATTGATTTTGCTCTTACCACATTCAGTAAAATTAGAAGGAAAGCACAAATTTTGTGATGATTCTACATATCAGCATATTCAGAAGGACTTTGAGAATTAAGAAGTATGTATGTTATGCTAAATACTTGTTCAAAGCTGCCTCTTGAGAGTTGCCATTCACAGTTGCTTGTTCTAAATGTACACCTTTCTCCATCACAGCTTCTCACTGCATGTGTCATGATTATGTCATTTTTCTTCCTTTTCCCCTTTACTTTTATGTTTAAATAAACACAAGGATTGGAATTCTGCCTCCAGAAGCAAGGTCACTAACAGTCAGTAAAGTTAAAATTATTACATCAAAAGAAACTGTTAACTCTAATTTTGTTTAAAATCATCATCATACATATGCTTTACATATAAGTAGAAATACTGTAGGTATATATGTTGTTCATGTTTCTTAAAATAGTTGACTTTAGTTGATCTTTGAAAGGACCGGGTAAATTGAAAGGAACATTATTTTAAAAAACACACAGCCTGGCTTTGCTGAGATTTTTCTTAGACACACAGAACAGTGTCAGTTACTGCAACACTTGGACCCACTCCTGTCTAGGGAACACAGTAGTAGAATATATACAATCATATTGTTCAGTAGTTCACATTTTTTATTGGGTCACTGAGTGCCAGCCCCTGTAGACCAAGAACTTCTTCACATGTTTTTATACTCCTTGAACTTAAGACTCTGAGTAAACAGTTATTTGTAGGTACTTCTAAGTTGAAAAAACTGGATGAATATAAAATAATTGGACTTTCTTTTTATAAAACTGCACTAAATTTAATTTTTTGATATAAGGAAGCAATAATAAATGAAAGAACTATATGCCAGCAGTCTGTCTAAGATACTTGTTATCTACAAGTACAATCCTGATACCTCTGAAATGGTAAATTTCCATTACTTGGAAATTCTCAGTAACAAAGAATGCCATGAAATTTAGCTTGCTTTACAAGTTACATGCAGAGGAGAAACAGTGGTGGATGGGATTTAAAAACAAAAACAAAAACAAAAAAACCCATTTAAATAAAAAGAACATTCTATGCCACTGTTAAAAAAAGTTACACACATATAGAAAGTTTTCTTGCCATACAAAATAGAGTTTGTGTAACTCACATTTTATATCAGTGAATTCCATTTTCTAGTGATCCTAGTGTGAATTAACATATCAAAAATTTTGTTAAACAGAGAAATTAGAGATTTTTAGAATTCTCTATTTTGAATTGTTAGGCAGGTTTAACAAATAAATTCAAAACGAATTGACCAGGTTTATGAATAACAAAATGATTAAGTAATTATAATTAGCTCAATGTGTTATAAATATAATAATCACTCTCTGAATTGAATAGTAAATGGCACATTTTTTTCTTCAGTTTATAGCCTGTTATTTTATGTCTGCAAAGAACTACTGAATAATGCTGAATTTGTTCAGGTCTGATGGAACAAATCATCTGGAAATGTGTTCTGTACCCAGTGTCTGTGATCTCAGATATCCCTGTCACACACTGACAGCTTTGCTTCTTGTGTTTAAATTGCCAAATAAATAAAAAAAGGCAATTTTAGCAATAACAATGGAGGTTTCTTCTTATTCAACTGCTACCTTCATGTTGTTTCTATAAAAATCTTTCAAATTAGTCTCTTAATGCATATGAGAAGTCCAATATCCAGGGTCATGTTCTGGCTATATAATTTTTAAGATCAGACTTAGTATAAGAAATGTGTAAGCCTGACCTGTTCAGTTGCTTTATTCCCTTTGTCATTCAACTGGAATTTATAAATGGTTGTGGATATGCACAATCCAAATCTCAAAATGATTTAATAATAAAGAACCTTTTGTTCAAGTTATTACTCATAAAAATATTTTTATAAATGCTGTAATAAAAAGAAAATGTTCAATGAACTGGGGGATCACATTTGTAAATACAGATTTGCAGGACTTTTAATTGCCCATTTCTTTTTATCTTTATTTCTCATTTTAATTTGTTGATAATTGGCTCTGTAGTTTTCTACAAGAAAACTTATTAAAGACATTATTGGAGCCACCTTGTGTATTATTTTTTCATGTCATAGTTTCTACATTGAGTGGAATTTACATTTTATCTTAATATAACTTGTTCCTTTGAATTAAATTTGCATATTTCATCTTGTCACTAGTAATTTCAAGGGCTGATGTCAGTTAGCAAGCATGATTCATTTAACTTACTCAAACAAAAGTGATGTCCTTAAATATACATCTTTCCAAATTCAACCACATTCACGTTTTTGGATATATGTAGACGCAAACACATTTCTGCAAATGAAACACTTAATGGACATGTACAAAATTTTACAAATATTTCTCAACCTACTTGTAAGGTTTCAGATTTCACATTCTCATATTATTATAACTTAACTAAATTTATCTACTATTACATTATAGAACAAAAAATGAGCATTTTGACTTTTGAGGGCATTATTCCAGTCTTGCTGTTCCGTATCTTATTTTATTTTAAGAGTTACTAAATGTCCTGTTTTTTTTTTCCTGTCTTGTTCACTGGGCAAACAGGGGTAGATGGTCCCCCTCCCTAGATAGGAGGCGACCTCCTAGCCCCAGGATTCAAATCCAGCATGCATCTCCGGAGAATGACAGGTACTAGTCACATCCTCACAGACAAGTGGCTTTAGAGGTCATAGGCTACAGAATGAAGGAAATTGAGGGGATGCTGGTGATGACATTCTTTCATTCAAGGGCCAGATGCAGACATGTGATTCCACCAGTGATTGCACACAAGTCTGAGAGAGTACCTCAAAATATTTATGGGAACAAGAAAGGCATAGAAAATGGCTAATTTAAAATACCATCAGGATCCAGCCAAGAGATCTGTTTTGATATGTCTTTGTTTCAAGATAATTAATTCTTAGAAACGTTTATGGCTCACATAGATCTACATAGGGATAAGTAGAAAATTTTAGGTGCATCAGAATATATCAGAACTGTGTCACAGAACATATTCTTGGTTACTTTGCTTGCTAATTTAATGTTGGCTAATTTACTTTGTTACTGTGTATACTTGCTGAGAAGGAATTGTAAGCTTTGGGTTATATTTCAAGCATGGTGTTAAGAAGGACATCTGGTTCTTGTACTTTCTGTATTGTGTTTAAATTATTGTGACGAGCTAAGGTCAGTCAATTAGAATTTTCAAAACAAAGCTTTTCTGCATTGAATCCACTCCATGCTGATCTGTAACAGTGTCACAGCTTGTTCTTTTCATTATCACTGTTCTGTATCCTTTTCTTCTGTGTTGTGACATTTAAAAATATATATGTAAACATAGTATTTCAATATTTCATTTTTCTATCATTTGGCACAGAATTCTTGGGACATTTTTCTTCAGTTGAAATTTAGTGAACGCATTCATAATATTTAATAGACAGACGCACATTGAAGTGCTACTAACAGAAATAGTTTTATAAGAATATTTATTTTGCTTTAATTATATATGTATAACACTTAATAATTAATTGTAGCCTTATCAAATGGGTAATGTTTATTTTCTGTACATGTGCACAATCAGGACATCTATACAATTTGGTAGACAGAATATCTAAATTGTGTCAAAACAAATTTTTATTATTTAATAATGATGAGAAGGAATATAAACTGGTATTTTATAAAAATTCCACTTTATTTTTGTACATTGAATCCTAGAACATTTACCTCTTGATATAATTAGATGTTACATATTTAGAACTACAATTAAATTTATAAAACTAGAGAATTAATCACACTACCATTCTATATGTGAGCAAGATCATTTTAAATAATACTATAACATAATTTTAGATGTAAATTGAAAGTTGTACATCTGCATTGATGCTCGCACATTTAACAAATTCTGTGGCTACACTGTTTACTCTTCTGTGATGGGTAAAGTCAGGTCGGTGTTTAAGATAACGAAGATGCTGGCCATGAAATAATTGAGAATTTCCATTTAGAGTAAAAGTCTTTGAATGTATGCCAAAACAGCACAGTTAATTAATCTAAAGTAATGACTGAACCTTGCTCAAATTATAATGGATATAAATGTGCTTGAGTTGGCATTCATTAGGCCAAATAATAGCTCACAAAAGTAATAACTCACATCTTAGCATACACAAGATTTTGTTACTTCTAATTATCAATTTATGAATTTATTATTTAGATTCTCTAATTTATATGTTGGTACAAGATTGACATTTGGAACAGAAATGAATTTTACAAAATTTAAACCTCTTTTTGCTTCTCTGTAATGATATATTTATAAGTAGTCTCCATATTTAACCATAAAAATGGATTTAAAATAATTCAGTTATTATTCGTTGCTATGGAAAAATAGAAAATAGTTTATAGTAAACTTTATTCAGCTATAAGAATAATATGCACCCATGAAAATGAAAGAGGAATTACTCTTAACTAATGATAGATAAACATATCATACTCTTTATCAAGCTTAATAAGCAACCACATCACTTGAGTATTACTTAATCATTTGGAGTACCCTAGCAATGTCTAAACAAATTGACTGTAATATTACATTTAAGCAAAATGAATAGTGTTGTCATGGACATTAGTTCACCTTTAATATTGTTAGCCAATAATACTCCTAATTCAGTGATGACTCATACAGTTGGGACTAGATGTCTTATCAGTGTCATAAAGCATTTTTGCCACCCTCCCATTTTTTCACAGCACAAATGTGAACACAGACATATATGCACACAACTTTTAAATTAATCATGTCTGCATAATGGAGTGTCAACAAGGGGCATTCTTCATGCCTTCTCAGGTGGCACTATACACGTATTTATTCAGGTTGAACATAGAAATGTGTTTATCTAGGTCTAAGATCTTTTCTGTATCTTGTATGATATTTAAAATGAAAAACTACCAACTGATTTGGACCCCTAGGGAATATTTCTGACTTTAAAATTGTAAAGACTTTCTAGAGATTTTATTAAATTATTAGTTCTAAGATTTGTATTGGAATAGGTTCACATTAGTATATTTGGTCCTTTGAATGCACTGGAACTTGTACTGATACTTTGAAAGTATTGAAAACATTTGACAAAAATCACTATTTTCTTGAAATTTACTCAAATAATGCTGCACACTGGACTTGGTATCAGTTGAGTTTTTCAGCTACAGAAGGTCTTGCTTATTATATGAATAACCATATTTTATTTTCCCCACACATCTCTGCAAAATTACCTGACTGATCTTAACAAGTGATTAATTTTGATTTAAAAAGATCTTTCTCTATTAACTATTTTGAAGGAATCAGCAAATCCTTATCATTTTTATTCACAAGACACATGTCAACTGCTGTGTTCAGGCAGAGCTAGTATACAACCACTTAACCAGTGAAATGTACTGTCATTTAGTCTCTACCAACATTGCTGTGTGAATCAGAAAGGCAAAAAGATGTATTGGACACTAAAATCTTAGGGTGTGTAGTGTTTACACTCCCACACAGGAAACCAGTACCAGACAAAAGGATGAATGATTCTTAGTTTCATGCATGTTAATGTCCATTATTAATCTTGTATGAATTTGTTCTTTCTTCCCAAATTGACGAGTGAGATGGTATAGGTAGGCATTTCACTTTCAAACAACATAAGCGATACAAATCCATAGACAGCATACAGAGATTCATTCATATGCCATTATTATTCTATATAATGAAAATAGCACAGGTAAATTTGTTATATTTTCCCATAAACCAAAACATACTATATTGTGTCAAATTTCTAATAAATATTTTTAAATAGTATTACAAGTTTAACAATTTTTTTGTATATTTTATGTACCATTTTATTATATATGCTACACATACATTTATATATGTCATATATATAATAGTTTTTTGGATGACTTCAGAAAATATTTATTTACTTATAATGTCATGGAAATGAATGAATTAAAATTTGAAAAGTAAAGGAATTTATCACCCAAATAGATGTTAACTATTTCCTATTTCAATTATACATTAAAAATGTGGACGTTAAAAGTGATATAAATAAAAATAATATTTACATGTAACTTCAAAATAGCAAGCCTAATTAGAGAAGGTACAATTTTCTAATTACATCTTATGTTTGAAATTTATAATAAAATAAGTATGTACTGTGCATTTGGATATGTCTTTCCAGCTTTGAAATAACTGAATTTCTGCCATATAGTTATGGTTTTATATTTCTGAGTAAATCATAGGACCATACTAAGTATTAAACTAAGTACAGGAAAAACTTACATTTTAAATATTTGTATTTTTTTATCCAGGGAAACATTCTGAACAATAAAATAAAGGTAAATATTAGTAAAACTTTTGGAAAGCAGAAATGCACAAAAACGTAATGGTTGTGCCAACTAATTAAGGTCTGCTGTGCATGGGCTAAGTCACAAGAAATTTTCTAGTCTTGATTTATATGCAAATTTTGCTAGTTGTAAATAGATTAGCTAAATTCTCATGTACTGTAAGACTCTAAGATTGAGCTTGAGCTATGTGGCTCATTATTGTAAAACATATGTTACTACCACAACATAACTGACAATCCCTTAGGCATGAAGCATTAATAAAGCAGAAAGCATGCTTTATTTATGAAATTTTCTGTTATACCAAATCCCAGAAAGCAATATAATTGAACTGTTACATGTGTATTTGGTGTAAAATGGATTATAATTTCAGAGTTACTTCTTTTTGTTCAGTGTAAATTTTAACTGTCAAATACCACTAAAATATATAAATAACACTTTGTAATCTTAACTAATATATAAATGCATAAACATTGTATGTATATTTTGGGTACTATGTCATATTTTGCTTACATGCATACATTATGTAAGGCTTAAATGAAGGTTAACATACTGCTCCCTCAAACATTATTTCTACAGTGAAGATTCTTTTAAGTCTCTTCTAGACTTTAGCTATATAGCATATGTTATAATCTATTTTCACTCTTGTTAAACTATGGTCCATTGCTTGATTCATCAAAGTATAACTAATAATAGTGGTTAAACTTTTCCTTTCTCCTCAACCCCTATACCTAACTCCAGATTCTGGTCCCATATTTGTTTCCATTAATCATTTAAAAATTGCCATTATATCAGCAGTATTCAGACAAAACAATCAACAGATACAAAGCAAGTTTTGAATGAATAATGTTACAGGGAAAACACACATAGACTAAGATCCTGACAGTGCAACCTTAAGGTGATTGATGTACAACATGAAGTATTTCATTTCTCTGTGACCTATTTTGTGATCACCTTCTCAACAATTTTGATTGTATATGATATGAATAACATTTCTGTCATACCTATCTTAATCTTCTGTAACAAAGATAGGTGTGATTAAATATTCAATGTGTCAATAGCTATGAATATTGGATCCAAAAGAAAAATGACATGAGAATTTTCTGTTTCTATTCCTGCTTTACAGTGAGTTTTGGTCACTAAAGTGCAACCACTTTTGCTCTATTTGAGGATATTCTGAAGCAGTTACAAGAATTAAAAAGACATATCCTTGTAGGCTTCATTAGCAGAATCTTTCACAAAACTTCTAATGGCCTATAAAGAGAAAAAGAAATCTCCTTAACAGAAATGTTAAAGCAATAATAGCAGAGGAGATGTGTGGACCTGAGAATGGTTGTGACATTACATAGCATTGACTGCAAATTGTATACCATTATTAATTACTGAGAGTAGGTGTATTTGGGGGCAAAAGAATGTTATTACATTCTAAAATTATACTTTTACAGCATTCAACATTTCTGGTTCTTAGAAGTGCTTAAACAGCCACAAAGTCCAGATTCTGTGGAATACTCTAAAACTACCAGTACACAATGCAAATGCAAAGTCACAGCTAATTTATTTAGAATTAGTGTGCCTGTAAGTGATAGTGTTGTTTATTGTAGTTTGCAGGTAGAAGAAAATGAGACACAGGGAGGGTAAATACATTGACTAAGGTCATTTAGTTAGCCAGAGCAGCTGAGGTGGAATCCTGTCGGACTCTTTGGGCTACTCTGTTCTTGTTAAATCATGACAGAGACTGTTTACTTCTGGCTTAACCTGATGACTGCAAAGAGCTAATGAACTAACATATTGAAACATCAGTCTTTGTATTCTTAAAAAGGATAAAAGAGCAGTGCCTTTCTTTTTGGATTGGTCAGATTAGGTGACATAATAATAGCAGAAAGGTCACATGAGCTGAAGGTCTTCATAAATGTCATATGTCCTTAATATTGCCAGTCTAGAGGGTATTTCCTTGGTAATCAATCTACATCGTGACATCATTAAGTTTTAGGACATGAGAAACAGAAGAGCTGCAGAAATTCACAGATAAAGCATAATCTCAACTAAGCCTAGAAAACAATATTTTTATGAAGGATAAGGGAATTGGACAATTTTTAATAAATGCCTTTAACTTTTTATTTTTCAAAACCAGAAAGTATCTACACAGTTTTACCATATTTAGCAGGTGCATCTCTGTCTTCCCATCTTACAGATTACTTTCAAATCATGATATGATGGCTGCTTTTCTCACCTTGAACTAACCAGTTTCACACCTATCTTAAGAACTAACAACCTTCCACTTCTATTTCTATTTTCTTTGTTTTGTATGTGATATATGCCTGGAATATGTGTGTACACACACACACCTTATGTTTTGGTAAAATATCACCATCTCAGTGGCCTTTTTTTAATAACCTAACCCTAACCCTAACATACAGTTACAATCTGTACTTTCCCTCACTTGCACCCCAGCTCCCAATTATCTTCACCAATTTTTACTTCTTTTTGTCATTATTCATCATTTTGTCTGGTGCTGTCCACTTTTTGACTTTCACTAGTGACACTGTCAGTTGCTAAAGGCAGAGAGTTTTATGTAACTGACACTCCAGATACTTAACAGTGCCTCACACAGAAAGATGCTCACCAAGTGTGTCAAATACATTTAAAATATGTAAGCAGGAAAACATATGATAAATGAACCTGTGGTTCTTACTGAAACTCAATTCTCCTCTGAATATGAGAAAAAGATTCTTTGTTCCTGTAGGCAATTGTCCTGAATACCATTGGGTCTACACATAAACTGTCCATAAGTCATACATTATGTTTTCTTTGATTTCATACCTTTCAACCTTTTTTTTCTCTACCTCTGTCTTCCCTATACTTTACTTCATTCTGCGCTGTGGGTTCCAGAATTTCCTCTGTTTCAAACAAGCATGACAACTACCTTCATAGATTCAGGCATGTGCTGTATATTCTTGCAGCTGAAGAGCCCACACATGAGTTAGGGAAGTAAAAGTGTGTGAGTACAGCTGGGAGAAGAGGAAGAGAGTGCGGAAATTAGCAAGGAAGTGTGGATGTACACTTGAGAAAAAGGCCCTAGTGCTTTACTGTGTGTTTCTATGACCAAGGAAGCACTTAATTAAGATGGCTGAAATTCTAAGTAAGAACACATTCATGCTTCAACGTTTTCTGAAGAAAGGGTTTTGGACAGTGTAATGGGCACAAATTATCAAGATTCAACAATAACACAAAGTACATATTCTTACTATTTTTAGAACTATGTGTTTGTATGTCATAGTACTTTGTATTATTGGTGTAAAATATGTAGAACTATGAGTAAGTATATGAAATGATATTTGACTTTTGATATTGTAAAAACAATTTAGGTATATATGTTTTATATTTATATACAAATTTTATCATGTTATGCATCTTAATTACATAGCTGTCATAAGTTTTATATGCATATATACATTAGGAATGCCTGCACATAATATTAATTTTGTTCACATAATAGTTCAGGCATTTAGGCTGATAAAGAATATGTAAGATACATTAAGGAATTACTTTATGTACATTGCTTTTAGGAGGAAATGACATCTTAATTTCCAGATGTTAAGTGTTATGTGTACTTTTTCAAAGTAAAATTAGAGGCTTTATTCTGTTCTGTCATGTGTAGCTAGATTTTGTATTTCTTCATAATTAAATTCCATCTTTATTATAGATTAGAAAGTAGTTCTCATGGTGTTTTCACTTCGGCCAACATCTTTCATGTTTTCTCTTCATACTTTGGTGATGGAAAACAATAATCCTCTAGTGCACAAAGTTACAAAATAAATGGTCCCTTAACCCCCATGTGGCTTTTCAGCCCCTACATCATTACCATTGTAACAGTGATCTCCATACATTTCATCACATTTTTTTTTTTTATTCATCGGTGGAAGTTACTGAGTAAGAGTCCATGTCAGACCATTGCTGTAAATGTCCTCATTTAAACTAATGTAGTGTCATCTGCTTCTCTTGCCTGACAGCTTTTGTCTCTCACCCAGCATTCATTCTGATTTATATATTTGGTTTTTTTTTTTAATTGTGAAAGTATTGATTGACAAAACCATTTAGGTAAGCTAAGTTGCCATTGTTTGTGTCTTTTTTTTTCATTGTTTGATGTGACTGTAGCTTTATTCATCATCTATTTTGTATTTCTTTAACATTTCATTCCCACAGGCACTCCAGAAAGTCTGAAAGATCTAGCATGCCAAAACAGACTAGGAAAGGCACAGCCTCTGATGCAGACAGGTAGGCTTGTCGTGCTGTCTGCTGTCTCCCTTTTCATGTAGACCCAGGAGTGCCCTGCCTCTCCTTTAACATGCCAGTTCACAGACCCAAATTGTGATGCTCGAAGTGTCTCATGGAAATGAATCAACTACTATGTGAGAAAAGTGGCTGAAGAAATGAAACAATGTCCCTGTATGGTCTGCTCTTAAATAGTAGGTGTTTAAAAACTAGCAAACATGGTTTTTCTTCAAGATCAATCTCATTTCTAGTGAGGACCAAACTCATTCTTGTACATGTGTTAGAAATATGATATTTTCTTTCTGCAATCTTATTAAGTCTTCCCAGTGAGTCATTACTAGGAAAATGTAAATAATCTGAGTATGTATTTAGATATTTGAATATCTTTTTAAAAATTTTTATTTTTTACAAAGTTACATATCTAAGATTCTTTGTTTTTAATAGCTGTAGTAATTTGCTGTATTAATATAAAAAACAATCTGAGGAATTTTTGATTTACAGTTTTTCTGGTTGTCCATTATCCTGAGATTTCTTAAAAGCATGAATAGAAACACAAGTGAATGAGTATGTCCAATATCAGATGTATTTCAGGTCTAGTGCAAACAAGAGTTATGAACAGGACACTTAGAATTTGAAAATATTCAGTAGATTAGCATTACTGAACCAAATCAATAGATAAAACTTGGTATAAGTTTGAAACGAGAAAACATATAAAACTTAAAAAGAATATTTTTTAGTGTAACGGCCTCTTCTTAAATGGAGAATGGAAATCAAAAGCTGGGAAAGAAAAGGAAGCCAAAAATTGAACTGGAGACTTCTTAAGATTTTTAAGACTGAGATGACCACGCCATGTTAATGTACTGAAGACTCTCAGTTAATTTATGAAATGCTGTCCTTAAATTGGGTAATGGATATTTGATTTAGAGTTTCAGAATTATAGATAATTTGAAAACAGTTTGGAGACTAGAGAGAAGGCTCAGAGGTTAAGAGCACTGGCTGCTCTTCCAGAGGTCTTGGGTTCGATTCCTAGCAACTACATGCTTGCACACAACCATCTGTAATTAGATTTGGTGCCCTCTTCTGGCAAGCAGTCATATATGTAGGCAAAACACTACACATAATAAATAATTTTTTTAAAAAAGAAAGAGGAAAACAGTTTGGGAAGATGCATCAAAATGTCTGAGTGTAGATGAGGGGAGGCACCAATGAGACAGAGCCTGTACAGTTCAGCAATTTATTCAGTCCATAAGCCTACATCGCTCTGAGTTCTAGCTTAAGGAAAAAGTAGTAAGCAGCAAGAATAAAGACATTTCCTTATTACAGATTTCAGTGTGAAAAATTAGGAGGAAGGATGTCAAAGGATTGGTTAAAATTGAGAAAGGGGAACAGCTAAAATCTAATAATCCACAGAGTTATTGATCATTTAGAGAAATACTGTACAACAGACAAGGATATAGGGTACTCCAAAAGTGTGAATAGAAGTCACAAAGCAGTAATTGGACTGTGGGGGGAGAGTGAAGCATGGAGAACTATCAGGAAGTTCCTCGCAGTGAATACATGCCTTTACAGTCTTCAGTCTTGCTCAGCTGGAGACGTTAGCCTCTACTATGTGTGAGTTTCTTAGTGTATGATTAAAATAATCTATTGATTTTTACGGGAATTTAAGTTACATGACTAATTTTTAAGGAAATTGTTGATTACTGGTTACAAGGAAAATGACCTGTGTTCTAGGTCACATTACCTGTAGTTCCTGCTGGGGCTCTGGACTGACTAAGGTGATATGGAGGCTTTGGCATCAGTTCCTCTCTACACCTTTCCCCGCTCTTTCCTGCTTTCTTCTCTTGCTCCTCCCTCCCTCCCTTCTTTGCTTTTAGCTGCTTTTAATGAAACTCAAGACCATGCGATTGTTAGGTAAATACTCTACTTGGCAATACCCCCAAATTGGAAATTAACAAGAATTTTGGAAACTAATAACCTCCACACACACACAAAAAAAATGCCATTTCAGTATTGTGATGGATGCTGAAAAACATGGTGTTATGAAATTCATAACTGAAGGAATAGCCTCACCACAAGATGTTTTGAAATGTACTGTGACTTGTTGGGATGGGAAGTGGGTACAGCTGACACTGTCTTCTGCTTCCCACCCCTTTGAGCCTGGCCTCATCTTCTCATCCTCTCCTTTTTCTCTCTTATATAATAGATTGTTTTGCATACAGCATCTTCTGATTAAGGTTTCCCTCCCCAATCTGGGTCCATACTCCTACTGTCTTTCATTAGCACACAAACAAGACTCCTAAGGAGTGATAATAAAATCAAATAAGATAAATAAAATAGCCAACAAGTGGGAATATGAAAAATGGCAAAACAAGAAATAGAGTCTAAGAGATCTAACTCTCTAATAAAACGAAGTTTCACTTCTTACCTCCATGTGAGGTCAGCTCAGAGCATTCCAGATCATCTGTTCATGTAACTCCTGTGGCATTTTATCTATCTATCTATCTATCTATCTATCTATCTATCTATCTATCTATCTATTATTTATTTTTGGGGCACCCCATTTTGGGTTTTGACTACTGGATCTATTGCTTATACTATCATTTAGAATTGGCTACAGGTGCACTTTTTCTGTGTTCTAGCTATGGGAAGGAGCCTTTAGAGGCCTGCAAAAGGCTATTATATAGGAAACCATTTTGGAACTTAAATACTAAGTGCATTCTCACCTCCTCAGCAAATCACTAACATCAGAAATCCTATAACTTTAAGTTAGACTTCACTTGGGACTGTTTGCAAAAATAGACATGTCTAGCTAAAGCTAAAGGTTTTGAGGTGAAGTGTGTTTAGTCCAACTTAACACAGTTCAGTTAAGTGCAGTAAGTCAGACTACAATGGAATCCAGGGATAAACATTTAGCTACACATTTGCAAATGGTGAGCTACTGCATATATATATATACACATATGTATATATATTCATATACCCATGGCAGATTATGCAAAGCAGGCTCATTAAACATCATTTGTATACATTATTATCCTGTAAACTCTCAGAGTTTGATTTCTTTAAGCCCTGCTAAATTATTCAATTTTCAGATGCATGGTTATATTTTTTTCTAAATTCTATTTTTTTAATCCCATCTAGAAACAAGTCTTATTCCAGTAACTATTTCATGAGTAAAGTGTCCCTCTAGCATGGCTGAAGCTTTAGGTTCGAGTATTCAGAACAGAAGTAAATAAGCAACCACATACCCCTGTCACCCTGAGTCTCAGCAAACCTGTGCAGATTCTGCCTCTAGCACCTTTCTCTCATTGTCTTTTTGCAACTTACTTAATGACTCTCAGTTTTGTTTATAAAATAGTGGTAATTATATTTCTAATGGTATGCAGCCCAAAAATTCAGGTATATTCACATATGTATACATGTAAATGCACATACACATTCAGAGCTTAGCATGTAGACGTCCCTATACTGACATTAACGATCTTACTGTTATTTGCCTTATTTCTTAGATCATATTTCTTTTTTCTATCATCCATTCTTAGTTTCCTTCTATAACATAATCATCCCAAATCTCTCCCATCGTTCTTACATCCTTTCCTTCTAATATATTCCATTTTGTTTACATGAACAAAGCTTAACAGCTTTGATTCTTACACTGTTGTACTTTGAAATTCTTGACTAGTTCTCCTTCTCATTTGCC
>PVIH01002101.1:80317-121954 GCA_004025045.1 Sigmodon hispidus
TTTTTTTTTTTTTTTTTTTTTTTTTTTTTTTTTTTTTTTTTTTTTTTTTTTTTTTTTTTTGCTAATGGGATGGGGGCAGTTATTTTGCTCAAAGAAATAAATAGGTCAAGTGCAAAACATTTAACCTGGAACAATTTAGGTGCTTTTCGAGTCTGTCAGCCTCCCCTCAGCTCAAATACAGATCTCCAAGTCACATATTATAGAGCAGTACAACATTCAACCAGGAGCCACTTAATATTTTTCTGAAAATGGTTGTTATAAGCTTTTCATATTATTGGATGGAACATAAAGTCCACCAAAATTATTTTTATCTAAAGTCACACTTGAATTGTTCTTAAGTGGTTAGAAATTTCATCAAAGATTGAAGTAAAATTATCACAAAGTTGTACTATCCAAGAAATGCTCCATTACTAATGTGAAAACTGCACAATTAAAATTCTAAACTAAAGCAAAACATATTTCAAACATTCTGGTTCTTATAACAATGGCTTATAAAGAATAATAGTTAAAACATTGTAGTGTTAGAAATAATATGTCATATAAATTCTTTCCATCTCAGCTTTATCTCAGTTGAGTCACGTTCAAGTCCATTAGAACCCATGAACTATTTGGATAGGTAGAAGGTCATCAGATTCTTTCTATGTTGGGAGTGGCGATGGCAGGTGAGGTTTCAGGGCAGAGCTCAGTATCCAATAAAGCCTTAATCCACAGCCCAGGAGGATCAAATGCACCTTTATTCCAGGTGCAAGCTGTACTCTATTCTTCTCTGAAAACTGACATTTTCTTTTGCATTGTTCTGAAATGGAAGACACAACCTGAAGCAAAAATCAGGCTTGTTGTAAAAAAATATTTTACTTAAGGAATATTGAGCTAATGAAGTCTTCATAAGTACATTTTGGGTAACAAATATGTATTGTTATCACACTTAAAGACAATAAACACATTTTTCTATTAGCACTATGAAAAGATTAGATGTTGGTAAACTCTTTTCAAGATGATACATAGCAGGTACTTTTTCACATCACTTAATTAAAAAATAATTAAATGATGTATCAAAAGCATGCTTCCGTTTTATGTATGTATATGCATCCTTTTAATTCTTAGTATTTGATTCAGAAAATTGCTACATAATGATTTTGAAGATAACTACTATTGTATAACAAATATAATTTCAGGTACTGTCATATCTAAGATAACCTGTTTTATCCACACATTTATGCTTGTGCTTATCAGATGTTTAGATAAAGTACTATTCAAACTTTATTCTTATCTCTTAGTCTTGCACTGAGGTGAAGAAGCATGCTTTTGCTTTTGATTTTCTAATTACTATAGACATACTTCTTGCACTCTAAAACTATGAACATTGTAAAAACACAAACTCATTTAGATTTTACATTCTTATGGAATATCATGGAAATATCACAGTGTTCATCATTATGATTTCCCGTATTCATTCAATCAAGAAATGTTTATTGTGTCCTTAATTTCTATTTCCCATGTTTGTTTGGCATACTGGATATGGAGTTGAATAACCCCCCCTAAAAGAAAGAAAAGAATTCTTTGATTCGCAGTGGTTCATTTAAGAAGTTGATGAAATTAGGGAAACTGAGGTTGACCCTTTATAACCCAATATATGCTTGAATAACAGAGGCATTTCCATCTTAATAACTGTGTTATGAGTGTTCCTCTTGTCCTTTCAAATCACTTTAAGATTATCCAGGTTTTCCTTGGACAAATGTGTTGGTATTAAGTTAATGAAACCTGCTGACTGAAGATCTTTTCTGGCACTAATGTTTTAGGGTTCTCCCATCATGCCTTTCTAGAAGGGGATACGCAATCCCAAGAGCAACCGATCAACCAGTCATTAGGGGAAAGCATCCCACTCGCTCGCGGTCGAGCGAGCACTCTAGTGTCAGAACCCTGTGTTCTATGCACCACCTTGCCCCTGGAGGGTCGGCGCCATCTTCTCCGCTTCTGACAAGGTTGCTATTAAGTGTCCAGCCCAGCATTCGTGTCCTGCTGCGGGTGTTGGTGTGGTGTTGTTCCTTCCTGAGCACTCGAAGCTTTCACTCATTATGACACCATAGTTTTTAATCTTTCCTTTGTGGCACTTAATACTTTCCCACATCCTCTACCACATGCATCTATCTTCACTGTGCTGGCGGGATCCTCCAGTTCCTGCCAGTTTGCTACCATCGAAAATTAGATCTGGCTGTGTCCTGTCCTTTCATCTGTTTGTGGCATATCATATATACTTTATAATGTGAAATGCTTTATGATGAGTTTACGCAGAAGTAAATATGTATTTATTTATTAATGTATAAGATAGCTTTATAAAGTAACCTTTTCTATATGTTCATAAAACCATATAGGGTTTAAAATTTCTTTAGCCAGGAAGTATTTGAATGCCATCAGATGGAGGTCAGTTTTATCTGGGCACAAATGGAGTATTTGCATGCCTCTCATATTCTCATTTCCAGTTTTAATCCTCACCGCAGAATATCCTGTAGCATGTGTCCAAGGTTATCTGAATTCTTTCTCAAGATCTATTGTTTGTTTCTATTAAAAGAGAATGCACAACTTCTTGGTAACTGATGTCAGGCTGTGCAAAACGAACTTACTATAAATAACTCTAACATGTATATGAGTGTAGTTGTAGCTGCTTGGCAACATGCCTTCATAACTGTTAATATATATTTTAAAATCCAGAGACTGTGAACAGTTCTATCATGATATTAACAAAAATGAATGTCTTTAAGAAAGCACAGCCTCCGAGAAAGTGATTCACATTCTGCTCTATTCAAGAATTCATTATTGAGAATGTATATGTACCTCCTTTGGCCTCTTCTTACAGTACTCCCTTACATATATCATTAAAAGTATTTGATTTGGCTTCTGATAACCCAGTTAGGTGTATTATGTTTATTTTAATATTGACTGGGAAAAGGTAAAAATGTTTTGCCAGACTGTATCGGAATTTCACCGGCTCTTTGCTGTTTGCCTACAGAACGCACCGACAAGGAAGCCCAACCCAGTCTCCTCCAGTGGACACATCTTACAGCAGTCGCAGGGGAAGACAGCTTCCACAGGTGCCAGTTCGGAGTGGCAGTATAGAACAAGGTATCAAAAAAAGAGAGATCTTTGTCCAAACACCTGGAGTTGAGAAACTTCTCTTAACAATCACGTTAATCAAATGGCAGTATTTTGATCACACACAACACTCTGAATCCTAAGAATTTAAGTTTCTTACAATTTTTATGCCCAGCACCTACTTTTAGTGGTCCATGCCATACAGAAATCAGTGTTTGATGAGTGAATGAATGACTGGATTTAGATGATTGTCTAATAGAGTGGGTGGAGTCCCTAACAGTTTTGCAAAAGCATTAACCTAGATAATGCACATTTTCAAAATGTCAGTACTGTCTGTTATTTTATGTTCTGAAAAAAAATCCTTATGTAATCTTTTAAGAAAATATTTAAAAGTTAAATATGATCATTGAGTGATGTTCTCTATTTTAGCTACATTGACATCTTGAGTTTTAAATAATTTGATGGTGAAAAATTACTCAGAGCATATATTTATCATTTTTCTATGATCCACATTGTCTGGGTTTCTTACATTAAGTGTACATGGGTTATTTTCCTAAGAGAATGGCTGTGTGATTGGGGGAGTGGAGGTGTCCTCTGACAGTAGGAACTAAGATTTAAAAGTATATGAGTTAAATGTTTGAAATGCTGGGCTAAGATACTATTTTTCCTGACCCGTTTCATAGTAGTTCATTTGATATCAGTATTTTCTCTTGCACTGATTACCAATGACTAGCAGAATGACTGAATTTTTCTCTAGTTCAGGGCTGTGGTTCAAGAGCAATGAACTTAGTAAAACATCCACTGTCAGTTGTGTCCTTGTGAAATACCCTAATGTTAGCATCCTGAGTACTTCTCCAGCACTATTGGTGATGCTCCTCTAAAAATTCTAATTCCCCCACAGATTGTGTTACTTCAGTGAGCAAAGTGGCCTGTTTACCATGCAAAATACTTCTTAATAGGAACCTTAGTGTGAATAAGTGGCATTGACTAACTAATACTGCAAAAGGTACCATAAAACTACATCAGCAGCCATATTTGTGTTTTTTTAAAATCTTGTTGGAGCAGCATGTTGTAGTGGTCAAGGGTGAGGTAAATGTATACACTTAGTCAAGTAGTAAAATACAATCTTGGTGAAAATTGTTTCTAAAATACCAGTCATCGATTGTAGAATCCACTTGGCTAATGGGCTTTTTTTCCTGGAATGTTTTGAGATAATTGAGAAAAATTAATGTCATTTGAATTATACTAACAATGCATCTGTCAACAGTTTAATTTTTCAACAAATAGATGATGGTGTTTTATTCAACTCATTTATGAACTCCAGTTGCACAACTGAATGAACTATAAATTTGGATGCTTCACTAGAAACCCAGTGTTGCTGATCACACTGAAACTCAGCAGATCATATGTTTCTAAAATTCTTTGCATTTCCTCCAGTTGCAAGTAGAATATTCCATGTCTCAGCAAGATTATTAGTAATATTTCTGAAAAAATCATGTGGACCATCTGTGTATTTTTTAAATTTATGTTCCGTTGTTAATATCTACTGTTTATGATATTCTCCCCTACAGTTGTCTTTCAGAGGGAACAACCATGTGTAAGGATTGAATTGAGGGGGGAAGGAAATGAGGGGGGGTGAAACTGGTGGAGTCATTTTGATATTTATTGTAACAAATACTTTAGTAAAGAGTTGGTTGTTGAAAGTTTCTGAAACAGTCTGATATACAGAATGGTTAGACAGAGCACTTAGAATGGAACAGGCACCATGTACTGTTTAATCTAAGCATTCTGAGGTGTACTTCATGGTATTGATACACGGGGCTTATGATAAATGACAGTAATGTTTTCTGTCATCTTCTTAAGGGTGTTTTCATACAGAATAGTTCGTGTGACATTTTGTTCTTCACTGTTTTAAAAGTAATTTGATCCATGGACTAGACATTACTTAGTACATTTTATTTATGATGAATTTCACTGTTTGAAGGTGATGTAACTATGTCATTTATTTCCCTTTTGATGAATCTGTTGGACTATAGTACAGTTTTGTGGGGAAATTAACATCAACTGAAGTTTCTTTTTGACTGCATAAGCTCTTACTCACTTGACTTCTGGTTTTTCTTCTTTAATCTCTTATAAAGGGCTGACTTACTATTTTTAAAAGTAATTCAATTGATAAGCAACTGATTGGTAAGAACAAGCATTTTTAGTGGTTTAATTTCCTAGACAGTGATAAAATTTCTTGAAAAAATCATTACTAAAATTACTAGTACATTTTTGTATATGATTATCTACAATAGTTTTATAGGTTATATAAAAAGAATTTGACTTGATGGATATATATTTTTAATTTTTGCAGTGATATTTATTGTATCTTCTATACTACAAACATTTTTTAATTTTAAAGACTATCATTTTAAAAGATATATTTATTTACTATTTGAAAGTTTCTATTAAGAAATTAGAGTATTACTCCCAATACATAAAATCTGGTTATGTAAACGTAGGTAGATGTCAGAGAAAACAGGTGATTGCAGTACATATTTTGAGGTAAAAACCAATTAAAACTATAATGTATACTTCAGAGCACCCTTAGTATGTAAAAATTGAAAGTAGAATGTTCCTTGAAAATTTTTAATTTCATGTCAGTAATGAGTACAATATAATATCATTTATCATAGACTAAAGATGAAGGCAGCTGTGAGTGTACAAAAATATGATTTTTCTCAAACAGGTTAGGTAGCTGTGCTTTAATAATGCCTCCTAATGAAGCATGGAAAGACCATCCACAAACTAACAGCTAAGGGCAAGCCAGTAGCTCAATGTTCACTTTGCATGCACCACTTTAAAAAGAGATCAGAATGACACCTCCCTACAGATATGACTAGACTAGATATTTTGTACTTGAGAATAAAACAGCAAGGAGGTAGATATAGAGTTTTATGAAATATATAATATTTTCAACTATAAAAATGTTAGTAATTGTATCTTGAGATATTTACAATAAATTTTGGAAGGAAAGTAAAGACTACTGAAAATGGGATATACATTGTTCACACAGAAAAGGCTACAGAAGTGTTTCCATATTATTGGTTATATACTTTCTATTCAATAGAAAAAATGGATTAATCACATGGAATTTCAAATCATACGAAATTGCATCTTACAATTAAAGTTTCTATGTAGACTGATTATGCTTTGAATAGATCTATGGTGTAAGACAGTAGTGGTTTTAAACTAAAATGTTTAGTAAAAATTGTTGCCAAACTGTGCTGTTTCTAAAAGTCAAAAAATGTATTAAGCATATGCATTTGGGAATATCAAACAAGTTATTTTCTGGATATTTTTGTTTTGTTTAAATCTTTGAAGTACTGTATTCATTTTTAAATTAATTTCAATACCATATGTGAAATTTCTCATGGTTTATCATTACAATTTACCATGTCACCCTATATGTCATGCATTTTTATTATTCATGCCATTTTGTTAATTCACATTTCCATGTCTAACTATAAATTTGCTGATTTCTTTCTTTTGTTTCCATCATTATGTGCATTTAATTCATTGAAGAACAAGAAAAATATAACTCTTCCACTAAAGGTAAATATTAATGTAATTTTTAATCATTCATACTATTACTTTTATAATATGTAAGAACTATGTAACTATTAGAATAATAATCAAAATTACTTAATAGGTAGTTTTTTCTCTGAAGTGATTGTGCCAGTTAACAATTCTTTAATATTACATGAAGTATAGGTTAAGGAAGAAAACATTTTAAAACTAAAAATAGTATTGTTGCTAAATTCATTTGTCAATATTGTATAATTTTACAAGCTAATATTTTATTTTATTATAGGAATTCATGACATATTCTTTATGTCTTCCTGAGTTTCCTTGGGTTGATTCTATTTTACTGTTTTAATAGATAAAGGATTTGATTCTGATTTTCCATTATCCTCTCTGGCTAACATCTACTATGCAGAATAGAAAGTTCCTACATTTTATTGTATAAATGGCATTAGCTTCATGAACTATCTGAATTTAACTGCAGTTAGGCATCTTCAGAGCAGCTTCCAGTATCTGTGCTCAGGGCTTCACGATTATTTTTATTATTAATGCAGGCTATCTGAGAGATATGAGAAGTATAATTTGTCCAGCCCATTTTCCTGAGAAGTCTTCACCCTCTTGTTTGACTCTTTAATTAAAAAAATATTTTTGACTTTTGCACTTAAATTTTATGTGAGTTTCTGGCTTCCACTCTGAATATTTGTATTGCCCACATCAATTCTCTTTCTGAATTATACATAGCCTGTTGATTAAATTTTTGAATATGTTTTTAAATCAGTATAATATTTTAATAATACTTTAACTATGTAATGTTGATAGATTTATTTATCAAATATTTAAAGTGCACTTTGAATTAAATTGTTTATTTTAGTAACTTTTAAAGGTATCCATGATAACTCTATTTCTATTTAAGATCTCTGTCTGTGGGATTGAAAAATTAGCTCAATGGTTAAGAGTCCTTTTTGGCTTTAAGAACAGGATCTGAGCTTATTTCCAAACACTCATATTAAACAGCTTAAAACCAGTTGTAAGTCTAGTTTTAGGTACTAATTTCTCTCATCTGAACTCTGTGTGTACCTGCACACAAGTGGTACACATATAACCACTCAGAAGCCTATGCTCATGCATACACACATTAAAAATAAAAGACTCCTGCCTTTTACTACTTTTCAATAGTGTAGAACAAAAAGATGTTTTCTTATTCTTCACTTTCTTTCACTATATCTTGAAAATCTTCTTTTTAATAAACTCAAATGCCAAATGCATTATTCATAAATCTTAATATACCTAGGATATGAATTTCAGTATGGGAGCTTATATTCAATTTTGTTTAGTCTGATGTTACACCAAATGAAATTAAATGTCAGACACATAAGGTAGACATCTGAGCATATATTATTTGAAATTTAGGACCAAATAGTAGCTAAAGTAAAAGGCCCTACACTGAAATGAGTAAGTTATTATCTTAGGTTTAAGTAAGGTCATAACCATCTTGTATTTTTAATTTAGGTATCAGAAGCAACATTATATTTAATAGTGCAAAATAAGTGTTTTTCCTTAAATTCAAAAGAATATTGCTATATCTGCATAGTTAATTGTGGCAAAATTCTTTGAATGTTTTTACATTATTTTTTATTAAGATTAATTCTGTTGCTTTTACTTATGTGGGGTGTTCACATGGGTACAGGTATCCTTGGACGCATCAGATTGTCAGGAGACAGTGTGAGTCAGCTGACATGGGTGATGGGAACTGAACTTGGGTCCTTTGGAAGAGCAGTAAGTGCTCTTAACCACTAAACCATGTTGGGAATGAAGCTAATTCATTTTCCAAAAGATACAGACTAACAATTAATTAAAGAAAATTTAATTAAAAGTCTTCTATATATTCTTATTAACCAAAAGCCAGGTTGTCTACTACAAACTCTCCATGTGAAACAACAGAAAATTTGTATGAAGAATCCACATTTCAGTCTTGCTACAGACCGCATCAAATGTTAGCATTTTCATAGGTCAGTGTGCCTTGGATGGCAGGTGATACACCCGCCAAGTCTTTGTGACAGGACATAGATATGCTTCACAAAACAGACAGTGTAACTGGAATCAATGCAAGAGGAAAACATGAAAGCACATCCAGCAAGTCTCAGCAATCAGGATGGTGTGGTTTTTCTTCTAGGGTTTGAGGCAGTGTTACCACTAACAGTGGCCCTCACAGCCCAGAAGGAATAGAAGCAAGATCAGATTGTTCTTCAAAAACATATTTTAAAGTGTTTACTGTAAAAAGAAATCACATCACTATAAGCTGCAAACCTTCTTCTGTAACTATATTAGAGAATTCATGTAGTGTGTATGTTTGCTCCTTGAGAACATGAACAATAGTCCGACTGGTCATAGAGACCAATAAACTCATCAATTTGCATTTGTTTTGATGATTTTTAGATCAAATTATCTTAGAACTAATGACCCCGTTTTTATGGATTACACAACACTGTAAGTGCTAAAATTGCAACCGTTTGAGGGAAACAGTTGGCCACTCTAGCTATAGAGGAATAGCCTTGGCGTGTTTCAAAGCACAATAAATGATAAACAAAATTTATGATTTACAATATATCGATCTCTCAACTAAGAGTGTTGTTCATTATCTCATATTTTCACAAAAACCCAGGATATAAGTATTACTATCTTTTATCACCTGGAACATCTAAAGCTCCAAGAGATTGAAGCATAACCCCCCATCAGTCACTCACCCTATTCAAAACCACTTTGTGTTACTCAGTGTCCTATTATTATTATTATTAACAAAGAAGTCACACTTTCTATCTTTGTATATCCTTATTCAAGATCCCTTCCTCCTCCCACCACATCAGGTTTATTGAGTGCCTACTACACATACAGGGTAGCAGCAATGTAGAGCTCATATTGTGTAGAAGCAGAATCATAGGGCCTAAGAGAACTGCCTCAGGTGCTGAGGCAGGCCCAGATTTGGATCATCTTGTCTGTGTTCTGGTCTTTTGGCCCTAGAGATGCAACATACTTTTCCATGGCACAATGACTTTAGAGAGGGCCACTTAGGTTGTATATGTTCACCTGCTGACTTAGCTGTGGACCACTCAGCTAATTCGATGCCTGGCTTCTTATTAAATCACCTATGCAACAACAGCAAAAACCAGATTCTTTATATGTGACATAGATATTACAATCTGGAACTGAAAACTCAGGTGAAGAATTATAAATAAATGTTTATACAACGAAATTTATCTTTGATTCCTTTTGTGTTGAAAGCTGAGAGATGATCTCATTTTAGGTTTCGCAGACTGCTTTTAGGCCTATTTCTAATCATGCATTCTAAAAGTAAGCCAATTTTTCCCTCTCTGCTACATTTCTTGGACAGTTTTAAAGAGCCCATGAATGTAGTTTGGGGGCATCGAAATAATGATATAAGAAGATCAAAAGTGAACCAGAAATTAAATGACTTCAAGGTGAGAAAAATGTTATTGTCATGATAAATTTCTATTTTTTATGCCTTTAGGTGATATTTCTTACATGCATTATCTCTGGCTCCTGGGAACAATTTTGAATCATAGAAGAACACATTACATTATGTTTTCTACCAATATGATGCCATTAATTATAAAGCATGTGTGATTTATACACCTGGATAATGAAACACATTAAGAGTCCAAGTAATTAAATTATTTCAAAGGAACAAAAAGAAAATGGCATTTTATTGCTTTTTGTTTTGTTCCCAGCTAATGAAATGTGTAATAATTAAGAGTAACAAGATTGTAAGAGCTGATTAGGGCTGTCTTTAGTCAACTTCATTTTTAATCTAAATTCTTGGTTAAATGTTAAAGCAATTTCTTGTACTCTTCTATGATAAATCATGACACAAAGAGTTTAAATGTTGAGTTATGCAAAGTAAAATTTGTAGACTTGTAGCATTAACTGTAATTAGATTTAATTCTTATAAAAGTGAAAAATAAAATTCTATATTGCATAAATTATAATATAGATCTTTACACATTTATAATACTAGTAGGCTATAGTGGTAAAATGGGAAGAAATATGCTTGAATATTCTGTTTAGCAAATTGTTTATGGGACTGAACTAGGCCCTCTGAATGTGGATGGCAGTCCAATGGAGTTAGCAGTTGGTGGGGCCTTTGGCAGTGGGATCAGATTTTATTCCTAGTGCATGAACTGGCTTCTTGAAGCCCATCCCCTGCAGAGGAACACCTTGCTCAGCCTTGTTACTGGGGAGAGGGGCTTTGTCCCATCTCAACTACATATGCTAGAATAAAGTGACTCATCCAGGGAGTCTTAACCCTTTCTGAGAAATGGATGGGTGGATGGGTTGGGAGGAAGCTTGGAGATAACTGGTAAGATGGGAGGGAGGGGGTACAGTGGTGGGTATGCTAAAAATAACTTAAATATATATGTGTATATGTTTCATATATATTTCACATTTTCTTAACTATCTTTTGATAGTACCACAATATTGTGATTATTTTTTACAAATTATTTTTAATAGATAGCATAACAAGCCAGATCAGCCATTTCCTGTTCTTGTACATTAATATTTATATTTAGTATCTTGAGATACAACTCTATGGTAGTGTACTTCCTTGATGTATATGAAGCTCTAGGTTCCATCCCAAGTTATGGCCTCAAGAGAGTAACAGAGAGCTGTTGGAGGGGCAATGACAGGCCAACCAATGGAGGGAGGAGACAGAGAAAGAGAGAGAGAGAGTATATTTTTTAAAGGTTCATGTTTCTTAATCTTCTGAACTAAATCATTGAGGTATTTTTACTTGAATATATTATAAATAATGATTTGAACTTTCCATATTACAGGCATGTTGATCATTGTCTATGTATTACCCTAGCTTCTTTAAAGTTAGCTTTTCAGACTGTCACATCACATAACCAAAAAGATATGATTTTGACTTTCCCATTCTGTTCCTTGAATGTATTTACTAGCAACCATTTCATAGTAGGCATTAAAGCTTCCAACTATTTCACAGATTAAAGTTCATGAAAAATATACCTAACTGATCAAAGACTTTGTTCACCCCTTCCTCCTGAGATTTGTATAGGAAGGAAAGAGGATAGTCAAGTTCAGCAGGTGTCAACCACGGACAGTCACTTTGAAGTACACGATTTGTTTATGGTTTTCAAATACTGCACACATGGGGCAGAGACTGCCCCAAATGAGCTGAGTCACATCATTAGGTCACATCAAGCCTGCCAAAATAGAGTCTGTTTGTTGTTAGTGTTATTGGAATAGTGAGTGTGATGGCAAAACATTAGGGGTTATTCTTGATAAATAAGTATACCTCAAAGACTGGTTACTCTCACTCCAGAGAGCTAATTGTCCTGGCAGGCCTTTGCAAAAGTAGCAGGGGTACCTCTTAAGAAAGTGTAATATTCTAAAAACCTCATTTCTTTGTTGAAGCTATTTGACCTTGAGAAGTGCAGAATAGGTAGATAAATGATTCTTCTACCAGGAGTTGGCCCTTTTTGTTGAGGACAGGTGTTTCCGTGTGCTGGAGATTACAGGTTTTCACCTGAGGTTGTTGATTAGGAACTCTGAAGGTAGTCTATTGGAAATAAATATGCTAAAAATAAAAATTGAGGTCACGTGGCTGCAATGTAATCTTAGCAATTATTTATGTAAATAATCATTTTCACCTATGCCAATGTTCCATTTCAATTATCTGTATCAAATAGAGTGTCTTATTTAATTTTCCTAAGCCAGGGAGGTATATTCACACAACAGGTGTTAATTTGCTTGTCACTGTTTGTTAGTCTCATTCTAGATAATTATTAACTTTTACTGTCTCCATTATTATTGAATGCTGGTTAATTGGACTATCCAATCATCTCTTTATTATATCAATCTGACAAAGCTTTACAGTGTACAAAAGGATTATTCCACAGCAATCCAAGAAAAAAATCTGTACTTGCAAACAGGCATATATTTTATTTAAGACAGGTCACTAGGATTTGGGAACTTAAAGTTCAAAAAAAAGTTACAGATTTTAGTTTTATGTATAGTATACATACAGTGCTGATGTAGAAGTTAAATAAGGATCTGTTGACTCATTAGCTTGCATAAGTTGGAAAGTAAGGTTGACTGATCCTCAAGAAAAGAGGCTAGCTCTTCATTTTGAAACATGATAGATAATGATATTAAGTTCAGCCCACTTTTCTCAAAATACCTATAGTTTGGGTAAGTTGGTGAATTAAAACCCATTGGAAAGAATGAAATAGGATAGTTTCTGTCCTACAATTGTGAAAGAAAAAATATTTCAAGAGAGGTTCTCTGAGGACTCTCTTCTCTTTACAAATAGAAACCCCGAAAAGATGCATTTTAGGAAGGACTGAACTGAGGAAGAATGAGTCAGCTATTTATCTACTCAATCCCCACGCCTTTCTCAACTCTTTTACTATATTGTTTCTAAGCAAAGAAGAACACTTAAAATACTTAGAATCCTTAAATTGTAATATGGCAAGTCACATTTTAATCTTCAAATACCATCTGCCCTTATCTGATAGAATAGTTAAAGACCTAGTTTAGAGTCTTCAGACTCTGCATCCTTTTTACCCACTGCAGTTCAATTAGCTGGATCTTTTTAGTTTTTTCCTACTTTCTATTCTCCATCTCATTTTGCTGTTTGTCTCTACCTACTTCTTAAAGTACAGTGCCTGAGAGAATGAATTCTTTATACTGTTGTCCTCATACCTGTGTTACATTGTGTCTGACGACTTTAAGATAGGAGTTCATTTACCAGTCCTCCCCTTGACTTTAAGACTAAATTAAAAAGGAGAGGCTTCCAATCTCTCTACACAGTGACTATTTTGCCATATAAACAGGAAGAAAAGATTTTTTTCCCACTAAGAAATGTGTTTAAACATCAAAGTCGATTCAATTACCCCGTTCAGGAGTTACTCTGTTTCAGGATTGATTCATATGAGCTAGTGTTTGCAAAATGAATGCTGAAAATATTTTTGATTGCAAAACCTTTAATTTAGAAATTCACACTGTCCATTTCTCAAGAAACAGTTGAAAACATATGAGAAGTGTTGGTGTGGGTGTTTTGCATGTTATGTTTATGCATGTACCACATGGATGCAATGCCCATGAAGGCCAGAAGAGGGCATGAGATACCAAGGACTGACGTTACATACGGCTGGCGTTGAACCTGGATCCTCTGGAGGAGCAGCCAATATTCTTAATCGCTGAGCCATCTCTCCAGACTCAGATATCAAAAGTTAAGCTTGTGATAAACTTTAGCTTTATAGATTCTAAAGTTGATACTGATTTATTTTTACATAAATGTAAATTCATGAAAACTTTGGAATGCTAACAAATCACACATAACTATAATATTAAAAATATTTCAAAAATAGCATTGTCTTTGGAAGTGATGCATGAAGCTTTCAATACTCAACAAATATGAAGGTTTATAGTTAATCTTTTTATGAACTAAATTTTTAATGGAGGGATCTGGAAAGATGGGTCAGTCAGCATTCAAGTGCAAGCTGCAGATATTAATGTGACACTCATTAAGGGAAATTACAAAAGAAAAAAAAAACCCTGATGACAAAAATAGCACATCTTTTTTTAAAAATTTTTTTGCATTAAAAACATGACAGGAACAGTGAATTCTTTTCTCATCAACTTTGAAGAAAAAGAAGAGTGATGTTTGCTCTTGCAAAAGAATGCATTTTGGTTTTCCTCTTTGGACTTCTATGGCATAGGCGTGCTAACACACACACAATTAAAAACAAAATAACACATAAAACTTTGTTCCTTGCTTTTAAAGTAATATCAGAGACAGATATATTTAAATACCTACAGGTATAGGCACAAATTCACAAATGGTTTTAGTTTGTAGAATCTCAAAATCCTGTCCCCCTTCAACCATACATTGTTATGAAGGTATAAATGAGGTTAAATCATTTGCACAATTTGAATAGGTTGAGAATTGTGGGTTTTTGAGATGGTTCCATCTGTAAAGAAACCTGCCCACAAGCTTGAAACAATGGCCTGAGTTAAATCCCTAGCACTCACATGCTGAAGAGAACTGACTTCAGGAAATCTTTCTCTGATATTTATTTCCAGGCCTTGGTATACACACACATACACACACAAAACACATGTATACATAAACAATTCTTAGCAAAGTACATAGGAATGCCTTTTAATTCATTTGGGTACCATAGAATATTTTCCATTAGAAAATTATAGTACTTTATGTTATAGTTTACTAATCTTACCCTATGTGCTCTGATTGGAATTCTTTTTTGTTGAGTTTTTGAAAAAAGAAAAATTGTGTCCTAAGTGTGGCTCCTAAAGAGGTCCTGCCTCTGACCATTCTTGATGGTATTTTAGACAAACATTAGTTTGAAAAGTTTCCTGAATTTGCACAGTACCATGAACAAAACATTGGAGCAAAGAAAAAGGATCATTTTTAGTACAGATCTGCACATCAGCATGTGCTTATATTGAACCACAGTTCATCCAGCATAAGCATCCAGGATATAATTACTGACACAGATTCAGCCTTTCAGTTCCTCAGGAAAACACTTTAATAAAACTGCAGTGCTAACTACATCTTAAGGTCTACAGGAGACAAATTAGTTAATGTGCAGTAACAAACTTCAATAAGATGTCTTATTATAATTAAAATAGTGTGGTAAACTTTGTCTTTTGAATATCTTATACAAGCAAAATTGTTAATAAACTGAATAATGTTTTTGTCAAAAATAAGAATTATTTGATTCTAATATATAACAGGACAAAAAATAATACCTCTGGAGATACCTTTGGTTGCTTAATTTATTAAAAATCTTTTGTAACTAAATGACAGTTTGTCTCTCAATCTTTGTGTTAATTTAAATTGCTACAAACACTCAGAATGTCTTAAAATGTAAACTTAATTCAAGGTCTCAATTGGTCCTGTAAAGTGTTTTATTTCATATTTAAATTTTGCTGTTAGAGTTAAAATTGATAAAAAGAGTAGAGTCTTTAAAATGATGAGGAATAATTATTTTCTAAATAATGTTTTAGATATTTTGATATGTGGTTAATCTTGTTTATAGCAAAATAATAGATATAACTATTCTACTGACAGAGTTTGATTTGATTATTTCTGTTATTCTTCCTATTAGTAACAGATATTAGTACACATACCTTAAAATTGAAGTTTGAGAAATGTATCTTGTCATATAGAATGTCATTTTATTTCAGTGTGCATTTGAGAAATAAAAATATGTAGAAAAATTAAATAACACTGACATTTGCACCAGTGCTGCATTTATAGCCTTTCAATACCTTGTGATAATTTGTACAAACAGTTATTTCATAATATTAGGTTAATGCATAGTGTCATCTAAAAGAGGACACATAAAAGGAGTCTGAGCAACATACAGCCTCCTGATCTCTCAAGAAAATATTCAGACTTATTTGAACTTGGCTTCCATTTGGAATCTGAACTCCAGCAAAGAAAAAATAAGGCAAAACAGTTGTATTTGCTGGAAAGTTGAATGGATCTACTAGTGATCTTGGGTCATAATGTTAATTTGGAGATTGCCTTTGTCCTGGTAATATGTAAAAGTTGTTTTCTTAGCCTTTCTTGTAAATAAGTATAAGTATACTGAGAGTTTTCAGGAACTAGGAATAAAGTCCCTGAAAAACTTTACATTTAGTTCTCTTATTACTAGTTACTACATGTTGCAAAATGAGTATTAAAATACAGATGCCTTAAGGTAACTAAACCCTGCTTAGAGAATGGGAGGGGTGGTAAAGTTCACTCACTGAGACTGTTTCCATGCATTGCAGGCCTCCACCTTCTGGGAATAAATATTAAGAACTGCAAAATATTCAATGCAAGTGTAACAAAGCTTTGGTCTAGCAAATGTTATAAAGTTTCTTTAAAAGTTAATATATTTGACAAGGATATTAAACTAATATTTTATTATCTATGAAATTGAGATTGCATTAAACTGCTTAAAGCTTTAGTTATACAGCACAACTACAGATTTGTTTTTAGCTGCCCTAACTCAAAGAAAATAAAAAAGGTGGAGGGCAGAGAGAAGATATATTTACATAGCTTACTGTACTGTGTATGACATTCTGTACATAAAAATCTTAATTTTCATAGGTTTGTTGCAGTTCCAAATAATTTTCTTACCATAGTTTACTTTCTCATGCTATCTTTGGCTCAGTGTGTTGTCAAGTAACTAACAAGATTCTCAATGGCTTTTCTCAAGCTGTTTGTTAAATGTGTCTAGTTAAAGGCAGTCACAGTGTATTGTCTCTTAGAACAACACTCAAAGCAAATGTGTGTCGTTGCTTCATTTTCAGAACTAGGATGCCATAGAATGAGTCTCTCTAGTTTACTAACTTCACCAAGGTGTAAGTTAGAATGGTCCTTGTGTGATTAAAATTGTGACTTAAGTACTGAAGCTGAAGTTTCAGACTATGTGCACACACATACACACATGTACACACGCATACATAGACACATATACACACACATACACAAACACATACAAATATACACACCTCTTAAAACACACCTTAGCATATGTGCTGAAGGGTGAATGGTACAAAGGTCATGTAAATAGTCCAGGAAATCAATAATAAGTAAGTTGTAAACAAAACTAATTTAGGTCTCACTCAGCTCAGTTATGAGCTTTTGAACGATTACACTCAATTATAACCTTGGCCCTTTCCTCTCCATTTGCAAAAAAGCCCAAAACCAAAGACAGTTTCCCAACTAGATTTTGATGGATCTGTCTTTAGACAGATTGAAATGTTACAATCTTGCTCTCTGTCACACTCACTCCTTATCACAAAAAAGCCTTAAGTAGAATACATTTCTGTACATATTATATGGCAAAAGAGCTAACAAGTAGAGTATGTAATTTTCAAATGTATGAGTTTTATGTATGTGGTTCGTGCAGGCCATAAAAGGTAGAAAGCTTTTCCTTTGCCCAAGTATGCCTATTTTATAGGCAACAAATATTCATCAAAAGCTATTGGTCAAAATTTATGTTATAAGAAGAATACTTCCAAAGTCTAGATAATTATCAATAAAATATTTTTCAAAAGACTTCTCTTTAGCTGAGGATGCCAAGTGGGTGTGCATGCTTGCAAATGTGTGCATATGTGTGTGGTGTGTTCAGTATGCAGATTTGTTTATAGCTAACCAGCAGCAAGTAGTTGAATATACATAAAATAGCATTTCACAGTTAATGTTGATTCCACATTATTGGCTATGAAGAGAGTTGAAAATGTTTCATGTCAGATGAGGAAATAGGGTGCTTCCTTTTTGTTCCTAACATTTGTGTGCCCATTCTATGTAATCTGAATTGTGTTCAGCTTTAGATCATCTGTCTCAGTGCTGTCTATTCCACACTTTGTTTAACCTGTTAATTGTGATTTATTTCTGAGTTTTGTTCAGTTTAAATCATTTCAGAAGCTTTGAAATCTTAAACCAGTCATTTCCTTACAAGGTGCTTCATGTGTTTTAATGAGCTTCCGTTGTGTGTCTTTGCAGCAGGCTTAGTAGTGGAGGAGCGAACGAGACAGATGGAAATGAAAGTCCACCGATTTAAGCAGACAACAGGGTCTGGGTCTAGTCAAGAACTTGATCGCGAGCAATATTCCAAGGTAAAATTAGAAGTATCCAACCAATAGTGTCCCCTTGAGTAACAGAATATATATATATATATATATATATATATATATATATATATATGTGTGTGTGTGTGTGTGTGTGTGTATGTGTGTGTGTGTGTGCTCACATGCATGTGCACATATGTGTGTGTATCACAAAATTTGAGAGCACTGAGAAATGTAAGGAAAAGTGTCGTTAAATATTATTCTTGCATCGTAGTTGTTGATACAGCTTGACAAATCTCTTCCACACCTTTATATTTTCAGGATGTAAATTACATTACTGAGATATTATTTATTATATTTAATAATCTTTCTGATGAGGAAAAATAGTGGTATTAAAGATTAGGGTTTTTTCTTAGTGACATTTGCAAAGGTAAGCAGGATATTTGAGGCCATTTATCAATGAAATAGTAGGATGTTCATTTGGAGTATTTATGTAGTATTGACTAGTGAATTAGTGAGAAAAAAGCCATACAATCTGACAACTTTGCTTATTTACTTATCTGTCTTTAGTAAAAACATGCCATTTTAATCTCTCAGAAGATGTCATAAGTGATAATTTATTAAGAATATACTAGATATGCATAAACATAGTGGCTAATATTTAATATAAACTTACAACCTCATACTCTATGAAACATATTTACATCATTATCTGGTTCATTTTAAAATTTCTCTCAAAATAACATTAAGTTCTACTTGGTTACCTATTGACACCAGAAAGCCTTTTTAGGAATAATCACCTATTAGAAATCAAAATAAGTACAAACTACATCAAATCAATGCAATAAGTTTAAGATAAAGTATCAAAGTTACTATTTTTTTAAAAAAAAAATCATGTTTGCTCCATATATAGAGCCAGGGATCCAGTGGTTAATGCTAACAGTAGTGGCAAAAACACAATATAGTTTATCATCTGTTATATCTCACCTTAGATGTATTACACATTATACCTTAGATGCAAAAACCTAAGTGTACCAGTGAAGGAGGCCCACTGATTCATGGATGTCCCAAACACTTTGAGGTACCTTTTACAAAAGTAAAATTAGTAAATAGAAACAATAAACATATGCATACATGCTAAGCAAAAGCCCTGACTTCCTATGGAGTAGCTGAATCCAGCTCTGCACATGTGTTCTAGTTTCTGGTGGTGTTCTCAGCTGAGCAGTATGCTAGTCTTTCTTTATGAATAACACCATGGCTTTCATTTGCTTATACTGCAGACTCACAAAGAATGAACCAACAGGATGATTTTAAGGGTAGATTTTTCTTCACAGTTAACATCTGTTGGTTGAAATTTTATGTTAGGGGAAATGCTTCCTTTAATCCAAAAATCTCTTCTTGATTTCTTAACCTTCTTCTAATAGTTAAAGTCAAATAGAATAAATAGGATGGGAGTCCACAGTAGAATTCAGGTAAGAGATAAGTAAAGATTGGGATACTAAAAGCCACTGGGGTCATTGTGAGTCAGGAGTCTAATCACTAATCAGTCCAGAAAATTCTGTGCAATGGGCTGTTCTACCCATTCTTGTGAATCATGTAACCCACCCTGCTGAAAGATGCCAAATCCTCTGCTCAAAGCAAATTAGATCTTGGAAAGACCTCAGTCTTCTGTTTTAGTATTAGTAAAATTGCTTCTTGAGTAAAGGGGCCTGCCACTAAGCTCAGTCCCCCAGAACCCATTGGTATAGGAGGAAAACCAGCTCCTGCTCCTGCAAGCTGTCCTTTGCCTGTCACATACTTGCATGCCTGTATACACACACACACACACACACACACACACACACAGACACACACAGACATACATACATATACACACACACAGAGACAGACACACATACACACACAGGCACACACACTTACACAGAGACAGATACACATATATATACACACACACACAGATACACATATACACACACACAGATACACATACACACACAGACAGATAGACATATACACACACACACAAACAGATACACATATACACACACAGAGACAGATACACATACACACACAGGCACACACACATATACAGATACAGATACACATATACACACACACACATATATACACACACACATACAGAGACAGATACATAGACACACACACACACACACACAGAGACACACACACACACTAATCTGAAAAGTAGTCTATTTTAGCCTAAACACTTACTACCAACAATGGGAACCCCAAGATTCAAAGAAACTAGTCATTTACTAAAATTAGTAGAATCTCTCCCAGAGTGGCTTAGATACTATTTGATTTTGTTGTCACATCACTAAGTACACACTTCAGGCTCTCCGGCCTTCATACTCTCAATGGCTTTCATTCCCATTTACCTATTAATGCCTTTCTCTTTATTTGTATAAACACCCATGTCCATATTTCATTGAATTTGAATATCTTAAAAACCAAACTATTTTGAGGTGGAGAACTGATTCAGTGGTAAGACCTGAAGCTCCCACTGTTCTTCCAGAGAACCCAAGGTTGGTTTCCATCACTCACATCAGGCAGCTTATCACTACCTATAACTCCAGGTCAGGGAGGTGTGGGGGAACTGCTGGACTCCTGATGTACTCTACAAATAATTCTTAAAAATAGATAGCTTTTATTTTTAATACTTTAAGTTAACCTTAAAACAATGTGTTTCATTGTGACCTCATCACACACAGGCATCAATGAACTGTGTTCACATTCCCATGTCTCCTCATACTTGTCTCCTTTCTTCTCCCCAAGGGGCCCCTTTGTGTTCTAATTTACTTAATATGAGATATACAAACCTACATAAATTTGAATATGAGATATACATCTAAATTTCAATCTGTATGTGAGAGGAAACTTGAAAAACATGATTTTAAATAATGTACTTTTATTCTCAATAATGGAATTATACACTTCAGTTATATATATATAACCAATCAACATGAGATCAGAGATGTAGCTTTTAAATATTTAAAAATATTAAAAATAAGATTGTGTGAAGCAAAATAACAATGGCAAGTTTTTACCATTTATGTGTCATATAAGAATTTAGTTATATTTGCCACGAGTAAAATATTTGTATCCTACAACAATGTCTCTGATAAAGTTTTTATTGAATTTATTTTACATTAAAAATATTATTCACATCAATGATAGTGGATAGTAGCTGTTTCAGTAGCTCTTTCATATATTTTCAGGGAAGGGTTATGTTTTACCTCAAACATTTCTATTTGTAAAGGACTTTTATTTCCTGAAATAGTTTCAATATTTTTATAATCATAGTATATATTAAATTTTGAACTTTTACCTATATTATATTTATGTGCTTAACATACATGATAAAGTAATTAAAATTCAATACTAAAAATTTGGTGAAGTAGCTGAAAATATGACTAAAGAAGAAATTAGGTGACCATTCGCAGAATACTTTAATTTACTAATAGATCTAGTTTTTCATAGTAAAAGATCACCAGGTGAATATGATGCTGAGACCTGTGTCAAGCCTCGTCTTCCTTTAAAGGATCAATTGTCTTACTCTTTTTCCTGAGTGAGGAGTTTATACAGGCTTGGCTGCTTTGGTACCTTTGAAATGCAACACTATGCTTTTATACTTGATGTTAATCGGAGGTAAATGTCTCTCTGATGTGTAGAAGTCATAACTGGGGGATAAAATAGCACTTAGGCCCTCACTTTTCAAAGGATTCTGTTTCTGTAATCCTGGAGCAGCCACCATGAGCACTGCAGTGATTGGTGGAGGTAGCTCCAGTGTTCATTACTACTGACTTCTAAAAACTGAACTTACCATTAAGAGCTTCCCCCTGGGGAGGGACGCTTGTCTTATTACCCTGCAGGAAGACTGAATAAATTTCTCCTGAGGATACGTTATTCTTCAATGATTAATAAATACATTTTGATGAAAAATTTAAATTATTAAAGAGGAAATTTAACGAATCATGCTTGATTAAAAAAAGCAGAGCTTATTTCAAAGGTTGAGATATTTTTGAAAATCAATAAAATAAAAGTGAAAAGTAAACAAAGTACTTTATTTCCTCCAGTTATTGCAGGAGAAACTGTAATCTTAAAATAATTATGATAATTATTATTTATCCCAATATAGTAAAATATGTAATAACATTTTTATTCCCTCTTTTATAAAAGAGTAAAGGATTATTTTCAACAGACTGGGATAGAGATAACTTGTAGAAAAGATAGATTTTATTAATGGGGGCCATATTTCCCTTTGACCTCACAAATCTTCATGCTACTGTCCATATGCTCCATACCGTCTATTCTGGTTTACAAAATAGTGGAAAAACATGAAGTACACCCAGATAAATTGTCAGGGCATCAGATCTCACTTATTTCTTGTTCTAATATTTGTAGATAATGAATACATAATGAGTCTTTGGTCACAGCAGTTTTAACCCAGGAGTTGTGTTTAATATTCTGCAAGTGTTGAAATCAGGTTCTACTCCATCAACATTATGGTTCTGAACAAAGAAATAAATCTTGGACAGAATTATCTGTCATATAACAGAGTTTGCTGAAGTACCTCATTACTTTAAATACACGAGTCATACGAATTTGAGACTAAATACTAATTAGGCACCAAACTTAATAGCATAGCAGAATATCCTTTGCATTGTAACAGGATCCACGACTTTCAAAGGTAAATATCATTGTGATAAATCTTTAGAAAATTTTGTTTTGTATAAAGACCATAAAAATTTATATTGTTCTCATGCTGTAAAATTCTTTGAGAGGCAAATAATATAAACTACTGTGCTTCAAGAGGAATTACTCTAACATAGGGATTATGAAATCAGTGTGAGCATCATCTGAGGAAATTGCTTGAATTACTTCTTAAATTTTATTTTCTTCCTTTTCATATATATAGACTTGGCTTTTAGAATTCACTTATGTGGTACATTTGAAAAAGATGGTTTAAAGAAACAAGATTCATTAGTGAATTGATGGCTTTCCCAAAGATTAACAAGCTTTTACTCACTGCTCACAAATCTAAAATTCATTTGCTTAGAGGAAATAATAATGATAGGAATATTTTATTTTATGTAAATGAATATATTTCTTTTTTCTGATACCAAAGAAAGCAATTACTTTGGTTTTAATTATTTATAGTTAGAAAAACTTTTCTCTTTCTATAGCTATAAAATAACATATTCAATGTATGGTCAATTCCAATAGGACAATAAAAAATGAGTACAAATAAAAACAGTTTAACTTTCTTCGTAAATATTCATAGTGTCTTATTTTCTGTGATGGCTCTTAAATATTAGAAATGAAGTCTAAAAAGTAAAGTTGTACGAGAGAAGAATATGAAGAAATGTCAATGTAAATAACGAATAATGCAATTTCAGGTTTACACATGTACAAATGACTCACTGACATTTTCCATGAAAGCACTTCAGTTGTGCAGTCACTCTTCATAAGTCATATTCTATCACTTAACAGAAATCCAGATTTTATTGAGATTCATGTATAATGTTAATGCTGGAATGACCATCGGCTTCCGTTCTTTCCTTGACAAAGGTGACTTTGACTTCATTTGGGTTAAGCAGGCTTTAACCTCAAGGTCTGTGACTTATGGTTCTGTGACTCAATGGTGGAGCTCATCCTCTCTTGTGTTTAATCTTTAGTATAACATACATAAAGATCAGTACAGAAGCTGTGATAACGTCTCTGCAAAGTCATCGGATAGTGATGTCAGTGATGTGTCTGCCATTTCCCGAACCAGCAGTGCCTCCCGCCTCAGCAGCACAAGCTTTATGTCAGAGCAGTCTGAGCGCCCCAGGGGTAGGATCAGGTGAGTTGGCAATGCTGTTTACATTAATTTCATCTATATTCTTGGTACAAAATGAATCTGGCTTCCAGAATATTCTTTGGAGAGTATGGTTTAGGCCATGTAATGAAAACATCTCATTATAACACCTGTTCTATAGTACCACTAACAGAATGTTTAATACTGTTCTCTGTAAATTTAAGCTAATGACTATAGTAAAAATGTTGGACATTGCTAAGAGTTGCAGTTGAAGGAGGGGAGGGTCTTCATACTGTGATAGATCAGTAGATCATCATTTAGTTCAGCATTCCAAAGTATTTTAAGAGATCATATAACACATATTTCAGGGTTTATAGAGAGTATCTGTTATACCTATACAACCATATCATCAGTGTGAAAGTCTACAACAAGTGAATATGGATGTCTGTGTATGTTTAACTATGTATGTATGCATGCATTTGTCATACATCTCTGCCTACTTTTATAGAGAAGTTATAGACTGTTTATTTCCCCCAAAGACTGTAGGTTTTTTTTTTAATTTAACTTTTACTTCAACCATATGAGTCTGCTTTCAACATACAGCATAGTTGATATGAGAACACCGCGTATATCTCTGATTCTCATTGTGTGAGTTGTATAATGCTCACCACTTGATATATCACCAAGTGTTCTTTTGTTCTTATGTGAGAATCACCCTGAAGAAAATCAGGTACAAAGAACTGACAGAGTCCAGCCTCGGCCACATTAGTATGCAGTTGCTCTTGCCTTGGTTTTGTAAACAGAAGTTTATAGAAGAAATCTGGGGAGAAGTGCTTTCTAACTAAATAGAAATGCTAAAAATGAGAACAAATTCCTTTCTGAAATGCTAATTCCCACATTTTTCTGTACAATATATTGTAGCCTGAAGTTTCCACTTGGAATTCCATTCCCCTTACTTCTGTGCTGAGGGAAAGAACCATGTTATTATTGATTTCATAATCTCATGATCTACAGGAGCAATTCTAGGATTTTGGGAAGACGGGAAAGGGGAAAAGAAACTATAGGCTGCTTGTGAAGGGACTGTGATTTTACACAGAGTGTTAGGCAGAAGGGCGCGATGGTGCACTGGAGCCAGTTCTGTTCTGAGGGGAAAATTCCAACCGAAAGGAAAACTTACTGTTTGATTAAGTTATGAGTGAAAGCACCAAGATCCATCCCTTTTGACCCATGAACTTTCTGATTGGAAACTGGTAGGGAGAGGAGCTTTTCTGAAGAGCTCACCGAAGACTTCCTTCCTGGCAGTCCATCTTCTCTAGGCTTCTGTTTCTACTCTCCCCCGCTCTGTAGCTTAAGGCCCTTAATAATTGGGATTTGAAGTGGATTATATGAACTTTGTCACTCATGTGATAGCCAAGTAAGTTTCCCCTTTAGCTATTGTAAGACGTGCTTTTTTACTAGTCCCATGGTTTGTGACCTCTCCTGACTCTCCCATGCTAGGGAACCTTTAATATATAAGATATTATTTTTCATATGCACCTACATAAATACAAAATACACATAGAGCTAGAGAATTGACTCAGAAGTTAAGAGCACTGGCTGCTCTTCCAGAGGAACAGGATACAATTCCCATCACCCACATGCTTGATCACAGCAATTGGTAATTTCAGTTCTGTGGAATCTGATGTCGTCATTTGACACTCGGTAGTGGACAGACATTTGTGTAGGCAAAGCACCCATACTATAAATAAAATGAAAAAAAAAAAAGAAAACATTATCACACACCCCACATCACATGACACCACACCACACCACATTGCTCCTTGCTGCCAACATCAATCCTCTTGGAAAAGCTTGAGATGGGTTAGTTTGCAATGCAAAGCAGTAGCTAACAGGGATGGAGAAGACAGGGCATGCTGTGTTTCCCACTGTAAATACCCAGGGCTTCACTGCAAACATGAGAAATGGTGACTTGATTCTTACCTTACTTCTTTTCAGCAATTAACATCTTCATGGACTTTTAAATACCTTCTATTCAAAACCACTATTGATTAGTCTCAGTGATAGAATATATTTAATATCAACCTTTTGAGATCTTATTATATATAGGACTCCTTTCTCTTAAAGGATGCATTATAGTATAAGACTTAGACCAAAAGTCAGGAAGATTTTTAATTGTTAAGCCTGAGGCTCAAACACTTAATTTACAGTTTGGCTACTTGTGTACATCCCTGCCCTCTATGATGATGTAAAACATTGCCTTTATGTGCTGCCTCAGATGATCTTGATTGGGACTGTTAACAAAAAGGATTCAGAGGACATTATAGAGTGTCTTAAAGTCAATTTATTGCCCTATAAGTTACCCTAAAATCTAATGCTGTCAGGAATATTTTTAAATAGAAATCATAAAACATAGTCTTATTTATTTTACAATAATACAATAAGATATTGTCACTTAAAACACCAAGTATTTCAAAATCTGAATATTGCATTTCCAATGATGTACACATACATAGTGATAAATTTGTAAATTTGACATGCTAAGTGCGCAGGAAGCACTTCATCTGCAGTTCACTTGGGGATTCATCCAGATTTGATCAGACAGTTACACATGAACTGAAAGAGATTATGCCTTCCTCCAGACATGCCTACTTCTGGTGTGCTCAGTCTGAAGTCTCTTGATGTTTTCCTCTCCTGATACACTAAATATTTTATTTAAAACAACGCAAAACATAGTTTAGGTTTTTGCTTCCACTTTCTGGAAAAACTGCAGAAAGAAAAGAAACTAGACTGTAATACTTGTTTTAGAGTAAATAATATTTTTCAGATGGAATTACTTAAAAATTGCAGAAATGGGTTACAAACTGTTCCCAAAGGTGAAGATGTTTCAACAGGATAGAATCAACATTTAACACCCCAAATAATAGGCATCAGAGAGGATTTAAGATTCAATATCTCTACTGTATTCTGTATATACTTACTATTGAAGGCTTCTGTCAGCCTAACTTGTTTTCAAAGATGTTTCTGTGTCTGAATACAATGTATGGGTGGTAGAGATATCTGAATTGTCATAATTCATAATAAAATGTGTACATTAGGGCTGTCATAATTCATAATAAAATGTGTACAATTAGGGTGATTGCTCAGTCAGTAAAGTGCATGCCATTTGAACAGGTGGACCTAAGTTATGATGCTCTGAAGTCATCCAAACAGGTGGGTGCAGGAGTGTCTGCTTGACTTCAGAGCTGGGAAGGCAGAGATAGAGAGGTCCTGTTTATTAAATGACAGTCAAATCAAGAAGCTCCAGATGTGGTGAATAGTCTTATCTCAGAAAAGAAGGTGAAAGAAGTGGAGACTTGATTCGGTGGTTAAGGGTGCTTTACATTCTTGCAGAGGATATGAGTTTGGTTCCCACCTCCCAACCACTTGTAACTCCAGATCCTGGGTATTCATCATCTTCAAAGCACATGTGTTTATATGTATGTCCCTACACATGGGTTCATCCCCCAAAAAATTGTTAAAAATAATAAAAACAGCTGGGCATTGGTGGCACATGCCTTAAATCCCAGCACTTGGGAGGCAGATCTCTGTGAGTTTTAGACCAGCCTAGTTTCAAAGCAAGTTTTAGAACAGCCAGAATTGTTGCATAGAAAACTTCTATCTCAAAAAAAACTGTGTGTGTGTGTGTGTGTGTGTGTGTGTGTGTACTTTTTTTTAAAGGTGGAGAGTGTTTGAGGAAAATATCTGACATTAGCCTTTACCCATCCATGTAATTTGTACTCACCTGTGAACTCATAAACACACACAAAAATGAATGTACCCGAAGTCAAAATATTATATTGTTTCTGAATTCTCTGTCTTCATCTGTAAAATGAGCTCAGTTTTATGGATAGATCTGAACATGTTTTTGTCTTTATAATGCATCTCTTTCAAGCCAGATGAATTTCAATTGTTTCTATAATAAAAATAACTTTTAAAGCAAAAATGAACATTTATTAAAATTGTTCAGATATTACATGATTCTATATTTTTACTTACTTCTTTGATAATTTTATAAAATGTGTTTTAATCATAATCAACTCTTATTCACCAACTCCCCTGCCCCTGATCCACCTTTATTCCCTACCCAGCTCCATGCATTCTTTCTCTCTCTCTTCTTTTACACTCAAGTCCAATTTAGGCTGCCCATATACTATTGGATGTGGAGCCTTCCATTGGGTATGATTGACTTCCCAGAGCCTATACCATTAAAGAAATTCACTCAGCAGTCAGTTCTCAATAACTACTCAGCTAGGGTGAGACTTTGTGCCTGCCTCCCCTCTCTAAACTGAGACTTTGTCTGTCTGCAACATTCATAAGTCTTGTGTATGCCATCACAAATGCTGAGTGTTCATATGTTCACCTGCTCTGGTTTTCTGAGTGACACTGTTCTTTATAGCCATCCACCAACCACCTCTGGCTCTTATACTCTTTACATCTCCTCTCCCACAATGATCACTGAGCCTTTGAAGGAGAGAATGTGATATAGAAGGCATGATATCCTCTTTAGGTTAAAAATTCTCTAGTTTCTTATTTTCTGCACCATGGCTACTTGTGAGTCTCCATGTTAACCTTCTCTGATGAGGGTGAAGAGATGTATTAATCTATGGTTATAATGATAAGTCAATAGAATGTAGCTTAATATTATGTCTATGTAGCAGAATAGGAATAGTAGTTTCTCCCTAGGACCATGGGTTCTGAGACCAGTAATAGTGGCAGTTATGGGTCATCTTGTGGTGTAGGACTTAAAGCCAATAAAAAACACAAGTTGGTTACTAACCAATGTCTGTGTCACTGCTGCAAGCAGTGGTTATGTCTTGCTAGGCCAGTCATTATTGCAGCTGGCAGAATTCACAGCTGAGTAAAAATAGTGGGTATTTTTTTTTCTCCAGTAGCATGAATAGAACCTTCCAACACTATTAAAGCTATGTAGCCATTAGGATGCATCCAGGTTTCTATCAGTTTAATTTCTCCATGTTCTATGACTCAAATACCCAAAGCCTACAGCAATAGGGTCTTACCTTCAACTTCTGGAGGGTAATTAATAGCGTAGACAATAGCCTGTAATGTTTGGGGTTCTATAGGACCTCACTGGCCAACAGCTCCCAAAGAAGTAACTCATTTTGGGCCTGTGCTGTCTAGTAGGGGATGTTACTACCTCACAGTAGGATAACTCCCTGTGTGTGTATGTTCCATATGACTTTTATAAAAGGTTTTCAGTGTTATTTTCCATCCATGTATTCCTACCAATACCCCCTCTCCCAATCCCCAAACAACTTAACCTTCCTGTTCCATTATTACCTTAACCCTTTATACCAATGCATTATATTTCTACCCCATTAATTGTACAATAAATAAGTGTAAGATTCTTAAGCAACATTACACAATTTTAGAAAGTTTGTCAAAACTAACAATTTTGCAAGAGCAGGTTTTGAGGTGGATTTTAACAACCAAGTGAAAGAACTGTCTAATGCAAATAAAATTTTGTTCTTTTATCATCCACTTCTGGAAAAGCAGCTTATTTTTTTTAATGTGTTATTTTCTTGTACTTGATCTGTGAAAGTTATAAAAGGATTTAAAACCCTTATAGTCTTTGAGCAAATAACTATTTTTATAACTATACATTTACAAAAATTTGGCCTTTGATATCAGGAAGAATACATGAAGGAAGGATTTTATATTTATTTTTGGCTTTATTTATTTATATGTGAATTTAATTATTTTTTAATAATAACAAAAAATGTTTATATCTTTTGGAAATCACTACAATTGCAAATAGTTGAAAAATTAATTTCAAAATTTTCGTTTACTAATAGAGTTTTTTACTTAGAATAGAAATACAATGAAACAGTATTAGGAATTTTAAAATTTGCATATGAATTAAACTGAAACAATTTTCAGCTTTTAAAATATCTCATTAAAATCGAAACTTTTTATGCTTCCATTTATTTTACCTAATAGCATCAACTGTACAAGACTGAGTAAAAGAAGTTTTTTTTTTAACTTTAGCAATCTAAAATTAATTAATTATATATATATGTGTATATATATAAAGACATGCTATTTAACAATTAGATGACAAAGAGAGAATGAACTTGTGCAGGGATGACATTGGATAGTGTAGCTTGAATTCTAACTGGTCTTGATAATAAAAACCCAGAGTCAGATATAGGGGTAAATGCTGAAAGACGGAGAGACAAAGGAACAAGCAAAGCCACCTCTCACCTTGGTAACTTCTCAGCTGAAAATATGGAGTTCCTGTCTCTGCCTTCTTATCACTTTCTGTCTCAGCCCAGCCATATGACTTCCTGTTTTCTCCTCCCAGTACTGGGATTATGGTGTGTGCCACCACTGTCTGGCCACTATAGTTAACTAGTAGCTAGCTCTACCCATTGATCTCCATGCAAGCTTTATGTGTTAGGGCATAAACACAAAATAGGGCACATCTGAGAAAACTCTCCTTGATTTTCCAGTCTTCTTTCACAGCATCTTCTTGGTTATAGCAGGTCATGGTTGATAAGGTTTTGCCAAGCTTATCTTTTAGGAATAGATTGAAGCTGTGAGTGAAAGGGAAAGAATATTCTGTCTGTTCTTTAAAACCATTTCACCTTTATAATAAATACATTAATAATCTACTATACTATTTGTTTTTACTCTATGGATGCTTCATTTGCACCACATACCTAAAATATCATGCTGTGTCACCTAATACCAAAATATTGCAGATAGATGACTATAAATAAGCATTAACCATTTACAGAATGTTTGGGGTGAATGAGCAACTCTTCTGGCTAGAGATTTCCTTGCAGATTAATGTACATTTTGAAGCAAAACAGAGATGGTACAGTTAAAAAACAGTCTGTCAGCTTTGATGTTCACCCAGTTTGTGATAGATTAAGCAGCATGTCTTGTTGAATTCTGTAATGTTAGTGTCAGCCTCTATTGTACAGAACAAAAACTAGGGTACAATTAGTGAAATTTCTAAACTTTAAAACAAACCAGGCATGTCTTATCAGGGTGAGGTTATTGTGAAAATGGCAATTAGATATTAGGGAGGCAGTAATTACTCTTTGTTATTACTGTGATTAAAAATACTCAGACAAAAAGCAACTTAGGGAAGAAATGGTTTATGTTGATTGACATGCCTAAGGGGATCCAGTTCCTTATGGCAGGAAAGGAATGGCAGCAGAAGTGTGAGTCAGGACGGAGAGGGAGCAGAGTGATTACACTTCATCTGTACAGAGGAAACAGTGAGAGGGTAAGAAAGAGAAAGAATGAATGAATGAGTGAATGAATGAATGAATGAATGAATGAATGAATGAACGAACAAGCTCAGATGTAAGGCCTCAGTGTGAGTCAGGACGGAGAGGGAACAGAGTGATTACACTTCATCTGTACAGAGGAAACAGTGAGAGAGTAAGAAAGAGAATGAATGAATGAATGATTGAATGAATGAATGAATGAACGAACAAGCTCAGATGTAAGGCCTCAGAGCCACCTTCAGCATACTTCCTCCAACAAGGCTCCAGTGTGTACAGCTTCCATAACCTTCCCAAACAGCCCCACCAACGAGGGACTCATGTTCAAACACATAAAACACAACAGTGACTATTTTTTGTTTGTAGAAAATAATTCTATATAGTATTTTTATAACTTCACAATATTGATAGAAACTCCCCATAAGGTCCTTTATTTTTGTAAAAGTTAAGGTTTTTCTTAAGCTAGCCATTCTATTGTTTGATGTAGCTTTGAGCATTCTTAAAATAGCTGATCTGTGTGGTGATTGAATCAAAGAAAAAAAGTTAAGAAACTAACCCCCCAAAATTTTCATGTTCTATGAAAGTGTATTTATATATTTACATATTTGACCATTGCTGGTTACATTGCATTATGTCATCATCAGTAGCTCATTATTTTAATGAACCTCAGGCATGAACTCATTATCAGTATTGAATGCTCGTTGGCTGGGCAAAAAGAAATTCTTACATAGCTACTCACCTGTTATTTAGAATGGTTACACTGTTATTCATTGATTTGGACCCATTGCTTCCTACACATCACCTTCATCATTTATTATATTCTTACTTTGTGGCTCAGTCCACAATGTGTTGCTATGCATTTTTTTACATTTTTAATTATTATATTTAAAAGTTTTTTAACATACCCATCACTGTTTTCCCTCCCTAAACTCTTCCCAGTCATCTCCCAGCTTCCTGCCACTCTATCCTCCCCTATCCATTACTCAGAGATGGTAAGGACTCTCAGCTGAGTCACTGAAGTCTGGCATATCCAGTTGAAGTAGGACCAAGCTCCTCTCCTTCAGTATCAAGGCTGAGCAAGGTGTTCTTCTATAGGAAATGTGCTGCAAGAAGCCAGTCATGTAGTAGGAATAAATTCTGATACCACTGCCAGAGACCCCCACAAACTGCCTCCACCATTCATCTGTCATCCACATTCAGAGAACCTGGTTCCATCTCTTGCAGGTTTCTAAACTGTCAATTCTGAGTCAGTGAGCTCCCAATAGGTCAGGTCAGCTGTCTCTGGATTTCCTCATCATGATCTTGACCCTTTTGCTCATATAATCCCTCCTTCCTCTCCTGACTGGATTGAATGCATTACCTGGTGCTTAGCTGTGGATCTCTACATCTGTTTCTATCAGTTCTTGGATGAAGGTTTTATGATGACAATTAGGGTAGTCATTAATTTGATTACAGGGAAAGGTTAGTTTAGATACCCTCTTTACTATTGCTTGAAGTCTTAGCTGGGGTCGTCTTTGTGGGTTCTTAGGTATTTTTCTAGCTCCAGGTTTCTCTCTAACCCCACAAGGTAACTATTTCATTGTTATCTCTCTTTGTTCCTCCCACAACTCAACCATCTCATTCCCTCATATTCTCTTCCCATCTGCCCTTATCCCATCCCCACTATGGTCCCAATTTACTTAGGACATTTACAAAATGACAGCCTACAGAATGGGAAAGTATCCTGATCAACCATATATCTGACCACAGTCTGATCTCTAAAATGCATAAAGAACTGAATAAACCAGAGATTAAAAAACTAAATAATCCAAGTTTAAAATGAGGTCCAGAGCTAAATGGAGAATTAACAACAGAAGAATCTCAAATAACTGAAATACACTTAAAGATTTTTTTCAACATCCTTAACCATCAGGAAAATGCAAATCAAAACAAACCTGAGATACCATCTTACACCTGTCAGAATGGCTAAGATCAAAAACACAGATGACAACCTATGCTGGAGGGGATGTGGAGCAAGGGGAACACTCCTCCATTGCTGGTGAGAATGTAAACTTGCACAGCCACTTTGGAAATCACTATGGTGGTTCCTCAAAAAACTGGGAATCAATCTACCCAGTGATCCAGCAACACCACTCTTGGGCATATATCCATAGGATGCACATTCTTACCCCAAGGATATTTGCTCATCTATAATCATAGCAGCGTTATTTGTAATATTCAGAACCTGTAAACAACCTAGATACCTCTCATCTCAAGAATGGATTTAAAAGATGTGGTACATTTACACAATGTGGTACTACTCAGTATCATCCTGAAATTTGGATGAAACTAGAAAAAACAATCATCATGAGTGAGGTGTGAGGTAACACAGGCCCCAAAAGACAAACATAGTATGTAATCATAAGTTGATTTTGGGCATAAAGCAAAAGATAATCAGGCTATAATCCATAACTCCTGAGCAGCTATGTAACAAGGAGGAAACTAAGAGAGACATTCAAGGACCCCCTGAAAAGGGGAAATAGAGAAGATCTCTTGAGCTATACATGTTTTTATTTATTTTTTGTTTGTTAAGTGTGGTGATATATATTTGTCATCTTTCATCTGTAAATATTGTACAAACTCTAGTTAGCATATAATGAATACCTGGATCCAACTATTGGGGAAAGGCTGGAATATCTGAAAGAGGAAACAAACCACAGTCAATTCTCACCCAGCCAACTTCTCAGACAAAACAGAGTAAATGTTATCTAAAAGGCTCCTCAGTCTAATTAGTTACTTCTCCAAAATGCATGCATTTCTGCTTTCTCCTGACTTGTATATCTTCCCCACCCAGCTATTTTGTTTCAGTTCAACTCATCTATTTTTAGTACCATAATTTTATAGTTAGAATTCAAGGTGTGAGCTACTACTTCCTGGCTGATAGACCTTGAACTGCACAGAAATTCAGAAAGATCTGTGTCCTGAGTGATGGGATTAAAGGTGTAGGTCACCACTTCTCATCTCCTGTGATGCAATTAGAGGCATGAGTCACAATTCTCTGACCTTCATGGCTTGACTGTGGGTTATTCTGTTCTCTGATATTCAAGGCTGGTTTTATTAAATACACATTATATCACTACATATCCTCTTTTGTGTCAAAAGTAAAAAAGAAGATTATAACTAACATAAGAAAAACTATATATAATAGATATGATAATTAAATATAATATATAAAGCAATAATTACATGAGTAATATGCAGTCCCTTAACAATTGACAGATTCAAAGAAAATATTTCATTATTTATCCTATTTTGTTGTTTCCAAAAGATTGTACCTAATTCACTTTCTATCTAACTTGTATTACTAACAGAAAACTATCTTTTGATGTCTCTAAGACTTACTATACACTTTAACCTCTAAGTGAGTTTTCTTTTCTAAAGCTGTCACTAGAAAACTGTTGTAAAAAGTTTTCCCTGAGCCCTTTTGGTCCCAGAGGTTTGTAACCTGGCGCATGGAGGCTTTTGTCCCCCAAAGAAATGAATCAGACTACTTCATACTGTTTGGCCCATGTCTCAAGCACATTACTAGCTAGCTCTTTCATCTTAATTCAGCCCATTTCCATTAATCTACCCACCATGTGGCTCACGGCCCGTGGCTCAAGTGGATTCCTACATGCTTCTTCAGGGATGGATGGAGATTGACTAACTCCATCCTTTCCTACCTGCCTGCCCTCTGATTCTCCACCCACTTCTGTGGTGCTGTGCATATTCCAAAACAGTTCCTTTATTTTCAGCATACAGAGAACATTCTACCACATTTCCTCTTTTCTATCTAATCAAAAGGGAAGGTTTCAATTTCTATATAGCAAAATTACAACAAAGCAGCTCTCAAGCAGAATTACAGTCACAATATCCAGTCTATTTGTATTCACAAAATTAAAGAGAATATTCCATTATCTATCTTATCATTGTGAGTCTAAGGTTTCATATCTAATAAACCTTTTAAACCAAAAAGAGCTATACCTGTAATTATTAAACCTTCAACCACATCAAAGACCACAGAAGGATATATTATTATTCAAATAAACAGGATATGCAAGCAACTTCCAAAGTCTAGAAAATAACAGAGATGACACCTGTCTGCCTGGACAGTCACCCAAAGTTCCTTTGTAATGTTGGGGCATCCATATTCAGCCTTTATGGCCACAAATATCTGGCATACCTTTCAGTGATGCAGGAAATCTGTCACAGTCCATCAGTCATTTCTCCTTGTGTCCAGAAGGATGCCTGGCAATGTTTTCTGCAAAGCAGGAACCTGAAGGATCATCTCAGCTTGTTCTGCCAAAGTTCAGAGATCACTTTCCTATGGAACCTGCATGTCCAGGTTATACAGCATACTATCAAGCAGTCAATACCAGAACAGTTTCTTGTCCAGTGACTAACTGTTGCCACAAAGTAAATTTCATGTGAAGTTTCTTCAATGCCCATCATTTTCCTGAAATACATTGGTGCTGCCAGGAGCAGACCTGTCTCACTGTCCAGAAAAGTCAAAGTTCTTAAAATATTTTAAATGCCATATTCTGCATGTCTTTGAAGTATTTGAAGACTATCTATCTAATTAAAATATATCTTTGTATACCTACAAAAACCTAACTAACATGACTATAAGTTTGGTTATCATAGATGACTATTAATCTGCATTTCTCAATTACACATTACAATTTTAAATGAGTTACATCAGCATCATACCTTAATCAAGAGTAGAAAAATATATACAGCATAACAAAGTTGACCTTAAGTTTATATCAATAAATCAAAATCCACTTATCTTTTCTAATCATTCCTATATCATATCCTCCTCCCCCCCATTTTTTTAAAGATTGACTATGACCATTAACCATTTATAATGAAAACAAACATTAATAAGTAATATTTTGGGGAAATTGGACGTAGATTTCTTTCTTTTACTACTTCCTGCTGTCAAAGGACAATGATGATCTCATGGGGTTTTGAAGCTGGATCATCTCAACTGGCCATCTTGGAAGCTGATCTTCCCATCAGAGAATTTCTGGTGGCCTTGGCAAATGGAACCACATTTGACTAGAACCAATCCACAGGTTTTGATCTTCTGTGGAGACAAAAGCAGAAACTCTTTTCCCAAGTAACATATTCTTATAAACAGATTTTAAAGTCAAGATATCTTTAAAGTATATGTATTTGTTTAACTTAGAAGCCTTAGCAATCAATTGTCTTTCTGCAGTTAGCTCATTAAAAGTTAAAAAATTAAAAGAAAACGCAATAACCCTAATCCAGACCCTCTGTTTATCTGTCATCTTTATGTGGCCTTTTATCTTTATTTCCTATGTCTCTTTCTAGCACCCAGTCTTTTTCCAACCCAACATTGGCTTCCTCTATTAAGATCTCCATCTCTTTTTTTTTCTCCTTCTTTGTTGCTCCTCTCACTCAATCATCTCCTTATCTCATGATTCATTCCTACACCTTCTTGGTTGTGAGCCCTTATGCTCCCAATTAACTACAAAGATCTTCTCTATTTTCTCTTCCTAGGGGAATCCCTCTATGACTCTCTTAAGTTCCTTCTGATGCAAAGCTTAAAGCAGGCTTCATCTCAGAGATGCAGGGATCGTTCAACACATGAAAAACTGTGAATGTCATCTATCATATAAACAAATTGAAAGAAACAAACCACATGATCATCTCATTAGATACAGAGAAAGCCTTTAACAAAATCTGGAATGTTTCTTAAAGAAAGAAAGGAAGAAAGAAAAAAAGACTCATTAGAGTAGCACAGAGTCCCTGTAGTCTGAGGTACATGTTCTTCCTCATTGTTCTTCATGATCTTAGCATATGTGAGGATGAGGTTTGGCCCTGGAACTGTACCCTGCTGCTCCAGAACAATCTGAATGCATTCGTCATCTGATGACAGCCCTGCTTTTGGCTCTCTTTTGATTCTTTGGTTAAGGAGATATTTTTGTATTTCTCATGAGCTCAGCTTTATGTTTCAACACAACCTACTTTTTTGGCTTCCTTTCATTTCTAGATGTATGAAGATGGAGTAAGCTTACAAAATACCTCCTAAGTCATTTCTAGAAGGAGAGGTTTGTATGTGGTGTATCCCTGTTTCCATAATTTTAAAACAATTATATGCAGTGGTAATATTCAAAAAGGAAATTATAAATGAGAAAAACAAATACATGCTAAGTGTGAGAGGAGTCAAATCTCTAGAGACTTTACCTCAAGAAGAAAACAACTGTCCTGATAAAGTTTACATCCTGAAAGGGAGCGTGGATCTTTAGATCCTGAGTGTTTGAGAAAACAACCACCAGGAGTGTAAAGGGCCAAACTAAAGGGAGCTGAGAAACTGTGAGGAAAGACAGCTGGTACCACAGAAATGGGACAATGTAAGTCATGAGGAGCAATGGAAGCAAGAGAAGGGAGGTATAATGTGAGGGATGGGGACAGAGATAGCTCCTTCCTACTGAAGAAGTAATTATAGGAACTGAGAGAATTTTGATACACAAAGAGGATAGTTGATATGAAATAGAGCTGTTATGAGTGAATGAAGAAAGAGCACCATGTAATCAGAATTCCCATGACAGGCCAATGTGAGGGCAGCCAGCCTTCCCCATACACTGCTTTCTCCTTACGTGTCCATCTCTAGCACTTGGAGTATTAGCTAATGAGCAATTTCTGTTTGACTTATGTTTTATTTATTCCTTCAGTGAGTAGTTTATGGAATACGTCTATGCAGATGTCATAGCTGAAGTGACTATCCTGGGACATGATGAAGCAGACAGCATCCTTAGCCTTTCCTCTTCCTATACATTTTCTGTTATTATTGCCATGGCCAGCCACTGTTTCTCTACTATGTTCTTTCACTTCCTGAGATTATTATGTATTTCTCCTCAGTAGGAGGCAATTAGCACCTTGTGTGATTCTTGTTGTTCCATTTGGAATACAGGTTCAAAGGAGTCATCAGTGTCTGATTGATTACCTAAATATACCTTACAACTAACAGATTTAAAGTTACAAATGATTGATTTTTATTGTGACTTTTTAATTTTATAAGAAAATACTTAAAACTTAATCTAACACAAAGCTAAAATTTTACCCATATCTGTAAGTTAAAGATTTAAGAAATCAGCTTCCAAATTCAGACAAGTTGAAATCAAAATGAGCAGAAATGTCAGGAACAGATGTTCTGGACAGGTATTAAATGTGGAATTTATTAAAAGAAAGGTCATATCTTTGAAAAGTTCAACCAAAGTACCTGGCTAGTGTGTGACACTCATAAGAGTTTAGCCTTGCCAAACCTTGTAATAATTGTTAGTTTTTTGCACACATACACTACCAGGTGTCCCACGAGAGTTTATTTTAAGGAGTTCTGATATCTGGAGAAGGGAGAGAGAGAGAGACAGAGGCAGAGAGAGAAAAAGAGAGAGAGAGTCATGCCTGGGAGGCATCTTGGGTCCACCACAGCGGCACCCTGTGGTGTGTGCAGAACAAACACAATAATGCCTTACCCCTAGGAGTTATACAAGACTGGGAGGAGTCTAGGTGAGACAGGGAAGGTCTGTCTTTCTGTGTGTGGAGAATCAGGACTCGCTGATGAGAGCAATTCAGTAACAATTGATGAAAAAAAAAAAAAAACGCCACGAATCTGAAAGGAGTGGGGAGGAGTATGTGGGAGAATTTGGAAGGAGGAAAGGGAAGGAAGAAATGATGTATTTAAATTACTATCTCAAAAATAAGCAAAAGTAGGGAAAGAGAGAAGAAAGACATTGATAGAATCTGCTTGTGCAATATATGTCTGCATTACTTATATATGTGCAATATCTGATCTGAAATTTTCAAGGAAAATAGAGCAGGTCTAATAATTTTGCCCTTACTAAAAAGTGAGAACATCTACCCCAGGGATGGTAACACAGCTTGTGGCAGATTACACAAAACTATAAACACCAGCCAAGAGCAAATTTCTGGTAGAAAGAATTGGTAAGCAACAAAATAGTAATGTGCTCCGAACACTGAAAGAAAAGGAAAACACAAGGCAAGTGCCATATGAACACATTTGGATCTGAGGATGCTTCCCAATGAGGGAGCATGGGAAATGGAAGCCGAGTAGAGAGCCCTGGTTTTATGGGATGGAAGACATGGCTGTTCCAGCTCAGGAACTGACAGAGAAAGTCATAGCTGGCAAGTGAAGAACTTCAGTGTTTGCTGTAGATTCTCCTTGGCTAGTGTGTTAGTCATGCAGAGGGAATGTTTTCCATAAACCAGACAAATGCAGCCACAGAAGAGCTGAAGGGCCAGCAGAGAGTCCAAGCACTGCTGGGTGCTGAGGAGACAGAATGAACTCTTAGGGCCACAAAGACCAGGAAGCTGAGATAAACATACTTGTTTTGCTATAGAAAACTTAGAGGAGGTAGAGACTAGGGAAATTCGGTCCTAAAGTTTGTGTCTTTCAAGCCAGAGGAGCTGAGTTCAAACAGCAGCACCTTTGTTAAAATCTGGTCATGATGACACATGTCTTTAATCCCAACACTCTGTGAGTTCAATGATAGCCTACATAGTTTTAGTTCTGGAAAAGCCTTAGCTAAAAAGTGAGAGCCAGTCTTTAAAAACAAACAACACTGACAAAGAGATGCTCATAGTGACCCTCATTTGCAGGCCTAGCTCTGGTGAGGTTGAAGCAAGAAGATCCAAGAAGCTCTCTGGCTAGCTTGCTTGATGTGTTCCTGACCTGTGAGAGACCCTGTCTAAAACAGATTCAAATCCATGATTTCCTCTGTGTGTGTGTGTTTGTGTGTGTGTGTGTGTGTGTGTGTGTGTGTGTGTAATGGTTGTACTTTTATATGTGTGAGAGCAGGTAAGTGAGCAAGTGAATGTCAGAAGACTACCTTAGAATTGTGTCCAGTCCTTACCACATTGTTTGACACAGGATATTTTATGCATGGTGTTTCTACCTTTATTGTATATTCAGTTTTTTTCTTCATATCACTGTGAGGGAAGAGTAATGGAGTCTCAACTCCTGTACAGTGGTTGCATTATTCTGAAAAGTGTAAAATGTATAAATTGAAGAAGAATTCAGTAACTCAGAATGTATATTTTAATCATCAAAGTAGAAAGATGCATGACCCAACTACTAATAGTAGAACAACTATGAAATAAGGCAATTTCAAATTGAAGCAAAAAAGGTATGGAAGAATAAATGCAGAGGGTAGATGAAACTTAATGGCCAGTACTAGATTTTCCTCTTGACTCCATGTATTTCAGTAATTACAACAGAGCTAAATACCTAGAAATGGAGGTACAGCCCAGTGGTAAAATGCTTGACTACCACATACAAGATCCTAGGCTCAATCCCCAACAATGCAAGGAAAACAAAATTAGAGAGAGAGAAAAGATGCAAATACAAATAATTTATATCATAGCATGAAATGAAAAAAGCTAATAATAGGTGTCATACAAATGTGTCAGTAACACTATAAAAAAATAAATTACTTTATGGAAATTTGCTAATCCAATCAAAGTGAACAGAGAAGAGATCAAACAAATTTACCCCACTACCTTGTTTGTGAGTGGATGCTCCATAGTTCTGTCACCTTGATATTTCCTGGAATATACAGCACAGTACACCCACAACAGCACAGTGCACGCACACCCACACAAACACACACAAGAATGCATGCACATTCAGAGCAAAGGAGAGAGAGAGAGAGAGAGAGATGCCCTAGAGCAGAGAGAGGAGCAGGAGCCAGTGTCACTGTGTATTTGGAGGGTCAGGGCTCTTATGTGGTTGAAGGAATGGGTTCCCTTTCTCTATGGAACTGGCTGATGTGTGCCATCAGATGGATCTGGATAATCTAGGTAATGACTGGGAGGGTGGGTAGAGAGCAAGAGAAGGAACAGGAGAATACATTAGCATTAAACACAAAATTGCATTAACACTCTATATAATAAATAACAAAGTTGAAAGAAGTCAAATGTTTCTCTCAATGGATATCCCCCTGCCTAATAAATATAGTGGTAAAAGAAGTATATGTTTAAGTCCAGCACTCGTTTGTGGCTCGGTGAAATCTGACAACTTGCCTTGAATCACAATGATAATCTGAATATTCAGCATTTGGGAAGCTAAAGCTGAAGCCAGACAGTTATCATGAATTCAAGGCCACCCTGGGCTTTGTAGTGGCATATAACTCACTGTGAGTTACTATTGCACAAATTTTATTTGATACT
>PVIH01002101.1:122054-203767 GCA_004025045.1 Sigmodon hispidus
CTCTCTCTCTCTCTCTCTCTCTCTCTCTCTCTCTCTCTCTCTCTCTCTCTCTCTCTCTCTCTCTCTCTCTCCACCCATCTATCTATCTTCTATCTTAGTTCACCTTTCCTAAAGCTAGGATTAAATGTGTGTGTCATCACTGCCTGGCTCTGTTAGACCTTGAACTCACAGAGATCCAGGTGAATCTCTGCCTACTTAGTGATGGGATTAAAGGCTTGAGTCACCCCTCGCTAACCTTCATGGCTTGGCTCTGTGGATGGCTCTATCCTCTGATATTCCATACTGTTTTTACTAAATATACAATATGTCACCATAGGTTACAGTATGAATCCTTGTCTCAAAAACAGTAAATAAAAAATACTGTTTTAACAAACCAGTAAAATGTTGTTTCTTACTATGATGCTAAAAGTTAATCTGAAATAATTCTAATAGCACCCAGTAATACAACACAGAGTAGTTCCTCCCTAGAGGTACACGTACACCACTACTCTTCAGCAGTATTCAGAATCCTGTAGTCATTGTCATATAATGAATAAATGAAAGATGGGGAGATTGGAAATGAATTGGACCTCTTTGTTTATATGTTTATAAATGAGTGAAAAAAGAGAATCAGAATTGGATGGTATACTTAATAGATCAGTTTTGGCAAAGTCATTGGATACAAGGACAATATACAAAAAGCAATTGTGTCTTCATGTGCATGTAGCAAACATTGAGAAATAGAATTCATAATGTCTGATTATATAATACTATGTAATATAAAATACCTAGAAATAAATGTAAGATTTAGGACCAGCCTAATAAGTAGAGTTAAAGACTACAATCCTAAAAGTCTATTTATAGATCTGTGTTAACAACCAATATGTGGAGATGTGTGAGGATGAGATTTGGTCTATGTGAAAGGCTTGAATCTCAACTGATCTGAGTATTACCACCACCCCCCAAGTAGGCAGTTTGATATGTATGATTTATCAACCATCTATCCACATGTTATATTATCTGAAAATTATCAATCAGGTGCCTGGGTGTTTTAATATTGATTACCAAGTTTCTATTTTTATTTCCCATATATGATTAGAAATGTATGAGTCATTATAAACTTAATATAGGACTTAATGTTTCTTACAGAGTTTTAATTGTAAACAGTATTGCAAACATATGCACATTGCAGCCTTAACTGTTTACTATGCACCATGTTTCTGCTCTGTGTATTTTACTATGAAGTCAAAGTTACCCTCTGTCATTCTTTGGTACATATTTCTGTAATCCATAGGAGAGACACAAGACAAGTTACAAATGTAAGTGTTGCTTCTTCAGATTAGGAAGTAAAAAAATTCACTTTTTTCTTTCTTACAGAATTATGGTTTAATTTCAGCATTTCCTATATATTTTATATTACTTTTATTCCAAACATGCTGTTAATTTAAGAATGAAACTATTTTGTTTTAGTTCTGCATACCCTAAAGCATCATAACTTCTGAGAGGAGATCTTGGTTCCTGTCTTTATTTGTCATAAATGTTTGCACCAGCCTCTTTACACTGGAAGGATGCAGCAAGAATCTGTCACCTAATGCTATAAATTAGGTTGTCTTATAAGGCCCATTAATCCTTTTATCTCTGGGGAACAAAGCTTTTTTTCTAACATATGATATGGACAGTGAGATTGGGATGTTTCATCTTTACTTTTGTCTGTCTGTTAAAAATTGTTTGTAGTTGTTCTGTCAACTGTAAATTATTATTATTTCATTTATGAATCCATAAACTATGGATGCTATCTTAAATTTTAATTAGTTTTTCTAAAATATTACATAAAATCATCCTGTTAATACTGATGACATTTTCCATTTTATTAAGTTTGTGCAGATTTTCTACTAGCCTTATTTTGTGGTTACTTGTAGCATGCCAAACCTCATATATATGCACACAGATATACATATATTTGTACATATATTATCTTACAGTAGGAATAAAGTATTATTCAGCCAAGCTTTACTTTATGAAGTCCTCAAGGCTCCCCTAAGTTTCAGGCTGGCCTTGCTACCACCCATGGTTCTACTATTCATCAGTGCCAGGAGGAACAAGCTGGTTCCATATGATTGCATTCTCTTTGTTGTACATATACTTTCCAGTTTATGTACTACTGATTGTCAAAGGGATTTTTTTTCAACACTGACATCTCAAATTTGGTATGTCACTGTCCATTTTTTACAATATGGGAAAATTTTAAAATATATACTAATTTACTTAGTAAATAAAGCCACTATATGATTGCTTAGAAGACCTTCCGGAGAAATAACTTAGATATTATTAAAATAACATTGTATACTTATATGTCCACTGGCAAAATCTAGGAAAGATACAAAGCTATTTATTTTTAAATTGAGATATTAAAAAATTCATTTTTAAGTGAATATGAATATTTTTAATACATTCACAAAGTTAGAGAAGAAGTACTCACATCTGATTGTATAATTTCTGTCATCTTCCAAGTAAATTCATACATACCAGCAGTTTACCAAAATTTGCTTCTCTGTGTAAATCTATTAAGCTGAAGCTTTTCTTTATTAATTTCACTCCTAGACATTTTACAAATATGAATTTTTGCAGCATATAGACAATTTCTCTAGTTTCTTTCATAGAGGATTTTTTTTACTTCATTTGTATTTTAATATCTGTCAGTATTTTTGTAGTTGATAATATACCATTTGGGGGGTACACTTTGTTTTATTTTCCCATCAGATGGTGGTCATTTGAGTTACTTCCATTTGGGTATTTTGAATAATGCTGCTTTCAGTACTCATGTATGGTTTTGTGTGAATATTTGTTCATTTATCTTGGGTGTATTTCTGAGTATTAAATTGCTGGGTCATAGGATAACTTTTTAACTTTTAAGTGGAAATTTTAATTTATATGAAACTCCAAATATAACTAAATGACAACCATTGTTTAATATTCCCACTAGTAATGTTAAGTATTAAAGTTTCTCCAGATTCCCGTCAGTACTTACTGATGCCTACTTTCATTTATAACTATTCTCTTAATGTGATGTGAAATCTAGGCATAGTTTCGTAAACTTGACTAGTTAAAAATCATCAAACTATTTTGACATATCAAATTTTCAAATTTTAATCCTTGTGTTGCAATTCTAATCTAGCAGTTTCTCAAGAATAGATTTTACTTTGAAAATATTTAAAGCATTTTAAGTTCTATTTCCTCTACGCAGACAGTTCAGTTTTTATGTGGGATTTATAAATATTTATATATATCACAAAACAACTTCTATGAAATGTAGGGCACCATGCTATCTAATGTGCATCTGTTTGCATAGCATCACAAAGACCCATAAAAAGTACAATAATGTTATCAACAATTGAGATTATTTCTCATTGATGAAGAGTATTGATTCATCAGTTAAGAGCACTGGCTGTTCTTCCCGAGGACCCGGGTTCAATTCCCAGCACCCAAGTGACAACTTATAACTATCTGTAACTCCAGCTCCAGAGAATCCAATGCCCTCTTCTGGCCTCTGAAAGCACCAGGCATGAAAATGCATAGCATCCTGCAGGCAAAACACCCATACACAAAAGACAATTTTTCATGAATATAGTGACAAATTTTATTTTTATCACATATCTGTTGTACCAAAACTCAATAGTATGCTTTATAAGACTCTTCAGTGTGTACAAGGTGTTTTTCTTAATGGTGTGAATTTTTGCTAGTGTGCAAACATACAGACCGACCAGGAAGCTAACAAGCCAGATTTTTCCGTCATCTAACAACCAACATCAACGTATTCTTGTTGTTTGATACCAAAAATTTTATCTACAGATAGTTTGACCATTATTGTCACCACAAATTGAAATGTTACTACTAGTCACCAACAAAGTAAAAAAGCCCCACTCACCACAAACCAGAAATTAAAACAGAATTAAGACTGAAAGTCAGAGTTGGTTAAAGGAAAACTGAAGATTCCATTCTATCTCAGAACCACATGTAGAGACTAATGGGAGACAAGGCTGGGGTGAGCAAGCTCATCACTTGCCCTTCTTGGACATCACAGCTGATTAAGCCCAAATATTAATACATTTAGACATCTTTGATGGGAGTTCCACACTTTTAAAACAAATTTTCAAGATGAGGACTTCAGATAAGCAAAAGCATATGAAAATGCTAATTGGCACATTAAAGAGAAAAGAATGGCATTGAGCATTGAGGATTATTTCCAAAAAGTGTAATTATACACAAAGGCATACACACTTAAGTGCCCAAGGTCATTGCAGAAAATAAGAGGGTGGCTGTGGTGAGAGAATGATTGCCAATAGGATTTCAAGTCTGGATAAGGTTTCCTAGGTCAATAAAAGCATGATATTCTATAATAGAGTGGTGACTTTGGTAACCAGTTTTCACCAGATGTTAAGAATAAACCTAACATAAGTCAGTAAAAATGACAGGACCTGAGGAAGATATATAGAGAACTCATGGGGAGCGGGGGAATTGAAATCTAGTTAGAAAGAAATAGAGTTCACAGAAAGGTGTGGCTTTTATTTGACTACAGAGGCAGGTTATATCACAAGGTATATGTTTATGGATGAAATTTTTACTTCCGGCTTGGAAATGAAGTCAGTCATCAATGGAAAGGTTGTATTGGATTTGGAAAGGCATACGGTGAGTGCTAAGTATGAGATCAAACCTTAATATTATCAGTACAAAATATAAACCATGGGACTACCATGCAGTAAGATTCTAAACAGTTTTATAAAGCCAGAGTCTTGATATTTATCTTAAGGGATACAATCATACATTAGTGATAGAATTGGATTTTTTATTGAAAATAGATTTTTGTTCATACAGTATGTTTTGATTATAGTTTCCCCTTCCCCAGATACTTCCAGATCCTCTCCACTTCTCCTTCCACCAAAATCCACACCCTTTCTTTCTCTTATTAGAATACCAAAAGGTATCTAAAATATTATAAGATAAATTAAAAACAAAGCAGAATAGTACAAAACAAACAGAAGAAAAGGAACCAAAGAAAAAGCACAAGAAGCTCATCTAGATGCAGAGATGCACAGATTTGCACACACAAAAGTTCTATGAAAACACACCAAAACCCATAATACATACACAGAGGAACTATGGGGAGAGGTGGAGCCCTGATAAACCATTATAAACCACTATAATACAATCTCCAAAAATGTCATTGAGTTCATTTGTGTTCATCTTCTTCTGCTGGGCTTGGAGCATGCCCTTAAGAGTGATTTGTGTACCCAGTGAGGCTCCCTTGGAGTGGTTTTCAATCAGAAATAGTTTTTGGGTTAGAAACAGGGATGGGGGCTGTGTCCACTCCACCTCTCAGCACTGGTGTCCTATTTGGACCAGTTCTGTGCTTCTCTTGTGCATGTTGTCATGGTCTCTGTAAGTTTCTGTGTGTCAGTCCTCTGTTTAGAAGGCCTTGTTTATCCCATACCCTCTTTCTGCCTGCACTTCCACATGGTTCCCTGGAAAGATTTGATGGAGACATCCCAGTTTTCTTCATTGAAAATACGTTTTCCATTAAACAAACTCAGTGACTTAAATTCACATATATCTGTTTTCTCCTTACTCTATCCATAAAATGAAATTCTATTATTGCACTCAAATTTTATTAACAAAATATTTCATCATTTTTCAGCCTTTTGGTTGAGAACAAGTGTTCAAAGGGATCTGACTCTCTGTCCATTGCCCATTTGCAGGTATTTGTATTTGTTCTCATCTACGGCAGGAAAACTTTCTCTAATGACACCTGAGCAAGAGACTGATCTGAGCGTGGCAGAATGTTGCTAGAAATTATTTTATTTCTATGTTCCTTTAGCAGAACAATACTATGTGATTTTCCCGTAGTTCCCTGTCTATAATAGTCTCAGGTTCTTTGCCACCTGAGCATGTTGGGAATTGAATTCCATTTCATGAAGTGGCCTTTATATTGGATCAGATACTGATTGGTTATGCCCCAGACTTTTTGCCCCTATTGAATTAGTATGTCTTGCAGGCTAGTCACCATTGTAGACCAAAGGGTTTGTAGCTGGGTTGTATTTACCTTTCTCCATTTGTAGAGTGCAGAGTAGCCTCTAGGAAGGTGAACCCTACACAGTAGGATAGAGGCTCTAAGCACACACCATCTTGACTTCTCCATAATCAATGAGATTTCTAGTTGTCATCTTCAGCAATTGGGGCTTACCATCATTCTGTGGAGAGCAACAGAAGCAGAGTGAATAAGGTTAAGAAATGGGGCAGGGTGACATAGAAAGTCTGTTTCTACTAAAGTCTTGAACTTGATTCAGGAATCAGACTGCTTATGTTGGTAGGTCAGTAGAACTGGAGGTCTGACTCTCATTGAACATCATAGAGTTTCCAAGAGTTTTGGAGAGCCATGACATCTTTATATAAAAATTACTGTAAGAATCTAAGCAAAACCAATGACAAATTATCTTGATTTTTTTTGCAGAATTATTTGCCATAAATTCTTAACACAGACCTCTCAAATGATAACACTTCCTGCCCAAAGTTTTATTACAAAAACATCTGTCAGCGTTGTAAAATATTGCATTGCTATATATAGTCAAATATTCATGAAAAGTTTTCAACATGCTCAGCTTATTCTATTTAGTATTTTTACAATAGAAATATGCTAAGAGGCATTTAATTTAACTTTAAACTTCTCCATAATGTTCTGAGTTTCACAGTACTGCTGTGTTGATGAAATGACATTTCATACTTGAGGCCAAGAAGCAATAAAAATATATTTTTTAATGAAATTGAGAACTATAATAGATAATGATAAATAGAAAATATATACATACTCACTCTTTACCATAATTATTTATCTGATATATCTTACCATAAAATGAAAAATAATCAAATGAGAGACCTGAAAAATCAATGGGTGTGTCAAAAAAAAACTGAAAAAGCAAAAAACAAAACCTGGTGAGTGATTGAGAAGAAAGCTCAACTGATAATGTGGCTGACACACAAACATGAGGAGCTGAGGTTGATTCTCATAGAAAACAGGAAGGTGACCTTTAAGTCTCAGGATTAGGGAGGCAAAGACAATCAAATCTCCTGGACTCTCTGGCCAATTATCTTAGGCTAATTGGCAAGCCTCTGATCTCAGTGAGAGACCCTCTTTCAGAAAACAAAGTAGAGAGCTCCTGAAGAAAGAAAAAAAGTTCACTGTTCTCCATACACACATGTGTCAACATATGCACACATGCATATACACACACATGAACCCACACATGAACAATGACCAACAATAGATACAATGCTGCTGATTTCTTGGTAATAATTTGAAGGTGGATACTTTGTGATTAAGAAGTTGACCTTGACAGAATTGGGCAAGTCAATAATAGTAAATAGAAAATGGAGATAGCAAGAGTATGTCTAGAGAGGATCTGGGATTATAATGCATTTAAGCAAATTAATGATGGTGCAGTGGTAACGTATTAGAAGATAAATCATTGGAGTTGTTATTTTTTACTCGGTATTTTTCCTTTTGTAATGAAAACCTTGGGGTACCAGCCACTACAAGGTTTTTTCCTCAGGGTTCAGAAATACAAAACTGCCAAAGAGGTAATAACTATAGGATAAAAAATATTTACGATATTTTCTTTACTTATCTTTGTTGGCACAATTATAAGAGTAAAGGCATAAGCTTATATACTCATGCAGTCAGTTATTCTTTGGCAAGGCAATGTGGAGCTGAATTCCTCAGGGTCACAGAGAGGGGTGATAAGATTTACACACAAGCAGTAACTGCCAACTTTGGCTTATGACACAAGATAGGCTTTTCTGTCCCCTGCAAACATCTTTGGGGCAGTAGGCTCTTGCCAAGAACCTGGGTTCAGTTCCCAGAATTCCTATCACAGCCATTGGTAACTTTAGTTCCAGGGAATCTGATGTATTCTTCTGACTCCCATGGGCTTTTGATGCACACACAGATTCTCTCTCACCCTCACACATGAACATAAAATAAATATTTTTTAGAAAAAAAGAGTGATGTGATCTGAAAAAATATATAGTATGACTATTACTGAGCTGGCTCTTTCACCCAAAATAATGTGTCTGGATTATTTCAAAAAAAAATAGTTTTATAGTTTCAGTTATGCTGACCTGTAATTTATGGATGCATATATGTTTTTACTTTGTAAATATAGTTCATTTACCCCCAAAATGCAAGGCAGACGGATGGGGACTTCAGGAAGAGCCATCATCAAGAGCACCAGTGTAAGTGGAGAGATGTACACACTGGAGCATAATGATGGCAGCCAGTCAGACACGGCAGTGGGGACCGTTGGAGCAGGCGGAAAGAAGCGGAGATCCAGCCTGAGTGCCAAAGTAGTGGCCATCGTCTCCCGAAGAAGTAGAAGCACATCGCAGCTCAGCCAGACAGGTGAGTACGATGCTCTCCACCTCGGACATGTGAGTTTTTCTGGGAATGCCACAATTGTGGTCTTAATGCCAGGACTTGAGATATGATTGTGTGTATATTCAGTTTCTCTTTTCTGTGTTTGAAGATCTGCCAAATGGATGGTCTTTATTTTTTCTTCTATTTAGCTCACTGAAGAAGGTATTGTTTGTTACCCTGTAAAGTGATCAAATATTTTCCTTTTAAAAATAATAATAATAAACCCATGTTTACAAATACACAAGGAAATGCAAAGAAGTATTTGACATCTAAATTGGTTCTCATACAAGAAGAGCAACACAATTCTTTATTTCACAATCTCTCCTAGTGCACTAGTGTGCCTTTGAGATGACAGATTCCTGTACTTTTTGTGGAAAAGGTCAGTTGTGCAACTTGCAGTCTAGTCTGGAAGCTTCTGTGTGGATGCCGATGACTTCTGTTCACTATAGTTGCAATGCAAGTGAAAACCCAGAGGCAGATTTTACTTTAGAAAAATGGGTCAGTGGATTCATACAAAGGGTGTTTCAATATAAATGTATGATTCAAGCACTTTCTGTGGCTTAAAATGTTAAAAGCATTGTATCCTGAGGGTGTGCTTGTATGTGCCCACACCCAAACAAGAAGGACTGGTGGTTTTTGCATTTCAAAATACAACACAGCATTGCTTAAAATTTCATAATATTTGATTTTTTTGTATATTACATAAACCATTACTTTGCTCAATATTAAGTCAAAGCAAAAATAAGAGAAATCATGAAACAATTTAACATGCCAGCCTGTTTCTCCTGCTATAATTGTATTGTTGCTCCCATTTTTCCTTAATAACAATATCCTGTGGTCACAACATCTGCTTACATAAGAAGGCTTTCTAGAAATCTTAACGCTCACCCTGCACTCTAGAATTGGAACAATATTCTGTTTGTTGGAAGACCTTTGTAGTTATTAAAACATGGAATTGGTACATGCAATCTCTGGGTACAGAAGTAGTTCTGAAACTCAAAAGAACAGAAAGAACCGAGATTGTTTAGCATCCTGGTGAACTAGTGTTGCTATAGAGGATCATTTGTGTTTCTTGGTGTTGGGTTTCTTAAAGGTCAAGCAGGCAGCGATCCAATGCATTTTATTTTCTACTGCCTTGTTTATAGTGGTGTTTCCTCCTTACCAGCCTTTGTGTACTTATGCTCTGCAGTGTAAGGTGTAGAGAAAGGCTTTGACTTTGATTATCATCAGACATTAAACTGGGAAGTGAGGAGATCAGCTGGTAAAGGCACTTGCAGCCAATGTCTGATGACCTGACTTCACTCCCTAGTATGCACATGATAGAAGAATATGACCAACTCTGGGCTGGTCTGTGACCTCCAATTGCATGCACTAGCATGTATGTACCTATGTGCATGTGCACAGACACAGATAAACACATAAAATAAATAATATTTTTGAGACAGGGTCTCTGCATACAGCCTTGACTGTCCTGGAGATCTATATAGTGGATCTCACAGAGGTCCACTTGACTTTACCTCCCAAGTGGTTGGATTAAAGGCATGCACCACCATATCCAGCTACTAATATTTTTTAAGAAACAAAAGTTATCACTTAGTTTAAGTGAAAGTGTTCTTTAATGGCGTGTAAAGAAACCTGTGTTGCCTATGTGAAATGCTACACAAACGAGAATCCTGCCTAGAAGGAAGTCATTCAGATGACATACACATAAACTAGGTGTATAAATGCAAAAGTACTTAGTAGTGCCAACTATAATGTCCAGCTTCATGCCTATGTCCTGTTAAAGGGGATGCAAAAGCACACCACCAAGGCTCTGTGTCTCCCAGGCTGACAGCACACAGAATGGATGAGGGGTTGTTCCAACACTCAGTAAAAACTAACAAGGTGATACATGGATAAAAAAATGAGACTTTATTCATAATATAAAAAAACGAAAAAAAGGAAAAAAAAAACACCATCTGTTTTGCCATTTATTACCGAGAGGTCTTCCTTAAATTACCATTTGTCTACCTTCTAAGAGGATTCTGTTCTTTGTGGTGGTGGAAATATTGTAGGCCTTCATCATTATGCTATCATTTTCACACAGTTAGGAGTCAATGCCAAGGTGGAAAAGGTACTAAAGATCATCTCTGTGTTTCTTTAATGATAGATTTCAATGTTCTACCTCAACAGAATTTGTTTTTCTCCCCTGTCAAAATCTTTTCTTTATGACTCTGTTCAAGACTTTCTAACTGCCCGCAACCAACATCATCTCAGTACTCACAAGTGTCTCTTCTCCTTTGAATTCTTACCACGGAATTTCTAGCATCACTTCCAATGTATTGGAAACCTATCCACTGGGAGCCAATTTCTGTGAGCAAAATAAAATTCATATATTTGAAAAGAAAAAAGCTTCAGGCACATACAGGCAGAAAAGTTCCAGTAACTTGAAAATGCTCTGCACTCTAAGTCGAAGAATATGACCTGGACAAACCTTATGGTCTGTCCCATATTTCCCCTTTTTATATAACAGACTTGAACCCCACTCCTAACCTGAGTCCCAAATGCCTTCCCTCTTGCTCTTTCAAACTTACTATTGTCTCTTTTAAGGTTGAATCTTTTTAAAAGCCTCAAATTTCTGCCTTCTGGCTCCCCCTTTTCTGTGCAATCCCCCACAGTAAGAAATTATAAAATAATGTTGCAAAAAAACTAATAAAAAGTTAGTGATCTTATGAGAAGTAAAGAAAAACGAGTACCTCTTACACACTAAAAATTGTTTTTAAGGAATACTGGGGAAAGACTCGAAGGTCAAGTTTTCAAAGCCACATAATAGACTTTGCATACCAGTTGGTAGGTATTTTTAAATAGGAACATAGTAGAAATACAGCTGCAGCTGTGGAAACTGATGGAGGAAACTGGCCCAGAAAGCCAAGGAAGAGCCTGTGTGAATGACTTCAGGTGGAGAGTAATGGAGAGAATGTGAGAGAGTGTTTTAGGGAACTGGAGAAGTCACCTTGGAATTGGGAGGAAATGAAACCACTCAGGTGAAAAAGTGAGCTTTCCAGAATACAAGATGCCGTCTGCAGCCATGGACAAGTGTTGAGAATACAGTAGGCAAGATGGAAAATAGAGTAAGTGGCATCAGGATCTGGAAAAGGAATGAATGATGAGCAGCTGCAAGGAAGGGCTGAGCTTGGTAGAAGCTTAGTCCTATAGAACTGGGAGAGTGACTAGGACTAAGAGGGGATCTTGGAATTGACTGACTGAGGACGGTGAGGATGGGGCTACCTCTAGTGAGGCACAGAATGTTACACAAATGGAAGGTCATCCCACCTTCTTTCTCGTCTTCTTCAATTCTCTCTCCAACGATCATCTCACATCAACTTCTACTTCAGAATCATAATGAAGACTTGTAGGGATGAAGGAGCTAACATAGGGGATGGTACACGTTGGAATCGTTAGATTATGGGGCTAGGTTGGGTGCCATGGAACATCCCCATCACCTCTGAAGTTTGTGCATCCAGATGAGTTCAGGGATAGAAAAATAAACAAATGAGAGTGAGAATAGTTAGTGAATGGCCAGTCCCCTCTTTGTTCAATTCAACCATCATGTTCTAGGGAGTTTTTAATTCACTACTCTTTGTAACTGAGGAAGCTGTTCCCTGCTTCTTCCTTTCTACCTCTCATTTATGGGTGTCATTCAGGTTGGGAGAAAACTGAATATTTTCTCAGGATGGGTTGCAAAATATATGATCCCTCCATGGAGAGAAGAAAAGATAAAATTCACTAAATAAAATAATAGATAAATAGTCAAACTTCCAGAAGACAGGGCTAATGTAAATAAACCTTGCATCAGAAATACTGAAAACTGATGGAGCTTGAGTCAAGGATGCTTTTGATTCAGTCATTGTTCATTTAGTAGAGCACATGGAGACAGTGGCAATGGACAGGGTGTTCCAACTAAATAGTGCAAGTTGCACACATTACTAAATACCACCAGAGTCCTTCTGAGCCAAGATAATGCAAATCACCTGAAAAATAAATTCAAAACAAAACTGACATAAACTTTACCAGAGATGACCTTCACCAGTCCAACAGGCATCCAGTTAACAGAACGGTCCATTGGTTTTTGTTTTGTTTTTGAGACAGCATCTCACTGTAGACTATATTAACCCAGATCTCACTACAGAGCCCAGACTTGCCCCAAACTCAAGGCATTCTTCCAGGCTCACTCTCCTAAGTACTGGTACTGCAAATGTGAACCACCACAGCAAAGACAGAACCTAGGGCCTAGAAGCACATACTAGGGAAGTACTCTACCTCTGAGCTACATCCCAAGCGTTTTGCTGCTGCTGTTGTTACCTTTGTCTTTCCTTCGCCCTCAGCATTTGCAGTGTCATTACCATGATTTATTAGAGATCATCCGAGACTGTACTACTGTATTCTTTATGGATAGGAGACAAAATATGGTGGGGCCAAGATGATGAGATTGAAAGATGTTGTTTATGATGTAGTGATGGGCATAGACTCTAGGGACGTGACCATGGTAAGTGGATTTTCTATCATTCTATAGGCCCAGCTTAAGGTCTAGACTTTTGAGTTTATTTTGCAAGTTCATCTGTTTTAGTTGCTGTTTACTACTTAGTTTACTCTTAGTAGCCTAAATATATTTTTTTTGGAGGAAACCAATGTTTTTCCCTCATATGCCTATTTTCCAGTCTTATTTCAATGAACAAATCCTCATTCATATCTTGAATATGATTTTTAAAGACTTTATCTTTATTTTTGCTAATTTATTTCTAAAAAATAAAGTAATCATTTCATTGTAATCAAAAGAAGAAAACATTTCAGGAGGTTCAATAGTGGGTTAAAACAGTAAGTACTGTTCAGTATTCTACAAGAAAATTTTAAGTTTAAAAAATAAGTATTCTAAGGAGTTCCCTATACCCTTATGAATGTTTGATTTCAAAATTTGTTAATCAGAGTTTCTGATGCCACACTGCATAGGGGTGACCTCTCAAGATGAAATTGTAGGTGGGAAGTAATAACATTCCCTCTGTTCTACACGTTGGAATATAACTCACACCCTAGAAAACTGTGCTTGAGTTAGCTGATGTCCCCAAGAGGTCAGGGGATCACTTTAAGAGTCTCACTAGTCCTAGATGGAAACTACATCTAGTAAATGTAAAGATTATTAGATACACTTCTACTAATATTTATTCAGTTTTCTTCCCTGGGGGAAGAGAAAGCAAATCATAAAGTAAATTGTGTTAACTCCTGCCAAGACACACACTGTCTTTACATCAGGAAAATAAGATGCTCTGCACCATATTCACGTCTTGGAAGCATCCAAGGCAAACACACACCCTCTCTGTCTTAAGTACAGTCCTGATTTGTAAAGATGTTCCGTCTTTATTTTTACCAAAGTAAGTTACAAGTGCTGCCAAGAAAGTCTAAAGTGGCATTTAAGGACTTTAAAGAAAAGAAAATCTTCTTGAATCCAATTACTATTTACAGAAGAGGCCAAAAGCACTTACAAAATAAAGCTTAAAGAAACAAACAGAAATTGGAGGCTACCGTGGATGAAAACCTCACTTAAATTTAGATTCTTTAAGCGTGCCTCATTTGTTTGGCTCATTTAACTGCGCAAGGAAAACACTCTACGGAACATACCGTTTTGTGTGCTTTGTTTCCTGACCATGGAATAATGGTGCCAGAAAAACATCTCCAGCCTGCAAAACCATCAAATGAATGTAAGCACGGGTTCCTTTATTTACTGTTGCTGTCTGGCTCCGGAATTCACTACTGTTAATAGAGGTTCAATTCAGCTCTAGTAACTCATCTTCAGAAGAGATGTCCTAATAAGGAGTAGTATTTTCAAACACACTCCCACTGTTCTATTTTTATTCTCTTCCTTGCCCTCAACTATAAATTTTGCATTTGGCTAAGATGTAGATAGACTTTTAGATTGGCTTGGGGGTGGGGAGACGAAACTGATTAGAATAGGATTGATTTTTACAGTGAACTCGTACCTGAAGATTTTGATGATAAAAGTAACTCTGGTGGGTGCCCTTAAAGTACAATACTCAGAAGTCAGTCTTTCATAAGGTGACAATCATTTCAAGTTTACTAAGGTAATTTTTTTAACATAAAATCAACCTCAAACTGGACATATTCTTTTGGATAGCTGAAGAGGAACTGAGAAATTTGTATGCCATATTTAAATGGATGAATGGTTTTGTAATATTTAAGTAGATTATCAATATCATTACATCTTCATTTAATAGGATGATCGTAGAGATAATTTTGTCTATTAATGATTACATGTTAAAAAATATGAAAGCAGAGTAAAGATATACACAATATTACTAATTAAATATTCAGTGTGAATATATGTTGCTAGTCAATCTTTTTATGAGTTTGTTTGAATAATGATAAAACCATCATCAATAATAGCTCAGTTTTTTTTGAGCAATCACTACATATATATTGATTTTTAATTAGTTCACCTTTATTAATTTATCCAGTCTCAAAACATGACCCTAAAGCCATGTTAGTATGATTAGCATCTTATATGGTGCAGCGTCTTATCCAAGGCCACTGTTCCTTAGAGACACAAGTAAAGCTACCCACTTCACTTGACTCCCATTTGAGTGTTTCTATTCACTGCAAAGCTTGTTATATCTCACGTTTGAAGGGCTGTAGTCTAATCACACTTATTTTTGTCCTATTATCTTGTGGTTCTTTGCTTTAAAAACAAAGGTTTCTTAAGAAGACTGCATAGGGCACCACGTGCCAGGGTGCTTGGGGATAAATTAGAAAAGTCTGTGATGGACTTAGAATAAAGCCTTAGTGTCTGAGAGCTGGTGGGATGAAGGGAAGAGGGAATAAGGCAAGGATGAAAGGAAAACCTCATGGTGCTTCCTGGGAATGAGCCATGTTTATAAATTCTGATTATGTGGAAACTTAGTGTTTTCTTGGACATGATTTAGGGCTATTTAAGGATCATCTACATGTAAGAAAAAAATTGAAATTATCCAAGTTCTTTTAGTAGGTTTAAAATGTATGGAGAGAAGAACCTAGAAGAAACAAAGTACAAAAGGCTCTTTTCAAGGCTAGTTTCTTCAATGGTCAAGTGGAATAAATGTTTTCATTTCTGGATTGTGGAATGAGCATAAAATGAAAATTCTTGTCAACAACTGAGTAAGGCGCCTGACTTATAGCAAGTGTTTGGGTATGATGATGATGTCACCTTCTTTAGACTCAAATAAAAGAACAGTAGGAAAAACCAGGTTAAGGTCTGTGGCCTCTGAATGTGGTTCAGAAAAGCTTACTTTGTTTACTGGTGTATGACACCAATTTCAGACCTAATATTTGAGTGGGATTTTTTCTTTTTCTCAAACCAGGTATTTTAAAATTCTTTCAATGCAGTACACTTTTGAGATCTTTTTAAATGTGAACTCTAGCCTCAGCCAATAGTACTTGCTTGTTTGTTGCATCCTTTCCACATATTGGACAGGATGCATGGACTCCTTGAAGCTTTCTGTATGTCAATTAGGATAAGCTGGAAGAGAATGAGCTAGGCTCTCTTTTTGCTGGCTTTCCCACGGTTTCCCCCAAATGTACTGTATTAAGTCACATTGCAGCAAACACGTTAAGAAATTGTATATGTGTCCATGAAGTAAGTACTAGTTTATATTTTTAATGATTGAAAGTAATTATAACATACTTTTTAACACATGAAAATTTTATGAAAGTCATTTTTGGTGTCTAGAAATAAGACTTTACTGGTACACAGCTGTGTTCTCATTTACATGTTGTCTATAGTTGTTTTGATGATCCATATAGACTGTGGCACACAAAGTCAAAAATTCTTTGTCTGGTCTTTTCATAAAAGTTTCATAGCCTGGGATCTAGACCTTAGTGTCAGGAAGTTGGAGACCTGAGTAATCAATGATCATTTCTATACTTTTTCTCTGTTATTCAGAATCATGAGTGAATTGCCACAAATTCCATGATGTCCCAAGTGGCAATGAACATAGATGAGCAGATGTTTCTGTGGTAGGATTTAGAGTCCTTTGGGTATATATATCCATGAGTGGTGTAGCTGGGTTTTTAGGTAAATTGCTTCTCAGCTTCCCAAGAAACTGCCATAACAGATTTCTGTAGTGAATGTAGCAGTTCACACTCCTACCAGGAATTATTAGATGTCTTCTTTCCTGACATCCTCACCAGTATATGCTGTCATTTTTCTTGGCCATTAAACACATGTGAACAAATGAGCAGCATAGAGCAGGAAAGTCTATCTTTTCTTTGACCTCAGTAAATGAGCCTTACTTTTTCTCTTTATTCACATATGTCGCTTCTTTTCTTACAGTGTTTCAGTCAAATTTGCTGTCTTCATTTTCAGAAATCACCCCTTAAAAGCTTTACTTTTTTTTTTTTACATCTTCATAGTCTTTCCCCTGGAAAAGGTCTTAAATTGTCATCTTTTCCAAATTTCTATTTCCTGTTTGAGCCATTTTTTAAAAAATTTCTCTAGGACATTATCTTTTCAATCTTCAAGTGGTATGTTGATTTTGTCTGTTGATATCTGCAGAGGTCTTGTCAGAAAATGGATGTCCAAGTTATCCAAAGGTAGTAACCATGCATTTGGTTACTCTTTTGGTCTTGAATAACATGCCTAAAAGCAGTGCAGAAGAGTTGCAGAAAGCATCTGTTGGTAGAGTATTCTTGCTGGCTAAGAAAAATCAACCTCAGAGGCCTACAAAATGGTTCAGTGAGTAAATGTGCTTGCAGTGAAAATCTGAGTGTCTGAGCTCAATGCTGAGAGCCTGTGGTTGAATAAATTACTCACATAGTTGCCCTCTGGCCTCTACCTATGACCATGGCACATGCTAACTTTACTCACACAGACATGTGCCCAAGCATGTGGTAATATTTTAAGAAATAAATCAGTCCCAGGTGACAATTAACTAATCACATTGATATATATATGTGTGTGTGTGTGTGTGTGTGTGTGTGTGTGTGTGTGTGTGTGTGTATGCCACTGTGTTTATCATCTCCTTTCTGGAAGAATTTTTTGAAGTTTCTGTATAGATGGATGTCTAGGTGTGTGTGTGTGTAAGCATTGAGATTAATGGCCCTTCTTTTATATTCACTAAGATGAGGTCTCTCAATCAAACCAGACCTCAGAAGTATAGCTAATCTTACTAGACCTCTTTACTGATAATTCCCTTTGGCTACCCTCCTAGCAAGAATTACAAGTGGATTGATTGCCGTATTAACCTGGTTTACATTGGTTTTGGGAATCAAACTCTGGTTCTCATATTTCTGTGGCCAGTTCTTTAACCAGAGTCATCTTCCAGGTCTGATTACTGGGTAAAATTTAAGATCAATTTTCCTTCTGTGCTCAGTTATGTTCCTTAAAGAAAATGAATACCTTTAAAAATATTTTTAGAGAAGAGTGTAATCGCACATGCCTTTAATGTCAGTACTTAGAAGGCAGGGGCAGGCAGATTTTTTTAGTTTAAGGCCAGTCTGGTGTCTGTAGTGAGTTGTAGGCTAGCCATGGCTACACAACTATACCCTGCCTCAAAAACACCCTGGAATTACTTTCAATAATTAGAAGTAGTTTGTCTATTTTTTCTGAACCCCATTTTTCCTTTCTCATTTTTTGTATACCACTTTAAAAGCACCTGAACATAGTTGCAGATGCATTCCCTGTTCATTCTACCATCCTGATCTAACCACTCACAATTCTACAAAGTCGATAAATAGCATCATAAGTTTTTAGGAAATAAAGGCATTTTTACTGATTATAAAGATTTTACCTTTTTAGTAATTGTCAAAGTAACATTTTATTAGGAAGATTCTAAAGAAGTGTTTTTATTTATGAGAAATAAATAAACAACAATGACTTACAACATATCAATCTTCAACATCCTGTTATAAACATTGCTTAATTTATTAACAACGTAATTCACCTCTTGAAAATAACCAAGATTTGTGTTATCCTTAAGAAACTGCTGTTAATCTTACAGACATAATGAGATTAGATGTAAGAAGATGCCTAAGAATTAAATTCCCTGAGGTGAAGACAGAGTAGAGATTTAGAATACTTATGAATAGAAGCTTTATTTTAACTGCTTCTCAGATAAGCTAATAAATTCACATTTGGTGGACAACTTATGTGCACAGACCAGCACATTGTGATACTTATTACAAAGTCATTTACATTGTGAGAATTCTGTTCTTAGAATCAAAAACTGTTGAATGCAGTGATGGACTTGACGGAGTAGAAGACCTAAATGCTAATGCAATCAAAGAGTTCAGCACTTAATGTGAAGCCTGGGAATCTTGTCTACATGGAAATATTATATTTTTAATCTGATTATTTAAAAAAAAACTAAGGCTTCTATTAAGTTACAAAGATTTAGATAATTGGTACAATATTAGAAATTTCTATGAATTTGTAGCTGTATTGTGACATTTCTTAATGCTAGACATATATACTCATTCGTGAATATAAAAATATAAATTACCATCATATTTTAATATATTTAATCATTCACAATTTGCACCTGAATAATAAATATTTGATTGCCAATGTGCATTGCGTAGGCGAAAATAGATGAAAAAGCCTCCTGTGAAACACAGCTCTGGAAAGGAAAGAATATTGATTAGAAATCTGCAGGAAAAAGATAAGCCCAGAGACAATCAATACTGAGCTGACAGCCCTTGCTGCTAACATTGTCAATTCCTATTTGCAGCTTCTACCTCAAGAAAGTTGCTTAGGTAATTATTTAGTCTTTTGTAAAATGAAAACTTAAAAAGTAAGTGTCATCAAAAGGAGTTACATAAAGTTTCGTGAGGATTATGTGTAGAGTCAGATAGAATGCATGTGTAGAATGGATTCTGTGATCCTCAGCAGGTCACTGAAGAACAGTGCCGTATTGCATCTTTCTAAGAGTTTGAGGAGGAAGAGGATGAGAAATAGTGAAATAAGAATAGTAACAATTTATGTTCAAGTTAAACCTTACAATGATACATTTCTCTGGCATCTATGAGGCTTCATAACTACTCTCCCTTCTTACACAGCCTTCTGAATCATCTTTTTTCAAAGCACACAGAAGGATTATATGATTTTGAGAAAAAAAATTATCCATTCTCATAAATCATAATTATATTTGTTTAATTATAAAATTTGTATACTTAAAATTATATTTTTAAAGACTAATTGTGCTGGCAAACTTTAAGACACCTTGACACAAACTGGAGTCATTGAAGGAGAGGAGGCTGAAAATGAGAAAATGCTTCCGTAAGATAGGGCTCTTGGCAAGTGTGTGGTGCATTTTCATGACTGATGATTATAGGGGAAGGACCAGTTCAGTGCGGGAAAGACTACCCCTTGGCTGATGGTCCTGGGTGCTGTAAGAAAGCAGGCTAAGCAAGCCAGGAGGCAGCACCCCTCCATGACCTCTGCATCAGCTCTGCCTCTAGGTTCCTGACCTGTTTGAGTTCCTGGCCTGATTTCCCTTGGTAATATAATGTAATGCAGAGCTGTAAAGTGAAATAAACCCTCTCCTCCCCAGGTCGCTTTTGGTCATAGTGTTTTATCACAGCAATAGAAACCCTAACTAAGACCTAGGGATCCAAATGTGGCTTCCTTTAATTTGCTGTGAATATTGTCTCTCTTGAGGTCCCACTTCCCCAAGGACTGTGACTTGTGTCAGGCTAGCATAAATCCTGCTAGCACACCACATGTTTGTGTTGCTTTAAGTGAAATGACCACAATGAGACAGCAAACTTTTCCATATTTTCTTGAAAAGTATCATTGTAGGTAATTGCCTTTTTTAATTTTGAATTTACATATCATACTTTTATATACTTATAGGTTGTAATAATTTAACATATGGACATAACGTAATGATAGAGTCTGGATAAATACCAATTTAGTCTTCCTAAACTTGAATGTTTGAATTGTGAGTCTCATAATTGATTTGTGTGTGTATGTATTTTTATAAATGGGGATTAAAACCAAGGCCTTGTACATTCTTAGCATTGTCTCTGCCATTGAGGGGGACCCCAGCCCAAAATTCTCTTTCCTGGTTCTTTATAAAATCTATGGGAGTGGTACTCACTCCATTGTGTACTTGGTAGTCCTTTATGGCTGTATTTTAAACACTTCACCTACATCACTCCACCCATTCTCATTTCTCCTGTTTCTGAGTTTCAGTCACCATCATGGTCCTTTCTGTTTCTCTAAAGTCAGTGATGGCTCTACATATGCCCACAATTATGGATGCTCTTCTTCTATATGTGACTTTTTTTATTCTACTTCCATATATGTCACTGTGAAGGATCAGATTCTACTGCAATTATTACTTTTAATTTTAAGGTTGTGTGTGGCTTGAATGAGTGTACCTTTTTCCAAGAAATGTTGCAATAACTGGTGGAATGCACTGCCTCCCTTCTGCTGATGGCACTGGTGGGCAGACAGGCCTCTCTCTCCTGGACACCTCTTGTCTTCATATTCAGGATGTCCTACATTTTCTGCTTCAGATATCACAATTCAGCCCATGTCTTTTTCTGCTCTCCAATGGGCTTAGTGGGCTCTTGAAAGTAGTGCATGTTTTTCTGTTCTTTTGTTCTGTTTTTATAGATACCACTTATTACATACCTCTTAGCTAAGCATTTGAGAAGAGCCTGTGCCCTTTAAAACTCAGCGTTGAGGTCTCTTTGTGGTACACAAAAGACAGAAAGCATCTTTCTTGCCCTGGAGTTGTTTACAAGCTCATTTCCTAAAGAACATAACAACAGACAAAAAGCCACTCTATTTTTATAGAACTTTATAGTTTACGTAAAAAAAAAACTTTATGTGCATGATCTTTCATGTGCATGATCTCTTAAGTGCTAAAGGATTGAAAGTTTTTAAAATAAGAGGCAAGTCCAGTTTGGAAAGACCAGGGATGCATTATTGAGAAAGAGTCCTGAGGCAATGCTTTTTAAAGTTATAACTATACGTTTAATACTGATTCTCAAACTTTCCACAAGTGTTTATATATTCTTAATAATTATTTTTCTTCCAATCTGATATTTGTAATAACTATTGTGTTAACGGTAAAGAGGTTAATCGACTCACTTTTTTCCTCCTCTTCCTCTTCCCCTCTCTCTCTCTTTCTCTTTCTCTCTCTCTCTCCTCCTTCTGTCTCAACTATTAAATCTTAAATTGTTTTCCCCTTTAAACTTAAATGATGGCTGTTGTTGCTCCAAGACTTCACTGACAATGTGAAATCAAACATTCATATTATTCTTTCTCCAGATATTTGAAGGCTGGCTAACAACAGTTTATTCTCAGCTAGGTGTGGTCACAAAAACCTGTAATACCAACAGTGGGAAAATGGAGACAGAAAGATCAGGCACTAAAGCTTAAGGTCATTCTTGGCTGCATAGTTCAGTACTTTGGGGCCAAACTTGCCAACATAAGATCCTCAAAAAGATAAGGGCATTTGCTGATAATTGTTTATTTGGTCGGCCCATACTATGTGAGTGGTTATATAGTAAAAAATGTGGTATTAGCTCTCTTAACCATCCCATGAGCCTGCTACAAGAAAGAGATCACAGCATACTACTATGTTTCACTAGGAATTTCAAGTAAGAAACAAAGCTAACTGTTGACATTTCATGAGGGTCATGAAGCTAGAATTTGAGCCTTTTCCTTAAACTCATTTGTTCACCACTCTATCTTGGTCTGCATATATTTAAAGTGCTATAGCATATTGTTGTATATATAACTATCTATAAAAATCCAGACTATCTAGTGCCAGTGTTCAATGTTTTATCATTTTCATAGTGTTGTATAAAAGTTTAAAAATATACAAGTGGATGTCATTGTCTTTCAAAGAGAAAATTAGAAAACCTATTTACATAACTTTGTACCCCAAGTCTGAAACATACTGATGTTTTTTTTTTCCTCCTTTAATTATATGGCTCACTCTGTTACTCCAGTTTGGCTCATTGAGAAGCTAAATATAGAGAAGTTAAGTAACCTGCTTGAGTTTCTGTAGTGAGATGGGAGGTGGAACCTGAACCCAGGTATGCAGAGGACTGTTGAACTGTGCCCTCAGAAGGATATGACTGACCTCAGTGTCCAGGGAAATGACAGTGCAGTCAGGGTCTGATCTCTTGACTCCTTTGCTGTCTACCACCCAGTGCCAGCTGGACCAGCTTAGCATATGCTGTTTTAAAATGTACATGGAATCAAACACAGTGTGCAGGGGACTTTGTTGGGTACCAGTGAAACAGAGATGAGAGGTTTTTTTTTTTATTTTTTCCTTTTATTGAAACTAGAAAATTGACTTTTTTTTCTTCCTTAATATATCCTGAGATGACAGTTTTCCTTCATCCAATTCCTACCAGTTTATCCTCACTCTTTTCTATCTCTCATTAGAAAACAAAGAGGCTTCATCACATAATGATATGATGTGATATGATATGATTTTATATGATTAAAAAAACTAACACAGTGGAATAGACAAAGAGAAGGAGAAAGCTCAAGATAAAATACAAGAAGCAAAGGCCCACATGTTGGCACAATTGGGAATCCAATAAAAACACTAAACTGGAGATTATAATATATGTACGTAAGGATCTATTATAGACCTGTGAAGACCCCATGCATGTTGCTTCTGTGAGTTCCTCTGTGCATTGACCATATTGATTTAGAGGTCTTTATTTTCTTGGTGTCTTTCATCCCTGTGACTCATATACTCTCTTTCCTTCCTCTTCCAAAGTGACCTGAGGGTCCCCCCCCCAAGAGGGCAGGGATTTAATGGAGACATTCCATTTAGGATTAGATGTTCCAAGGTTTCTCAGTCTCTGGAAAATAGCTGGCTTCAGTCTCTGCATTTGTTTCCATCTGCTGCAAGAGGACTCTTTTCTGATCATGGCTGGCTGAGCAAAACCTTGATCTATGAGTATGGCAGAATGTCATTAGAAGTCATTTAATTGCTATGTTTTTGCTGTGTTTGTTTTAGAACAGTAGGGTTTGGTTTTACCCTAGGGCCTTGGGTTTTCTAGGCTCAGGCTCTAGGTCACCCTAACAGTGTCAGGTATGGGCTCCATCTCAGAGAGTGGGCCTTGAGTCAAATCAGATATTGGTTGGATACTCCCACAAGTATTCTTTCATCATTGCCCTAGCATATATGCTAGAAAACATTTTAGATCAAAGGGTTTGTAACTGCACTACTGTTTACATTTTTCTTTTGGTAGCTTGCTGAGTATTTCCTATACCAATGATGCTAGAACCTAGGGGTAAAGGCTCTATGTAAGCATCATCTTGACTTCTCCTTGTTCATTGAATTGTGTAGGCATTGTCTTCAGCCATGTAGCCTTGCAATCCTTTGTGGAGAACAACGTATACTTTTAACAACAGTATGACTTTTCTAGGTATTCCCAGGGGATCCTTTGGTTAACAACTAGATGTAATCCAATCCTAGTATTGGAAGCTTAATGTAGTGATAACAGATCACCATTTAGAATTCTGTCTCTTCCATTATTTGATTATTTCATTTAGATCACCATCATATGTAAATTCTTAGGAAGTTTCTACCATATTAGGCTTCCATATTATCCCTCAGGGGTCCATAATTGTAGCTCTCTATCCTCATATTCTCTCTTCTCCCCTCTTCTTCCTTCCACCTTCCCATTTGATCCTCATTCTACCCCTCCTTCATCTATCTTGTCTATTTTATACTTCCCTTTTCTAGGAAAGTCTGTCTGCCATGTTCTAGCCCCTTAGTCGACACTAACCTCTGTGTTTCCACAGTGCAGCTCAGTTATTATTATAAGCTAATAACCACAGGTAAACAAATACATACATACCATATTTGTCTTTCTGGATCTGGGATACTTTACTCAGTATGACTTTTTCTACCTTCATCTATTTACCTATGAATTTTATTATTTTTTTCATGGCTGAGGTATCCAAGTATTCTGAATTTATTCAGCTGCCACACATGCATATATGTGTGCATGTTTTCATATAAAGCAGAAAATTGATTTTTAAGATCTGTGAAGAATTATGTTGGAATTTTTATGGGGATTGCATTGAGTCTGTAGATTGCTCCATTGTGTAAATGTACCACATTTTCTTTGCCCATTCTTTTGCTGAAGGACATATAGTTTGTTTCTAATGTCTGGCTATTATGACTAGAGCAGCAATCAACATGAATGAGCAAGTGTCTCTCTGGTAGGATGAATCATCCTTTGGGCATATGCTCAAAAATAGTATACATGGATCTGGAGGCAGACTGATTGCCATCTTCCTGAGGAACTGACACTTGGGTTTCTATAGTGATTGTACAAGTTGTCACTTCCAGAAGTGAAAGATAAGTTTTCTGTTTACTGCACATTCTCGTCAGCATGAGCAATCACTTGTTTTATTGATCTTAGCCTTTCTGAAGATATATGATAGAATCTCAAAGAAATTTTGATTTTTATTTCCCTGATGTCTAGTGTTGAATGTTTCTCTGATTCCCAGCCTTATGAATTTCTTTTGAGAAATCTCTGTTTAGATATGTACCCCATATTTAAATTGGATTAATTTATTAATACCAAGTATACCTAGTTTTTAAAGTTCTTTATGTATTTTAGGTATTAGTCATTTTTGCAATGTGTAGATGATTTGAAAACTTCTTCAAATATCTTCTTCTATTAAGTAGTCTGAATTATGGTGTCTTTTGCCACACCAAGGCTTTTCAGTTTTACCAGGTCCCATTTATTAGCTGTTAATCTTAGCACCTGCCTTAATGATATTCTGTTAGAAAATCTCCTCTGTAAATGAAATCAAGGCTATTCCCTACTTTCTCTTCTATCAGGTTGTGTACCTGGTTTTATGTTGAGGTCTTTGATCCTTTTGGAGCTGAGTTTTATGCAGGGTAATTAGTATGGATCTACCTGGATTCTTCTACATGCTGACTCAAGTTTGATCAGAACCAGAGCCATTTATTGGAGATGTTATCTATCTTTGAGTATGCATTTTTGCTTTTCTAAAAATCAAATGCCAGGTGTTCATAGGTTTCTGGATTTATATTTGGGTCTTCAGTTCAATTCAGTTAATCATTTATGCCAATACCATGCCATTTTTGTTGCTCTTGCTCTATAGTTCACATTGAAATAGGGTATGATGATACTCCGAAAGTTCTTTTTTATTATTCTGGATTTGACATATTTGTTTAGCTGGTATATGATTGTGTGTGTGTGTGTGTGTGTGTGTGTTTCCATATAAAGCTAAAAATTGTTTTCTTTTAGGATCTGTGAAGAATTGTTTCGGAATTTTTATGGGTATTGCATAATTTGTAGGTTGCTTTCGGTTGGGTAGCTATTCTTACTATATTAATTTTACCAAACAGTGTTCATGGGAAATCTTTCCAGTTTCTCATATTTTCAATGTCTCTCTTTAGGGTATTTTAAGTTTTATCATACAATCCTTTTACTTGCTTGGTTAAAGCTATCACAAATATTGTATATTATTTGAGTTTATTGGGAATTGTATTGTTTTACTGATTTTTTTCTCAGTCTAGTTGTCATTTGTATATAGAAGGGCTACTGATTTTTGTGTGTTAAGTTCACCTTTTAATAGTTCCACTGCCTACAAGATTATGGGTCCCAATTACACTCAAGATACTATACAGAATGGCACAGTTCTAAGCTGATCATTGGACATTGATGAGTGAAATAAGGTAATTCTAAACACTGGGACCGAGGTGGTATTTTCTTTATTATTCACTTATCAAAGTGAGATAATATCTCTTGCTTACAACCAGTTCTTTCTCTGTGTATATCAGTTCTTGTATATGTATATTATTTTTGTTGTTGTCATGTTTTAGTTTGGTTTGGGTTTTTTGAAACAGGACCATATGTATTTAAGGCTGGTCTAAACCTCCTGCCTCTATCTGGTGGGTGGATGGGGGGATAAATGGAGACTATTGTGGGTTAAAGTACAGTGTTTGGCTATTTCTCCTTCCTTGTTCTCTCACCGTTACTGTTCCCTTGTCTTCTCCGGTTGTCCTTCTCTAGAGAGACATCAACTATAGTCTTCTGGTTGTCTTATGAGTTTATTTAACCTTACAGCAGGCCAGTGAGAAGCTCCCTTGTCCTTTCTGCCTCTCACCAGTTTGGAAGTGAGTTACAAAGGATACAGATCTGTTGTCAACAGAGCTGAAAAGCAGGCTTCTGAAATGAAGAACCCACTGGGATTTCAGCCAGTAACAGGACAGGGTTCTCAGAAAGCAAAATCCTGTGTCCTCTCATCAGTTATGACTATCGTTAGATTTACCTTTGACGCAATGCCAGTTTATAATTACAATAAACACATACTACTTCTTTGATGGAAAACTCAACTGTATTTATAATCTAGTGTTGAAATATCAGCATTTCATGGCTTAGAAACTATATTCTAACTTCAGGGTTTGTTCCCAAGATTGAGAGTGTTTTAACTGTGTTGGCTTTGGTTCACTTAATTTGAAAGCATTTTTATATAACTTAATATATATTTAATGCCATTCACATTATATTTGAACATACCTAAAATATGTGACCATTCTTAGACCTTGTAGGGGGTAGTAGATATCCCTATAAGTCCAGTGTCACTTGTAGACTGGCCACTGCTTCTGTAAACACGGAACTCAGCTACCAGTGTAACGTTTCCGTTCTTTCTCTTCCTCTGTCTTTCCCTCCTCCCCCATTCTACTATTCTACTTTTCCATCCTTTCTTTTATCTTATCTCACACTTCGACTCTCCTCATCTTTCTCCCTTTTCTTTCCCATGTCTTTTTTTGTGGTACTTGGTGTTAAGTTCAAATATTAAGCATATGAGAAATGTTAATAGTCCAATAGACCTATATAATTAGATTAGGATGAGAGAAATCTTATGTTTTTTGACAAAAAATAAAGTGACACAAATACTGTTTGAAAATCTACAAAAAAATTTAGTTAAATATTCAAATCTATACCTTTAATTGTCTATACTGTATAGTTGTTATTAGTTGGTGACACATTGGTAGCACAAAACAACAGAGTAAGGAAGAGCACTTTCTATGAAAAACATATTATCTGAGTTCAGATCCTCAGTACCACAAAAGACAAGCATGGTCACCTTTGCTGGTCATCCTAGCACCAAGGGATGTCCTGGGAGCTTGCCGAACAGATACCCAATCAAAAATGGCAACCTTTAAATTCAGTGAGATGCACTATCTCAAAAAAATAGGGATTCTTGAGAAATCAATAAAGAAAGACACTCACTTGATGTCCAGGTTTCACATGTATGTGCATGTGAGAACATCACACACACTAAGAAAATAAAACAAGAAAAAGATCATGATGTTATAACTTATCATATACTCATTTTACTCTAAAATTTTCTAAAACATTTTAGTATCTGTAGATGCATATGTGTAAACTTCATACTTATTCTTTATCTTCATATATCTCTTTAAACACAGTTTTAATTCTTTAACCAGAAATTTAGAGCCAAGCTTAACATATTGAGGGGTGAGACAGCAAAGATTCAAGGCTATAGCAGTGTACACAGTGAGGAATCACAATTTCATTCCTGAACTCTGACTATCTGAATTAATTTGGTAATTCACAGAGCTCAGCTTAGCCTATTGGGGTAATGAATAAAGAACTCTTCCTGAAGGGCCTCTAGACTCTAGAAGTTCTCAACCTGTGGGTCGAGACCTCTTTGAGGTAGTCAAATGACACCTTCATGGGGGTGGCCAAAGATCATTATTTCAGTATGGGTCATAACAGTAGCAAAATTACAGCAATAAAATAGCAAGGAAATAATTTTATGCTGGGGCAGGTGATGTTACCACAACATGAGGGACTATATTAATGGTCTCAGCATTGGGAAAGTTCAGAACCAGAACCAGAACTGCTGCTAGAGAGAAGTCTTTTATGCCTTTCATTGCTTTACTGCCTAATCCTAAACTGGCTCAGTAGCGGGGTGGGCAACCAACATTTTGAGCTGAAAAGTTCACATAGCAAAGCAGACATCCCTGTTTCAGCTACTGAGCAGCACAAGAAAAAGGTGCCAGCTCTGTGCTGGGGTTCATCCTTATGGGTTGAATAACCTCCGTATAGACAACAAAGTTTTAGAAATGCTGTGTATGTGTTTGTCTGAATTAGAAGTTCTTCTCTATCACAATCAACAAGTATGCAGTGTAGACCTCCCTTAGAATCCACCTCTTGATTTTGACAGTGTCCTGTTTCCATTCTTTCTCTGCATAATGGATCTGGCTCATGGTAATAACCAGCATTTCTACACTGTACACTCTGTGGTTCTACAACTTAACTTTAATAAAATCTTCTCTCGTTATGCATATATGATATTTAAAATTTAGCAGCTTTGTAAACTGGAAACTAAATCTACTGTACTCTGTCTCCCAGCCTTTCTCAAAAATTAGTCATTAACAACCATTAAACTAACATTTTATATAAATATACGTATAGTGTCTAGTAACCACTAGAGATGGAATAACAAGAGGAAGGCTGTAGTAGCTTTTACAGAAGGCAGGGATGCTATGCTCTTCTGTGTTGCATCTTATACCCCTGTCTTTCCCATGTTGCATACAGACTTCCTGGAAGCACTTCTACTACCTATTCGGAATAATGTGTTTCAACAGGTCCATGCCACCTCTGTGTAGTCAGAGCACAGACAAATACAAAAGATTTGTACAGCAAATGCATTTGCTCTTTTGTTCTGCCCTTCCTAGGCGTAATGAACAAGCGGCTTCAGAGACTGCTCAGGGTTTAAGAGCACTTGCTGTTCTTCTGAAGGACCTGGAACCCACATGGTAGCTTACAACCCTCTGTACTCCAGTTCGTGGGATCCAATGCCCTCTTCCGGCCTCTGAGGCACCAGGCATATATGGGGCCAATACAAACACATAGGCAAAACACTTGAACACATAAATGTAAAGGTACTTTTGGAAGTAAGCAAACAAAACAAAGGAGAGAAAAGATAGCATTGATATCATATAAACATACAATTTTCCAAAATGTAAATGAAAAGCACATTTAAGAGACAAGGTTGGCAAATAACAGTAAAATGACTATATCTGTAACATTTAGGTAAGTTTTTTTCCTAATGTAAAGAAAAGCAATAAGTTTCTGTGAAACTTGAAAGAATACTTTAGAAATGACTGCTTTTTTTAAGGGGTTGGGTGTCTCTGCAATCCACCACCAATACCCAGTGAGAATGACTTCTAAGATGCCAGAATTTCTGCTTAGGAAAAGCTGCTATAATAAATTCAAGGGAAAGTCTTGTTTACAAAATATTCGATTTACTTCAGATTGTATGGGAACAAAAATAGAAAATTTTAAGTGTTAATCTCAAAGATTGGAGCACAAAGGGGGAGCTGTAAGCTTGTTAAATAAGAAGGTAGATTTTGAGACATATTCTAATCAAAATGAGTTTTTAAGATGGAAAACTAAAGAAAGAGTATAACTATCAAGAGCCTGGTTCTTGGGAAGGCTCTGTGGGTACTGGGGCAGGTAACAGGAGAGGTTTGGAGGCCTGGTTTTCTCTCCCATCAGGCTCTAGCTGGTGAGTGCTCCAAAATATCCATAGATAGGTTTTGGGATGGCACATCATCTACCCCTGGAATGTGTAGAGTATCCCAGCTAAGAATGTCAGATGAGACATCCAAGAGCTGTAGAGAGGGCTCAACTCTTGAGAGACACAAGATTCTTGTCTAGAACCAGAGTTCTATTCCCAGCACCCACCTTGGAAAGGTCTATTTAACTCCAGTTTCAAGTGATTTGATGGCCTTTCTGGTCTTCATAGGCAAATAAACAAACACACACGTTCATATATTCACTAAAAGACATATGTATACATATAAAATACCTTGGGTTCCCCTAAAAGAAAGCCTCACAGATTTGTAGTGGATTATTAGGGGCACAGTCCAGGCAAGTACAGGCCTGACTGTGAGAAAGTGAGGTGGGAAAAGGAAGGCCTGGTTAGTCTGCACTTCACAGATAACCGCTGGGCAGCTGGAGCTTGATCACATCCGGGTTCCCTGGGAGCACAGGAAGTGGTTGCTGCTAGAAGTGGGGAACCTGCAGGTTCCTCTAGTGGCAGCATTTGTCACAGGCTCTGGCCAGCTTGTGGAATCACTGAATTTCCAACACCTCAGAAGATAGAAATATGGATGCTGCTGTCTCCAGTAGCTGTAAGGAGCCCTCATTAAAAACTCAAGAGGTGCCTACAAAACAACATTGTTGAAAACAGACAAGTAAGCACCAAGGAGGTTGACCAGGACCCTGGCAGTGTCTGCCCATAATCTTGGAGTCAAGTTCTTTACCTAGAGTCCTTTGGTTTGTGCTCAACACAAAGATACCAGAGGTGAGGGAAGTCAAAAACAGACAAGCTCTTTGGGGAGACAAGACAATGTTTATACCTTATCTTTGCTCATATGCCTCAAATCTAATGAAGCAATAGTCAGAGGTTTGGGGCTATCCAGACTTCTATCCCTTGTCTTATTATTTGTAATTAAAATTCCAAAATATCACCTGTAACTATGTTGAGACAATTTTAATGTATTAGTCCATCATTCATATGTACTATTCTGGAAGAAAGAACAGGAAACTGCCAAACATTCTGGACCCAATCTCTCCAATTCCTCTTGTCATTGTGGAGTAGGGGGTTTGGGGGTGGGGGGCTGTTACAATGAAATGTCCATCGCTGCTGTTCTTGATCTGTGGGGCAGGTGAGCTCCCAAGAGCTTCTGGAGTCTACATAGGATTTAAGCAACTGGCCTAAGTGTCTGCTTTTGTTTTGAGGAAATTTATTTTAACTAGTGTTGATAATTTTGTCATTTGGTGGCACTAAACTTCTTGAGCCTTCTTATTCATACCTGGGAACCACACTAGAATATGAGTATTCTGATGGGGGTCCTCGAAGCTCGGAGAGTAGAAGGCAGGTATGTTAAAGTGGTCCAGAAAAGTTGGGCTTCTGTCTTTCCTCCACTGCTTGCTTCCTGGCAGAGAACTCAGATATGACTGAGAATGAGAAAAGCAGCCAGAGTCTAGGAGTGTTTAATAAGTATATTTTAAAAGTGATGATTTTGACAGTTTAAGTTAGAATAAGTTAAATGTGTTGTGTAAGTGTCAAGTGGACATGATACACAAAAAAAAGGGCAAACAATTGATAAGAAAACTTCTGACCCCTGTGAAAACCTTTCAGATAAGTTTATACTAGAAATTATACATCAGTTCCGAGCTGTGCCTCACTGTCTCTTATATAGTTGGGACACTTATGGTATTTAGTAAAGCAGGAAACAGACTTTAAATTAATTTTATCTATGTGTATCTTCATTGCATAGCTTGTTTGAGATATGACTGCGTACAAGTTTTCAATTCCTAGCTGCTTAGCACTTCTCACTTTTATTTGTTGATAATACAGTCCTATTCCATAATAAGCTGTAGAAGAAGCACTCTTGATAGAAGCAATTTGATCGTGCTGTGTTTCTGTGTGAGAAACAGGAAGGGAGCAGGAGGGGGAAAGGGGGAGGGGGGAGAGAGAGAAAGAGAGAGAGAGAGAGAGAGAGAGAGAGAGAGAGAGAGAGAGAGAGAGAGAGAGTTTGTTCTCTAAGAGGTCTCATAAATACCCACCCAGGAACAGAAGGAGTGTTCAAGCAGGTCAAGGTCTCTTTGCTGTTTGCTTTTTCCCCGGGAAGGACTTTCTGCTGATACTTAATTTGATTCAAGAGAAACAAGGTAAGTCAATGTCTCATGTTTGTATTTATTAAATTATAACAGGAATGTGTGAGTTATAACTTTTCCTAAAGCTTCAAACAGAAGCCAAATTTCTGTGTTTTCCTAAGCCCCTCAGTGGTACATAACTGTTTTTAAAGGTGTTATACTCAAGATCACCATAACTGAATGAAAAGAGAAAAAAAATAGTATGTTATGCCATGGCTGAAGTACTTATAGAGGGATATTGCAATGGCCAGTCTACTTGTACAAACATTCTTTTCAAACATGATTAACCTTAAAGCTAGACTTACTGGATTTTAAAGCTGAAGTTAAGAGGTGTTTACACTCATTACTACCAAATACTCTCATACTATTGTAAAGTCAGTGTTTTTTAAGGCAGTTTTATTTCTCTTCTAAATTGTCAGCTCTTTTACATGTAACAGAGACTTTTTACATACAAGTAAATGTCGGTGCTTTGTATGAGCATTTCTTTTGGAGATTAAGAAGTATATTTTTAAAATAGTAAGCCACAGTTTCCTAGTTGTAAACCAAAATATTCTTTGCTTTATTATGCTCCGGCAAAGACCAGAGAAGTGTAACTTGTTAAATTGCAAGAAAACAAACATATGAATAGCTTGATGGAATCTTGAAAGTGAATTTGAAGGAGGTTGTTGTGGGGAAGGGGGGGAGAAAGGATAGGGGTGAGTGAAATCACATGTATGAAATTGTCCAGGAAGAAATTTAATAAGAATGTATTTCTTCTAGCCTTGAGATAATGTATACAGATAAGTATGCGCTGATAACTTTATCCTGATTCTTCTTCTGCTCCTTCATATGCTGATGTCAGAGTGGGAATGAAATTGAACTTGTCTTATGTTATCACAGACACTTGTGCTGAGAACACTTTTAAAAGGACAGTTTCACATCTGTGTATTCAAAATCAATGTTTTTCTCTAAAGCATTCTGCATGGCAACATCAATATCTACCAGCAGCTCCTTTCTTTGCTCCTAAGACTTCTTTTAACCCAGTCTTGACATTAGGATGAGGAAATTGGACCTGCCTGGAGTGGATGCTGAGCTGATCTACCTTGAGACTTCTTGCCATTTTGGGGGAGGGGATGGGGATGGTGAGGAGGGAGGCTGAAGGCTGACTGGGAGGGGTTGGGAGGGGGAAGGGAGGGAGAGCAAGGGGATATGTGGAAAAAAAGGACCTTATTTTATAAGGAAAAAAAAAAGATTAGACTCCAATGGAAGATACCTCGCCTGTTTAGGATTTTATAATATATTAAGAAAGAATCTCGTTTCTATTCTGTTTATATCTTTGATATTCTGGCTAATATGTGCATGGAATTAATTTGCAATTTTTAGCTCAGCATTTTAACATCTACCTTCAGAAGCAGGGATTATGCATGGAATGAAAGCATAAATACACTTAGGATGGCTGTAATACATTTGCGATTTATTCATTCCCTCCCCTAATTCCCAGTGTAGTTCCAGTCATCTGTCTTGAAAGGAATCCTAACATCTGTTTAGTTTCACCCCATCTTTGCCCTTAGCCAGCCCTGTGAAATGCCTCCTGCTTCTTCTCTGAGCTACTTAGAAGTAGCAAGAGGTTGTTTTTTCACCTCGGTGAGTAGGTTCCTCTTTTTCTCCCTCCTTATTTAAACTGGGAGTGGAAACAACAGTACAGAATCAGGGTAGTCTGTTTTTTTTGTTTTGGTTTGGTTTGGTTTTTCTACCTAAATGAAAGTTTATGGCCGTTTCTGACCTCTCTGAAGAAATTACAAATGCAATACTCTGTGTTCTCATAAGTAAAGTCTAGACAGTCACTGTCTTAGGGTTTCTATTGCTGTGATGAAACACCATGACTAAAAGCAACTTGGGGAAGAAAGGAATTACTTGGCTTACGCTTCCACATCGCTGTTCATCACATAAGGAAGTCAAGTTAGGTGCTAAACTAAGGTGTGAATCTGGAGGCAGGTGCTGGGGCAGAGGCCGTGGAGAGGCGCTACTCTCTGGCTTGCTCAGTCTTCTCTCTTCTAGAACCCAGCACTACCAGCCTAGGAATGAATCACCAATTACTAATTAAGAAAATTAACAAGGTTGACTATATCCTAGTCTTGGGGAAATACTTTCTCAACATTTTCTTCAATCCGATGACAATAGGTCTTGTCAAGTTTACATAAAACTGTCCAGGACAGTTAACTCTTTTGTCATCTCGACAAACACATCACTTTTAAGCCCCAACCTTTACTTTCTTATTCATCTCCAAGATTATACATCATTATTAATATCACAATATAAAACATTTGTAAACTTAAAAAAGTCTCACATGTCTTACAAAGCAACTCACCTGTTATAGAAATTTGCTGAGGAACACTTTCAACAACTGTTGTATTAGTGCTGAGGAGGAGATAAGTGGAAGTGTGTGTATTCAGATAAAGATAGGTGTGTTTATGTATATTATTAATTTCATGTTTCCATAAAGCAGAGCATGGTCAAGTACCAATGTATTAATTGGGTAACAAGTGAATATAGTCATTTAGAAAGCATCCTCAGTGGACTTGGCTTATCAGAACAAGTTCATTGGAGAGCTCACTGAGGTTCTTAAAGACTTGACAGGAATGATGAGAAAGTGATTCCAGGCAGATTGGGTGATATAGGAGAAGTCATGGCAGAGGAGATGGAGTGAATAGATGAAAACTGGGAAGCCACCACTGCATTTGGCAGAAGTTTCCTTTAGTGGTTTGGAAAAGGTGACCATGATAAAGTAGTTTGAGGACTGAATGCCAGTGTCCTGCAGATAATATACATGAATATAAGAAATATGATGGAAGAAGAACCATTTCCAAATGCCATCTCTATGAAGGCTAAGCTGCCACAGTCGTACAAAGCCATTTGAAATAGCAAGACTCTCAGAACATGGACACTAAGAAAAAAGAGCTAATAACTGGGCCATGTCCTGTTTTGATAGTGATGATGAGGACAATGATATAATGGACATGGGAAATGTCTAGAAGGACAGATTGGGCTTATTAAGTGACCATGGAGATCAACCACCAAAGCAGAATCTGTAGGAGATATATGCAAGTAGGTTAACATCATAAGTAATTGGCTTACAGAAGCTGTAAAAGCCACAGAATGCTACAAAAGATGGGTAGGATGATAGGTTTCTGATGCACAGACCAATTTGCAGTTCTTGGTAAAATGTCTGCCTCACCAAGGAAACCTCAACTCCACTCTCAAGGATGGGCATAGGCCCATCTGCATTACCTAATATCAGCATGATTCTTCATAGAGTTCACTGATTGTTCTCTCAAGTCTTAGCTGAAGAATTATCCTCACAATACCTATGGTTGCTTATATAATTAGGGGATGAGGAAGCTGGAGAGCTGTCTTAGGGGCTAAAATTGCTTCCTGTTCTGCCAAGGACTGGAATTTTGTTTCCAACACCCAGTTTGAGCATTTTCCAATGCTGTACCTTTACCTCCAGAGGATGTAATGCCCCTAGCCTCACCAGGCACCTGAACTCACAAGTACATGGCCAAGCACAGAAGACACATACATACACTTAATTAGATACGATAAAAATAAATACATTTTTAATGTAACTGGGAAATGTAGACTGTCAAGGTAAGACATGATAAATCACAAAGTGCTGTGAATTTTAAGGTGCTCTTGGGATTTTCTAGATGAAATTAGAGAAATCTATTAGCTATTGGGAACCAAAACATGAGACATTATGGAAACAGGAGTGTAGCCATGAGAGCTATCCACTGAGAAATGTGTCAAATAGCCAAAAGACTCTTCTTGACACCTGCAGACCCTCTGCACTAGAGGGGATTTAGCAGAGAAAGCATTCTTTATGAGCAGATGAAAGGAGAATTGATTAAAAAGAGACTCAAGGTCAAAAAAGGCAGCACAACAGAATCTAGTCCCTCTCTTGCCTGTGATTTGGCTCGCTTTGTGAGATTTCTAATTGTTGCTTGGAGTTGCTCTGCTTTCCTCCTGTTCGGTGATGTTGCATCCAGATTACCAAAGAGAATTTTTTACTGATAATAAGGGAAGTAGTTTTATTTTTTAGAAAGTGATTATTTTGATTCATTGTATTTGCACTAATATTTTAATAGAAATAAACACACTACTTTCCTCCTCATTAAAGGTCACAGCATTAGGAAGGATGCACACCACTGCTCTAACCCTTCTGTGTATCCTGGTTCCAAATTCACTCCTGCCCTTTCCACTCCTTCTCAAACAGATGTCTTCTTTTTGCCTAATTATTAATTGTTACACATATGCATAAATATGTAAATACAGCTGTTAAGTGTGTCTTGGGTGTGTATAATTTTAAAGGTACCCTCTTTGCATTGGATAAGCAATTAGGGGCCTCATCTCACCCTGGAGGGACTAATCCTCCCTCTCTCAGTAGTCAGTAGTTATTTGTAGTTGTCTAGGAGTGGAATCCCTGAGACTCCCCTTCAGCATTAGTATGTCTATTGATATTGCCATTGTTTAGGCAGTGATATTGTTTAGGTTCATGGATATAGCATCCTCATCTTGTCTAGGAGGCAACATCTCCCACTTTTTGATCCTCTTGCTTTTTGATTATTATTTATTTTATTTTTAATATCATAGTATAATTACATTATTTCTCCCTTCCTTTTTCTCCCTGCACACACACCCATATATCTCTCCTTGCTACCTTTCAAGTGTCATGAGCCATTTTTTATTAATTGTTGTTATATGCATATGTATGTGTAAATGTATATATACATGTGTGCATGCACACACACACACATAAATATAGCTTGCTCAGTCTTATAATGTCACTTCTATTCTTGGTTTCAGGGCTGACCACTTGATAACTGGATAACCGATTGGGATGTGTTCCCTAAGGGAGGCCTATTGCTTTTGCTTTCATCATTCTTTAGTTGCCTGTAGCCCTTTGTGTAGGCTTGAGGTCTCCTGGCTTTTCTCCAGTCCACTCTAGCATGTCTGCTGTTGTCCTTGCTCGGGTGCACGTTTCAGTTCTCATGTTGAGAGGTCTTAGTGGGTATAGCTTCTCATATTATTAAAATGTCATAGAGAATTCCGTTAGCCTCTGGCCCTTACAATCTTTTCTCTTGGTCCTCTGCAATGTTCCCTGAGTCTTAGGTTCGGGTGTTGTGTTGCAGATATGTCTGTTAGGGCTGGGCTTTGAAAGATCTGTTGATTTCTGCATTACAACCTGTTGTGGTTTTCTGCAGTGACATCTGTTGACTACCAAGAAAATCTTCTTGAACAGAGTTGAGCACCATGCCTCTCTATGGGTATAATGATACATTTCAGAAAGCATTTAGTCATTATGCTGATCTAGTCTAATGTGTTGGTAGTAGATTCTTTTCTAATTCTATGTCCTCACTAGCTCCAGGTAATTGGTTAGATTTCTAGTACTAGACATGATTTCCCTCCTGTTTAGCAAGCCTTAAGTCCAATTAGACAGCTGTTGATTTTAACAAAGATTTGAGTATCACTGTTTCACCTTTAGGAATTTCTGTGCTGCTCATTATTATAAGTCATAGGTGTCACAGCTATATGATTATTGATTGCATCCCTCTCTCATTACTACATATACTTTCTTCTATAGTACTGTGAAAGCTAGGCATCAGGAGGGAGGCTTTTAGGCTAGATCCTGCTTAGAACTCTGAGTCCTTTGTCCTGAGTATGCCATCTTCACCAATAAAGGCGTATCATCATCTTCCGAGAGACAACCAAAGCCAATGGCAATGGCCTGTATTGTTTCAGGAGTCACTTAGTCTACCGTGACAACAACAGTAATGGAAGCTTCTCTTGCCTGATACTGGGACTTCTGTTAGATAGTCTATGAATCTTGTGGGGAAAACTGACAGCCCCAGTGATGTAACCTTGTTTTATATATTGTATTGTGTATAATTTTAAATACTATACAATAATTCAATTGTGCCTTATTAAACATCCTTGGTATCTTTGTCCCATTTTCTTTATCATGTATTGAAAGAGAGCTACATGTGAGTGTAGCACTTATGAAGGACAAAAGAGAGGGTTGGAGCCTATACTCCTATGCACAAAAGCACCACAGACATTTTTATGCATGAGAGAGTGTGAGCTCATTCATGCACACACACACAGAGGAGAGAGGAGCAGATGTTAGATCCTCTGCTAGAACAGTATATGCTCTTACCCAGTGAACTATCCACAGTCTTTACCATAGTAGTTCTCACTGTGAACTTGGACAGTACAGTTAAAAGATGATAGATAAGATGACTAGATGGCAAGTATTTAAAGACTGAACCCACAATAAAAATAGGAGCTGTGACAGGATTACTTAAAGGAAGTCTTCCTGAACTGTTAAACAGTCTTGTCTATCGCTCACCATCCTCATACGTCTGGCAATTTTTTGTGTGGATTTTGCTTTTAAGAAAGTGAGCATACATCTCCACAAGAAGTTCTTTAGCCCCAGCAGAAATGCTGATATGGCCCTTTGCTCACCAAAGAATGTTTTGTCCTACTGAAATAGAAACATTTACCTGTTTTCCTCCCAACATGCTCATCTAAGTTTCAGATCCATAAGGCTTATATTAGCAGTGCCTGTGCCTGTTTGTGTGTGGGTGCATGTGTGTGTACGTGTGCATATGTGTGTGTGTGTGTGTGTGTGTGTGCATGCATTTATGCACCAAGGTGTGTTTGGATGAAACAAATCTATGGGCATTTATATATGTGTGTGAGAAAGTGGAAAGCATGTAAAAGATTGCCACATATATGAGTATTTCTTCCCTGGGATACCAGAAAACTGGAAGGAGTCAAGGATCTGGGGAAGTCCACTGGAGGAAAAGATATATGTGCCCATCCACACATGCACACACACGCGTGTGCGTGCACACACACACACACACACACACACATCATAAAAAGAGAAATTTGTGAAGTTCTTGAGTTTAAACAATAAAAGTAGAGACAGTGAGATGGAGAAGAAAAGAATGGGAGTGTATTCGAGGAATGGTGGGCTGGAACAGGGTGAATGACATTCTAATGGGATGCCAACAGAAGGGCAGATGTCTGCTTATAATACAGATAGGGTGATTATTTGCAGGAGAGGCAAGGTCGGGGAGACTGTCTATCCGGCATTATAAAAAGACAATGGGTATCAGAGAAAACTTCTGATAATTTTTTTTGTTTTGTTTTTGTTTGCTTTTAAAAGCTCTGTCAACTTCGATCCAAAGCATTTTAAATCATTTGTTAGATTAATTTTTTTTCTTTCCTTGCGCCCTTCCTTTCTCTGTCTACTTTCTCCTTCCTCCCTTGTCTCTACCCTATGTAATCTGAAGGGTATCTTAGCTGTGTGCCCTGCCCCAGTTGCATGCAATCCTTGACAAGTACTAGTAAGTCAAAGTGTGTCCCAGATAAAAGCTCAAGAGTCACTCTTCTGATGATTTTTCTATTGAAACATTTTTATTATCCTCTGGAAAACTGCATTATGCAAATTTAAAAATATAAAAATATAAAGCTCAATAATTTTCCCTCCCATAAGCAACTGTTACTACAACTTGATCCAGAGTAGAATTTTACAACTTGTTGTTTGTCTTGCTGTATGTTTGCACATTGGTCATTTAATACCCTTTAAGAAATGAATAACCTCATCCCTAGAACACCAGAAATCCTGGAGGGAATCTTGGATTAAGTGGCACTGAGAAGGAAAACTGAAATTTATCTACTGGATTTATACACATCCTAAACCCTTAAATGATTTTCAAGCCGTGGCCAGAGGCACCAGGCAGGGTACCACCAGTGTGCAAAACAGTGAGTCCTTAGACACAGCCTGGCCAGGGCTCAATGCATTGCAAAGTAAATAGTATAAAGAGTAAATAGTATAAATCAAAACTACTGCTTAACATTCTGTGACTGTGACAAAATCATTTAATGTCTGTCATACTCAATTTCCTTATCAATAAGCATGGATAATTTTGCAAATAACAATGTTCTATATAAACATAATAAATTTGTGATGGGCAATGTATCCAGGATGTAGTCTAGCATGGCTTGAGTTCATGATTTGCATGCACATGTAAGAATAAGGTTGCAATTGGAATGGCTGCTTCAAAGCAAACAGCTAAAATGTCCAAGCTTAGCAGTATAAGTCCCTTGACTCTGGAAGCATGATGAAAATTACTACATCAGAGCTCTGTCTCTGGAGACACTGTACATGTGTGCTGGTGATCATTTCTTTCCACATCAATATTGTGTTGCAGGCGGAGTAAAGACTGCTTCCTTCTACAGTTCTAGAGTTTCATGATCTTTAGTTTTTACAAAATTAGCCACAATCTTTTATCAGAATTGTTTCACTTATTACCAAGACAATTATATTCATTGGCATTTTCCAGTGTGTGTGTGTGTGTATGTATGTGTATTTATGTGTCTGTGTTTAATCTAGGAAACAACAGATAGTGGTTTCAAATCCAGTAGGAAGCACCTTTTTTGTTTGGTTTTGTTTGTTTTCAGGTTGATTTAGACTTAGGCCACTTGTTTTCATTTGAACAAATGGAAACTGAATTTACAGAAGAACTGCTTTTATCAACTTATCTAGAATGAGCCTATCTATGGAGAACTTTTTAATAGTTTTATGGACCATTTCAAGAGCATGGTTTCTGCATACTTTACGGCTTTCTAATTTCTTAGGAGAACAATGGATCTTAGAGTGGCTTCTCTTGATGGCAGTGTTTTACAATGACCAGGCTCCTTTTCATTGTAGAGACACTATATGGAGGTAGTATTACCTTTTACTTAAAAACTGAAGCTTGGAGATGCTGAAGTCCCTGGCTGTTAGCTTAGTTCTGATAAAGTGGGAACAGATGAAGTGTGACAGTGTGTGCTCACCATGAAATAAGCCTATAGAGAAGAACAGGGACCACTGTTTCCATTGAGTGCAGGCTAGCCTATAGTCGAAAGGGTCAGCCACTGCTTTTCACTGTGATGGTAAGGACTGCTGAGATCAGAGGATTTGCCACCACTTGGTCTTGTGTTCTTTACACAAAATGTATACATGTGGACACTTTTTTATTTTCACGTTTTAGGGCTGTTTCAGTTCTATCCTAAATAAGTTTCACCCACTGTCATTTCAAGGCTTTCAGCTCAATGTTAATCTTCAAAGTGCATTATTAATATTGCATGAATCTTAAAAATGCATCAAGAAAAATCATTTAATATGCTTGTACAATTTTTCTGTTTCAGTGATAAGGTGTCAAGCCTGATTTTAGCTTGTACAGTAGTGTCTTCCTTCTAAGAGCAGCTGTCAACTCCACAGTCTTTTACTAAGTTGATTTGTTCTCACATGTTTAAGATTACATTTCTCTGTGGTTTACAAAGCACATCTCTAATCTATCCAACTGTTAGAACTCTCCGTACATACAGTTAAGATGACATCTTCAGAGTACTAAGATCTAGCAAGCAGAAAGAAAGTAGTATACTTTCTAAGGATGTCAAATTAACAATAGCAGTTCAGTCACTTTTATATCTTTATAAAACACATGCACAGGTATTTTCATGTGTTCATGTGTGCATGTGTTTGTGAGACCACAGAGCAGTAACATCTCATTCCACAGGAACCACTTTATTGTGTTCTGTTTGTTTTTGTTTTTTAAAGCAATGCCTCTTACTGAAACATGGATCTTATAATCAGGCTAAACTCACTCACTCGTGGAGCTCCAAGGATCTTCCCCTTTCCCTAATTCCCTAGCAGTAGGGGGACAAGCCAGGCTTTATATGGGGGCACTGGAGAACCAACCTTGAGTCTTCACATTTGCTCAACAGTCATTTCCATGTCCCAGTCACTCTCCATCCCATCTAGGGACTTTGTTGCTTTCTAAATCTTGTGACAGGTGTTCATTGTTTTTGCATGTCTCCTAAGTTCCCCAGTGTTCTCAGTATACTTGATTCTTTTGCCTCCTTTCAAACTTTAAATTACCTTCCTGGTCACTCAGAAAATAGCTTAACATTAACCCTCATTCCTCAAGAATAAAATTGTCAAATGGGTGTTAGAAATTAAGTCAATAAAACTGGTTGCAACCACATATTATTGGTAATTTTAAATCCGCACGATTCCCCTAATTGTGATATAACAAATGATAGTGAAACATGTCCATTTGATAATGTTTTTGGCGTGGTTAGCCTCTTTCCACAGTTGTATTTGTTTCTTCCACCTTTGTCCACCATCTCACAGATGGTGTGTAGGTACATGACCCCATAACTGGAAAGGATAGAATGTATGTCTAAAAGGGTTGGCTTGCGTCACTGTTCCTAAGGTGGGGTGTGTGGCAAAGTTTGAATAGAGCAAGGTAGGCAGTCTGGATATGAGCCAAGTGGGATTTTTGTAGGATTTAGCATCTTGCTTACTGGACATTTGTTAGTGAGCATGTTATACTTTCTGCTGAACTGAAAGTATTATGTCTTCCAGTGAAATCCCCAATGCCCATATTAATAAAGTAGGAATTGAATGGTGTTCAAACGCTAGCAAGACTAAAGATGTCTCACTGAATATCTGTACTTCTTACCTCTTAATTTTATAAACACAAGAGAAATTAAATGTTTTTAAAATGTATTTGAATTTACTGCCTCTGAAAACTTGAGAGTTGAAAAAATATTATAATATCCAATTTCATAGTTTTGAAAGGATTGGCCCTATTACTCCAGTTTACTCGCAATCTTTACTTAAATTGGTTCTTGTTAAAATGCACCAATCTTCCATTAAAAGTATTTAGGGTAGTAATTATGTGAAAATTATACACCACTCTTTACACTCTGTGTCTGTACATCTATTTGTATTCAGTTGTATTGGACCAAGCTTCTCTCTGCTGTACTTTATCGCCTGCCCCGCAACATGCCCAATTTGAAGAATGTTCTACCCAAGTCTATGAGCTTTGTAGCTCCTGAAGTAACAGTGTAAAGGTCTTATCATAAGAGACAGACATAAAGATTAGGCCTTTGGAGATGTGTATGTCCAGTAGAGCTGGTGACCTTTATAAACCTATTTCTGCATAGGTTCCAAAGTGTTATGAACTGGACTAATGCTCTGAAAGAACCTAGAATTTTGATGCATAGAATTTTTTTTATATATTTTTAACTTTCTTTTCATTTATTCTTTGTGTCTTTCACATCATGAATCTCCATCCCATTCAGTTTCCCACTCCTTCATATCTACCATCTGCCCTTGCAAACCTCCCAAAAATAAAACTTTAAGAGAAAAATTAGTAAAAAGAAAAACAGAAGAAAAATATCTCATCATGGAAGCTGTAGTATGACACAGTCGATCACACAGTAAACCCTTTTTCTCATATTTTTTACTTGCAAGTGTCCATTGCAAAGCGCCATGGATCTGGTTCTAGGGCTCTGATTTCTACTACACCATAGATGCTGGTTACTCATTGGGATGCCTCTTGGTTATTCTGCCGTTGCCTTGTGTTGTAGGAATCCTGGAGCTTTGGGTCTGCAAGACCAGTCCCTTCACATGCTCTGGCAGTTCACAGATGGGGTGGATATTAGAAAAGGACAACACATAACCCTGGTTCTGGGCCTGGGCAGTTGTAGGGTTGATCAGACCCCAGGTCTCCATTGTTGTTACTACCAGGAGAAGCTCCCCTGCTTTGCTCTGATGAGTTCACCCTAGCAGCTATAAGCAAGGGGCAGGGCCAGTTCTCCTGCATTCACCTCCTCAGAATCAGATCTCCCACACCTACACCTGCTGGCCAGCTCTACTGTATTGCCCAGCCATGATGTAGGCTCCACCTGAGTGCTATAAGCTGATGAGGGGCAGGGACAGTTCTCTCACCTGCCTCAGGAATTGATGGGGGCATCTCTCCCCTCCCCATGCTGCCACATGACAGATGAGTAATAGAGATAGCTCTCCCATGCTCACAGCTTGGGGGCTGGCTCATCCACACCTCCAGGAATCGGGTTGGCTCTATTATACTGTCCAGGTGAGGTACAGGGCCTGCTCTGCTGAGTGTTGCTTCCTCTCGTGGTGAGCAATGACCTCAGGACCAGCTCTCCTACCTGCCCCAGACATTGAAAGGAGAAGAACTGTTTGTTTGTTTGTTTTCTAATCATAAGAATGTATTAGAATGTTTGGCATTATAAAAACCCAAAACATCACCCATCAAATTTGTTCTAGTTCAACTTCAAGTAGACAAAATAATGGACATGTTGTACTATGAAGCATGGGGTGGTGATGGGGGGTGGGGTGGGAAAACTCAGTAAATGGAAGCCCACATACTATCAAATGCCAAAACTATTTAGTTTTATCCATAACAAACATTCGTGTTCATTCACACCATCTCATAGGACCCATTATTTATCCTCTTCCATGTCCTAAGATTGCCATCATCATATTGAGAGGCATGTGTTCCAGCAGTTTTTAGGTGCACATGAACTTCAGAGTAAATCATACTGGTGATATTACTTACCCTTGGAAGGACAGATCATGGAAGGATACATAGATTAGGCCTGGACATGAATTCAGAACCATTTCAACAGGAATCTCTAGGCTTCTTGGGATCTAGATGATAAGTCATTTTTGTTGTTGTTATTTTGTTTTGTTTTGTTTTGTTTTTGAAAGGAGTCCCAAAAGTTTACTGACTTATTTTTAAAATGTTTTTTTAAAAACATAACCAGCACTGTTGCCCCTCCCTCCCTTCTTGGCAGTCCTTCCCCAGCTTCCCCACACCTCATCCCCCATCCATTCCTCAGAGAGTGCAAGGACTGACTCCCAGGGTGAGTCAGTGCAGTCTGGCATATCCAGATGAGGTCGTACCAAGCTCCTCTCCCTAGTATCAAGACTGAGCAAGGTGTTCCTCTGTAGCAGTGGGCTCCAAGAAGCCAGTTTATCCATTAGGAATAAATTCTGGTCCCACTTCCAGAGGCCCCATAAACTTACTATGCCATTCATCTGTCATCAACATTCAGTGGACCTAGTTCAGTCCCATGGAGGTGCCCCAGCTGTTAGTTCAGAGTCAATGAGCTCCCAATAGCTCAAGTCAGCTGTTTCTGTAGATTTTCTCATAGATCTTGACTCCTTTGCTCATATAATCTCTCCTTCCTCTCTTTGCCTGGACTGGGAGCTTGTCCCAGTGCTTAGCTGTGAATCTCTACATCTGCTTCTATATCAATTGCATGATGAAGGTTCTACAATAACAATTAAGGTGGTCATTAATTTGATGATAGGGAAAGGTCAATTTAGGCACCCTCTCCACTGTTTGGAGTCTTAGCTGGGGTCATGTTTGTGGCTGTCTTGAGTATTTTCCTAGCTCCTGTTTTTCTCTAACCCCTCTATCTGTAGAGGGATAATGGCTCTCTCTCTATCAAGGTATCTCTTTCCTTGTTCTCCCTCTCTGTCCCTCCCCTAACTCAACCATCCCATTGCCTCATGTTCTCTCCCCACTTTCCCTTACTCCCTACCCCTTATGGTCCCAATTTTCTCAGAGTATATTCTCTATTTCTCCTTCCCAGGGGTGTCCCTTGATATCTCTTTTAGGTTTCTTCTTGTTACCTATATACTCAGGGGTTGTGGATTGTAGCCTGGTTACCCTTTGCTTTACATCTAAAATTCACTTATGAGTAAGTATATTCCATGTTTGTCTTTCTGGGTCTGTGTTGCCTCACTCAGGATGATTTTTTTTCTAGTTCCATCAGTTTGACTGCAAATTTCAGGGTGCCATTTTTTCTGCTGAGTAGTACTCCATTGTGTAAATATACCACTTTTTTTTAATCCATTCTTCAGTTGAGGAGCATCTAGGCTGTTTCTAGGACCTGGCTATTATGAACAGTGCTGCTGTGAACATAGTTGAGCAAATGCCCTGTAGTAAGAATGTGCATCCTTTCAGTATATGCCCAAGAGTGGTATTGTTGGATCATTAGGTAGACTGATTCCTGGTGTTCTGAGAAGATTTCCAAAATATCTGTACAAGTTTACATTGTATGAGGTTTCTGGCCTGAACTTTCAGGCCTAGTCTCATGGTTTGGACCCATAGTCCCACAGAAACACACACAGTCCCACAGAATCATACAGACACTTATATTATTTTTATCCTGATTGGCCTAGGGCCCAGACATATAGCTAACTTTTTCATCTTAACTCAACCCATGATTCTTATCTTGTTCAGCCATGTGGCTCGCTACCTTTTCTCAGCAGCATTTCAGCTTCTTTCCTCTGCATCTCCTGGCATCTCTGTAGCATCCCTGCTCTGCTCTGAGATGTTCCCAAAGTTTTCTTAGTTTGGTAACCCCGTCCATACTTCTGTCTGCCTTTGGCCAATCAGATTTTTATTAAACCAGAAGGAGGGAAAGATATTTACAACATGCCAACATAATCTCGCTACACACCAGCAATGGAGGAGTATTTCCCTTACTCCATATCCCCTCAGCACAGGCTGTCATCTGTTTGTTTTTTTTTTTTTTATCTTACCCATTCTGACAGGTCTAAGATGGTATCTCAGCCTTGTTTTGATTTGCATTTTCTTGATGACTGAAGATGTTGAACAATTTTTCAAGTGTCTTTCAGTCATTTGAAATTCTTCTATTGAGAATTCCCTTTTAGCTCTGAACCCCATTTTTTAATTGGATTATTTGGATTTTTGATCTCTAGTTTCTTGAATTCTTTATATATTTTAGAGATCAGCCCTTGGTCAGATGTATGGGTGGTGAAGATCTTTTTCCACTCTGTAGGCTGTGATTTTGTTTTATTGACCATGCCCTTTACCTTACAGAAGTTTCTCAGTTTCAGGAGGTCCCATTTATTAATTGTTGATCTCAATGTCTGTACTTCTGATATTACATTTAGGAAGTGGTCTCCTGTTCCAATGCATTCAAAGCTATTTCCTACTTTTGTTTCTATTAGGTTCAGTATAAATGGGCTTATATTGAGGTCTTTGATCCACTTAGACTTAAATTTTGTATAGGGTGATAGACATGGATCTATGTACATTTTTCTACATGCTATCATCCAGTTATGTCAGAACCACTTGTTGAAGATGATTTTTCCCCATTTTATATATTTTTCTTAATTTGTCAAAAATCAGGTGTTCATAGTGTCAGGGTCTTCAATTCAAGTCCATTGATCCACAGATCTGTTTTTTATGCCAATACTAAGATGTTTTTATTACTGTAACTTTATAGTAGAGCTTGAATTTATGGCTATTGATGTCTCCAGAAGTCTTTTATTGAACAAGATATTTTTCCCAATCCTTGTGTTTTTATTATGAACATTAAGATTATGAGTATTATTCTTTCAAGGTCTGTGAAAGGATTGTGTTGAGATTTTGATGGGAATTGCATTAAATCTGTAGATTTCTTTTGGTAAGATTGCTATTTTTACTATGTTGATCCTACCTAACCACAGAGCATGGGAGAGCTTTCCATTTTCTGGTATCTTCTCCATTTTCTTTTAGAAGATAATTTCTAAGAAGGACAGAGAGAATCTGAGCAGACATATTTTTACTGTTGTTCTTGCTTTGTATGGAAGGGATGGGTGGCTACTATGGAAGAGGTGAGTATAAAGCAGGACCCTTAAAACATGGGAGGAAGGGAACCAGAGACAAATTTATGATCTTCCATCCTAAAGCTTCCTGAGTGCTGGTGATTAAAAGCATAAAACACAGCTTCATAAATGAATAGAATACATTCTCATTCTATGTCTGTTGATTAAACCATTTGTGGTTTGATCTTCATGAAGTTCTATTATATGTATATGTGTATATATACTGCTATATCCATCAAGCTTGCTAGAAAATCATAGCCAACACTGATGTGAGAAACATCCACAATAGAAAACATTGTAGGAAAGTCACTTATTACTCTTTACAGGAATTTTGTCTCTAGAAGATTGTTGTGGAAAGTTTTTCCCAGGCCGTTTTGAGTCCGGGAGGTTTGTGCCTGGCACAGCCCTGGTGGCGGTTGGAACCTGGGTCGCGACCGTAGCTTTTGTCCCCCAAAGAAATAAATCACACACTTATATCCTTTAAACTGTTTGGCCCATATCTTAAGCACATTACTTTCATCTTTCATCTTAATTCAACCCATTTCTATTAACCTGCCCACCACGTGGCTCAGCCCGTGGCTGGCCAGTACCTCTTACATGTCTGTTCCTCTTGGGGGTCGATGGAGACTGGCTTAACTCCATCCTTCTTCTCCTACCTGGCTGCCTCTGATTCTCCACCCATTTCTACAGTGCTCTACATAGGCCAAAAAAGCTCCTTTATTTACATTATACAGAGAATATTCCACCACAGAAGATAGTCCAACATATTTTATTCTGTCCTTATAGCATTTAACAATATCAAGTGGGGAGTACTTACTCTTTCTGTAATTATCTTCCCAAATATTTACCCCCTTTGTTCCACACAGATACCTGTACATTCAGTCTGCCCCTCCTCTTTGGAGTGTGAAAATATGCTGTCATAGATTCTAATTTGCCCCTAACCCCCCAACAAATAAATCATATAGATACCCCTAGCTATCCAGTCATGTGATCTCTTGACGTCCCTTCCTGGCAGATTGTAACTTGTAAGGTGGGGTAAATTTGTTCCTCTCCAAATAAATTTTGGCCATGTTCTTTATTATTGTCATAGAAATCAGAAGTAAGGCTCACATACACTATTCAGAATAGATAAATGAGCTAATCATATCCCCTTCTGTGGGTTAGAAAATGAGGCATAAAGAGTAATGAAGGAACTGATTCCCATGTTTCCCACTTCCAGGTATTCCATTACTTGGGATGTCAGACTGTTGAAATTGGATGGAAATAAAATTCCAGAAATAGTAATTCATTAAGAACAAATGCTCTTGTAATATGAAGTAGACAATAAAATGTTCATTTCCTTCTGCATTTCAGCCTGCAATATAGTTTACGTTATAGCCAGGGCAGCAGATAGAGAGGAGGTAACATACACTTATAGTTCCAAGAAATGTAGCTGCATCTGTGGTGTCCGCTTACCCCAAAGGAAAATAACAAAGACACTGACCTGAATGGGAGAGTATTACACTTAAATACTGTTTGGCAGGGTCTTTTATTTTTATATGGAGTCTGATTAACATATATTAAAGGCTATCTTGAACTCTGTTGCTTATAACTCACCAGCTAGGCATGGGAAAGGACAATCAGGGCTTCACTGAAAAGATAAATGTAATAAATAGTCTTAAATTCTATCAAACAAGGCATGTGACCCTTTATGGCAATACCTGTAGTTTAGGAGAAAAAAACAGGTAGCTATAGGTGAACTGAAATGTGTAAGCATAGGTATTTTGCAGAGGTAGGTCCCATTCTGCACAGAACTAAAATACAGGACAGAGCAGAGACAAGCATTTCTCGCTCAGAGTTATGAAAATAGAAAAAAGAGGTTAAGTACATAGCTTTAAGATGTTCGAAGCATACTTTGAAGGAAAATATTGTTTAGGGGAATGTATTCCCTCTATCTTGCAGGACTATTTGAAATATTTTTATTTGAATCTACTTCACTACTGTATTGATTTCGTTATAGAGCCTTGTGGAAAATGAGTAGGTAACGAGAGATGGTAGACTTCATAGCTTGTTGAGATAATCTGGAGAGTAAGTAGGCAAATGGGAATGATGAGTTCAGAGAAAGTTAACTCAGAACTATGGAAATTTTACAAGTAATTCTTATCTGCATGAGGATAGATTGTAGCTTTAAATAAACCTTGGCTCAACTCAAAAAGAAAATTTGTGTTATTTGTTTAAATTCCAATAAACATTGCGGCACTTTTTAGGGCAGATCAGCTAATAAAAGAGTCTATGTGGCTAGCAGGGCAAGGGAAGCATCTGCAATGAGCAGCTGTTGGATATTCGGTTCCTAGTTCTCAGGTCTCCCTTTCTCCACCCTATGTACCCAGTTCTCTGTCCTCTCCCCTTCTCTCCTCTTCTTTCTTTATTCTTCTTCTACTTCTTTCCCGTCTCTATTTCCCTTCTCCCCTCGTCTTCTTCCCTTTCTCTTCTTTCTTCTCCTCTTCCTTATTTCTCCTCTCTTTTATTAAAATTTCTTTATGTGCGTTATCACATTTAGTATTTAAAATTACTATATGAATGCCCAGGCAATGGCTCAGTTGATAAAGTAGGCTTTCCTCACAAACATGAGGGCCTGATTTAATCCCTACCACCAATGTAAAAAGGAGTAATGGTGGTACATGTCTGGTGTGCAGTTCCAGGGGATGGGGAACGGATATAGGCTCTGGTAGGATGGCTGGTTAACCTGCCTAGCCTAAGGGAGAGTTCCAGATTCAAGGAACAACTCTCAAAATCTAAGGCAGAGAACAATAGAAGATGATACCCAATAACCACTGGCCTTAATATGCAGGTGCGTGTGCGCACCCACGCATACACATGTACACACATACACACTTGTGTAGACTACTATTAGTTCCTTTTTTAAATTAACATTTAGTTAGTATGAAATAATTGGTTTGCTATGATATAATTATACATGTACTTTATTCATATTCAAGCCCTACTTCTATGTGTTATCCCCTACTTCTACTGACCATCTCTACCTCCTCAATAGTGTCCTTCTACTCTCATATCTCAAATATGTGTGTATTACATCAATACACATGGTTTTTATTTTTAAATGTTTTAAAATCAAGTCTACATTTGAAATACAACACACTCTGTTTATCTTTCTAGGAGTCTGGCTTATTTTTTCCCTCTATTATATATGAGGAAGAAAGACAGAAAAGAACCTGTGAGACTCTAGAGACATAGATAATTTCTAAAGAATATTGTTCATTCTCCCAAAGGATGTGTGTTTGATTCCTAATACCCATGTGGTAGTTCACAACTGTGTGTAACTCCAGTTCCAAAGGATAGGAAGCCTTATTCTGGCTTCCACAGACCCTGGGCACACAGGTGGTATACATAACACATAATACATGCAGGGAAACTCTCATGCAAACAAACTAATGAAACAGATTTAAAAAATAAAATAAACAGAGCCTGTGAGCTGCCTATAGGAATCCCTGTATGTACATAGGGGACACTGGTGCCATTCAGTGGCTGTTCTTATGGCTGTATTACTGTCACATTATGTAGAATCCAAAGTGCACACAGTTATGTGTTGACAATGACTGAAAAGGTGAAGACATCAAGTTGTGACAACAGAATTTATAGTAATGGCGTGTGGCCACGCCCTGTCCCATGAGAGAACAGCCTATGGAATTACTCATTTGCTTTCTGTCCTTTTAAATCTCACCATCTTCCTTCACCATTAAACTAAACTCTGATCTTTCAGGAATACATTTCTCAAATTAATTATATTTGACCTTTAAATGTACAACTCATTTGCCCTGGATTATAGTCATAACTCCCCCTCTCCATTCTCTAGCCACACAGTTTTAATAGGGAGAACTTCCTATCATGTTATATTTACATACTTGGCGAGAGACATCCCTGGTGGAATGTGTATTATTTCTTGACACAGATTGTTTTTATTTCTGCACTTTTGCACTTATGTCCCCCCCAGTATGAAAAGATCTTCCCTTCAGTCTCCTTACCTATCTTGACTTTCTTCTAGAACAATTGATAGGATAGAGATTTCTCAAGCTTCATTCTGTTTAGTTCCTGTTTTTCCTTCATTTCTGTTGTTTGGTTTCATTGTTTTAGAAGGACTCTCACATAGTCCAGGACTTTGAACTTACTGGCTAGCCAAGGATGAACTCCCGATGTTCCTGCCTCCACCTCCAGAGTGTCAGGATTAAGGTACACACTACCATGCCTGAATTACTCTTTAACTTTTTTTGTTTATTTTTGAGATTATAATTTACCTAATTTTTACTCCCTCTAAACCCTTCCTACATTTCCTCCCAAGGTGATTATGTTAGCAATATAGACTTGAAACTTCCTCTGTATGTTATTGTATCTTATCCTTCTTTTTGTCTTCATTTCTCTAGCCTCAACCTTCTCCCTATGGTTTTCACTCATACATAAGTGTTGATATGCTCTACCCTGTCCTATCACTGTTACATTGTCACACCACAGAGATGTTTATCATGTTATAGACTGTTGTTTAAGGAGTATATGATGAAGGAATTAGTAAGTCACTAACTGTTTACAGAACATATGTCTCCAAATATGCACAGAGAGTTCATAAGCTAATATGACACCCTTTGTAAAGACCTTTGAGATACTGTCTGCTTTACAACAATATGAATAAAATTGTTACTTTAAGCACTACAGATTTTACTAACTTTCTGTGAGCTTATGATTTTTATGAAAATGCCATTTTCTAACCTTTCTAATTGTAAAATGCTTAAAGCGGGATTTTCAAATATAATCATGTCATAATTAGAAAACTGATTGCATGTCTTTATAAGGTGAATAATAATTCCTCATTAGATGTTAATAGTGACAAATAATAGTGATATTCTCAGCTAACAACAGTTCCTAACCTTTCTTATATCAAATGGATTATACTGGTAGAAAAATATAATATGTTGAGTATTATAAGTGCAGATAATTATAATACATTTATGTCTGTGTAGATGAGGATTTTAACAGTTTTGCAGATTAATATGTAAATATCTGTATGAATGTGTGCATGACAATATCTGCCATTTTTCTGTTTGCTAAGCAGGTAAGGCCAGGGTTTATGCTTTCCTAGACTATAGTATGATGGAATAATCACAATATTGAGATTTCAAAAGCTGGGTTTCTAGCCATACATTTGATGCTAATTCAAATGATTTTGAGCAAGTTGTGATTTCTACAATGTACACCCTGTTAGGGCGAGGCTATCTCACTGGGATCAAGACTGAATCACCAGCATCTAGAAGAGATTGGACCTAGAATAAATACTGAACAGTGTTCTTATATGGATTACCTTTCTGCCTGTTTACAACCTTTATACACATAAGACAATAATATTTTTGGCTCTTATATTCTAAATTAACATTAAGCCCTTATGAATTTGAACAAGGCAGATTCAAAGCTGCAATTGTTTATGTAGCTTCTACTCAGGCCATTTTAAGGCTCATTCCAATGATATTCTTTTCATTGATATTTGTTAATATGAACAAGTCAACTGGTGGGCATCAGTTCTATGGCTGGCTTCCACCTTAAGAAATAAACAAAACTTGAAAATTATAAAAGCTTTATTCAAGTTTAGGTTTAGGATTAGGTGAATATACAAATTTAATAATTAACCTCTCAAATGCAATTCTTTCCTATTTTTCCAGAGATAGCATGTACAATCTTTAAGATTGTCTTTAAAATACTCTATAGTTATACCCTGCTTTTAGGAAAATTGATATAAATTAGAGTTGGACTATGGATCATCAGTTAGGAATTCATACTCCTCTTCCAGAAGACCTGAGCTGAGCTCCCATTACCTCTATCCTTACAACCACCTGTAAATCTAGTTCCATGGAATCTAACTAACACCTCTGTGTACTGCACCTACTTACATGACATATGCACACTCAAACACATACATTCATAAAAAATTGTAAGTCAAAGTACCATCAATAAACATTATTTGTTTCTAAAGTTTTTTCTTTACATTCATCAAGCAAATATATAATAAATGCTAAATATTTAAACCTATGTTCAAATAGTTTAATTTGTTTAAGAGATAGGGGAAAAAATTAGATTTGGGCAGTGAACAACTCGGTCACTTGGATAGTCAGACACTAATTGAGTCCTGAAATCTGTGATACCAGAGTCGTCATCATCATCATCTTCATCATCATCATCATCATCAAAAAACCTGAAGAGAGGAACGCGAGGACCTGTGAGCAACCATCTCTCCACCACCAACCATAGTGTGTCCAGCCTCTCCACTACTGTTTCTAGGACCTGCCTTACAGGATGGAATTTCACTTTTCCTTCATGGCTTTGCAAATGAAACCAGTACTATGTGTATTCATACTCTGTCCAGCATTTAATCTGTAGTGCCTATTGCCATTGATGCTGATAATACATCTTTGTTGTTGTTTTCTCTTGCATACTCAAAATACAATGTAATCTTGACAGTAGCAGAACATTTTTTTAATATGTCTCTAGCACCTTGAATTGAGTATGACCATAGGAAACTTTTAGTAAACAATTACTGTTTGAAGCATGAATGAAGGAATGAAAAATCACACTAACCCAAGACCTCCACTACTAATCTTCTAACAGTTTTTCCTCCAGCTCCCAATAGAACGTGAATTGGTATTCCACATTGGTCCTATTGCCTCACAAGCCATTGACCTACAATCATTATAACTCTACTTCTCTTAATAATTTGATAATACAGACCAAATATTAAATGTTATTCACCTAAAGTACCTGGGTACAAAATTGTTCCAGCTTTGGGAATTTTTGTTGTTTGATTGTTTGGGTTTTTTATTTTTTACACATTTAATGATCTTTACAAATACAGAATTAGATCTTGGAATGGAACTAAACATGAAATTTATTCATGTTTTATATGCATCCTGCCCATAGCCTACAAAGTTCATACATGTTTACAGTATATATTAATCATATTTACCCCATGTTACTCCCATAACTCACCCCTACCCCTCTCCAAATTTATATTTTCTCTTTGTTTTATAGCCTACTGACTCTTCTGTGTGCTGTTCATTTGCTCACAGTGTGGACTATCCTTGGGAGTATGAAACATTCTTAAAGAACACTAACTATGTTTACCCCAGAAGCCCTTTTATAATCTCTCCTATATTTTGATTACAACTTATCACATGAGGAATGTTTTGCTTGTGACATAACAGCACCCAGAAAGTTTGGGACTTTGGAGGTTATTCTGATTTTGCATTTGGGCATTAGAATATTCCACTTGTATAACCATCACTTTCTCCTATCTCTGGAATAGAAACTAACCAATCAGTAGGCATGAATGACAAACAAACAACACACTGCTTTCTTAAATGAATTATACCTATGAAGTAGACATAGTCTATAAACGAATAAACTTCAACAGTATTCACAGTAACCATGACTGAAATTCATGCCCTCAGTGAGTGTACATGTTCCACAAAAACAAGCCACATGGGAAAAACAAGAGACCAAAAGCAGGGAGGAGTGGAGAGCTCCTGAGTCTCAGGTGGGAAAAATGGGACATTGCTATGAGTGTTGTTAGCATTGTAAGGGCCACATTCCTTTTTGAAGGGCAATGGAAATGACTTGTATTTTAGTTTGTAGGAATTTGTTATGTAAAAACTTCCTTACCATAATTGAAATGTCTATAAGTGAAGGTATAGTTTGAAATTTGCATTCCTATATAGTAAAACAATCCCATCATTTTAGTAAGTCATACCAAGTGGAATGAGAAATGGCACACGAAAATGTGTAATGCCCCATTGTTGAATGCCCTTCTAGATGACAGGATGGCAGTGAGCGACTCTCTCATGGTACCTCCATTCCTAGATACTGACTTAGCTTCAAAACAACCACAACTGGAGGGAAGATTTATGGTGGATAAGACATGGGAAAATAATAATAATAAACTAGGATAAGGAGATAAAGACTGTCTTCAATGTTTGCTATTTTAGTAATACTTGAAGACTTTGTAATATACATACTTTGGCTTTAGCAAAAATATCAATAAGATGAAAAGTAAAAATATAATAAACTCACAAAAATCATCTCTAAGAATATGTAGAGCTTTAAGTCTATTATATATTTGATTACATTTATATAATATGTTTAAGAGTATATGTAAATATCCACATTTGTGAAAGACATTGACAAGTAAAATTTTATGTATATGTGCACATTTTATATGCAGAAATTATTTATGTATTTCTAATGTGTCTTAAATGATAAAGCACAAGAATTAAAGCAGGAATGTATATGGAATGTATCTATGGAAAAAAGCTTAATAGTTTGTCTTACCTGTTGACATTGATTGTATGTATAATCAAGAACACATTTCAGATGCTCACTGTCATGCTATGAGTGAAATACTGGCTAATGCATGGGGCTCAAAGATGTTCTGAGTTTTGTTATAAAAAAAACTGAAATGAGCCCAATGTGGCAGCACATATGTCTAATTCCTGCATGTGGCAGCTGAAACAGGAATGTTGGGAGCTCAGACTTGGCAGATGCCACCTAGGGAGAACCAAAACAACCTGGCTCACATAACAAGACATATCTTATAAAAAAAATAAAATGAAAATGATGAGCTAATAGTTGGTACACTCCCCCAAAATGTCAGGCAGGTCATATGGCTGAATTGTGATATTCAAAGGCTGGAGAGAGTCATGCTTCCTTAGAATGAGGATAACCTACACCTGTTCTACCTAAGGAGGTAACCCATATACCATCCCAGATTAGAGATCATAAATTAAGGTATTATAAGAAACTGAAGAATTACTGTTTCTTTATATGAAGGTAGGTGATACATGGAGGTTCCAATGTTATAGGGTTTTTTATGTTGGCAAGTTTCCCCATATTTGTAGGATATGGCCCATTCCTTAGGTGTACTTCTACGAGTTGTACTGTTTCGGACTCAGAGTAACCTGCTAAGGTGCTAGGTATTATTTTCCATGTAACAACCCAGAGCCAGATCCATTCTTTTCAATGAAGTTGCCTGTCATAGCTCTACTGCATTATTCAGTTCTGTTCACAGAGACTCGGCCATCTCTGGAGCTGTGGGCTCTCCTACCTACTGCTAACTTCTACAAAAGAACTCTTTGGGAAGACATCTAATTAAGTGGATTGTTCTCTTAGGGTGTGGCCATTCTCAATAAACTTTTGGTGCTAATGAAAAGTAACTCTTGCCTTTGCAGAGCCTATGGCTATTCGGGGGGAAACTGACGAAATAAATCTTGGTGCTTGTTTTTTTTTTCTCTCCCGTCAGAGTCAGGCCACAAGAAGTTAAAAAGTACCATCCAGCGCAGCACAGAAACGGGAATGGCGGCTGAAATGCGGAAGATGGTGAGACAGCCAAGCCGAGAGTCCACGGATGGCAGCATCAACAGTTACAGCTCGGAGGGAAAGTAAGTGGTGTTCTGCTGCCTGTGGCCTTAGGCTGTGGACTGGTTAGGATTTCCTACTGTGTCTGTTATTCCAGTAACCAGAAGTTTCTCCATCTGTTTCAAAACTGACAAAAACACCTGCCAACATATTCCTGCATCTGCTCTAATCTATCAAAGTAATAAAGTGAGGCCCTTCACTGGACAGTATAGAAATGGCACATTTCATGAATTCTTCCCTGTAGGAAACATACAGAGGAGATGTGCCACCAGAAGCTGAATGAAAATTTAGAAGCAAGAATCTAATTTCTGATTCCCCAGTTGTACTCCAAACTTTTCTGAGCTGTATGATACTGTGAACCTGACACAGCTTTACATATAAGAATTTACATTTTCCTGTTTTAAACATACCACTAATTCATTTTAACCTCAGCATGAAAAACAAACCTCATTTTTCTATTTAATGACTTTGATTCTAAAATTGGTAGATTCTGTAAGTAGATAAGAATTCTTTTTATTTGTGAGAACTTTTACTAATTGAATGGTTACTTAACAAAATCTGCATTTCCTGTGTGTAAGAACTTTGGGGTTAAAACAGAACCATATGCTTTAGTCACTAACATTGAGAGGAGATACAAGAGGTGAACCACTTACCAGTTTCTCATAATTTTCCAGCCACGGCATTTTAGCCTGCTTAAAAACTACTCAAATCTGAATAAATTATAATCTTCATGATAGCTTCGTAGATAAAACCTGAGCCTAATGACCTGAATTTGAAGCCCAGAACCCACCTAAAGAAAAGAAAGAACTGGTTTCTGAAGGTTGTCCTCCAATCTTTATACACAGCCATGGCACGTGCATGCCTATACATGCACACGCATACACCGCACAGACTCACACTTGGAGTCATTAAATGTCTTTGTAAATAAGTTGTATTGTCCTATAATATTTGTTAAATATAGTAGCAGTTGTTTAAAGTTTTCATATCCATGTCATTTAATGCTCATGAATAAACTGGAAGTTTGAATTATAAATATCTAGAACCAGTGACATACTAATGACTTTTTCCAAATGGAGCCACAGGCCTTAAAGTGAGATTATAAACCTCCTCTCCATCAGTATTGAGCTTGTCTCACAGGTAGCAGGAATAAACAGACTATCACCTAGGGCTCTGCTGATCAGAACTACCAAGAAGAGAAGTCTAAATTGTTTTTATTCTCACCTGTTTGGTATAGTTTAATATTTCCTGGAGTTCGAGTCGGACCCGACAGTCAGTTCAGTGATTTTCTTGATGGACTGGGCCCAGCTCAGCTTGTTGGCCGACAAACCCTCGCCACCCCTGCCATGGGTAAGGATTATTTCTCTGAAGTTTCATAGTTAATAACGTCCTTTAATACTGAATAATAATATTACAAATGAATAGAGTATTATTATTTTCAAACATAAGGCACACATGACATTAAAGGAACATCACACAATAGTATGTTGTGATTCTCAGTGGTTGGGTGGTTTGTGAGGGGAAAGCTGGGGGTGAGTGGGAGGAGGGTAGTGAAGGAGAACTGTGGCTGGTAAGTAAAGTAAAACTCAAAAAATGTAAAGAACAAAATCAACAATAATTGCTTGAAAAGAGTGTGACTATGTCTCTTCATGGCAGATGAGGTAGAATTCATGTCAAATCCATAGCTAACTATTTACCTAAAAGGGAGATTACTAGATGGATGCCTCTAGGGAGACTTAATTTGGGGTTGCTCTTCCAATAGAAATTTTTTTTCTTATAAAAACTGGAGATTGAGAATTTCAGTCACACTGGTGACCAACCCTATTCCTGCTTCAGATTAAATGGTTAATTTCTACTTTGAAAATATAGGTAGCCTGGATGTAAATGGGAGGATCACTAGAAATGGAGAATTATAATCACCTAAGTTATTCTTTGATTAGGAATTGCACACAGTTTATAGAAATAAAAATAAATCATTTCTGAAAAAAGTGACAACCATGATAGGAGATTTTACTGAAAACAATATTGTAAATCCAATAACTATATATTAAGCATAAATAACCAGGCAAAAAGGAAAAGGGAGACATTAGTTTTAAATGGAAAAGCAATAAAAAATAGAAAGTAATTCAAACTGATCCTCATATTAAACGGTAGACAGAAGGAAACCAGAGAGCAAGGTCAAGGGTTAAGAGCACTCAATACTCTAACAAAGGACCCTAGTTCTCAGCACCCATATTCTGTGCCTATAATTGCAGCCCCAGGGAAACAAAACATTTTTATGGGCTCACAGATCACAGGGAATGCATAACTATAAACCCCACACAGGGCAGGCACATATATATAAAAATAAAAATACATCTTTCAAAGATTATATGGCTCAAGGCTCTAAAGGATAAATTTGAGAAGTATAACAGATAATAAAAAGTCAGATGTTTTAAAAATGAATTTTCTCAAATTAAAAATGTAAATAACTTAAGAATTGAAAGATTTCATTATTTAAGCAAAGCTAGGAAAGAAATTGATTAACTGGAAGATAAGCCATGAGAGGGTATTCAGAAGTAATTGGAAAAACAGAAAAATGTAAAGTATCAATTGGAAGATAAGGGAAGGTAAAAGGCAGTTCTAACATATGTGTAATTGTTGTTCCAGAACAAAGAAGAGAGTGTATGGAAGAAGCCACATTTTTAAATTCGGTGATTAAAAGAAATTCCAAACTGACAGTCTTTTTAATTGAAAATAGAGTCTTCTCTTCTACAATACATTTCAACCACAATTTCCCCTCTTAAACCATACTTCTAAAAGTCTCCACAATCTCAAACAACACAAATCCAGTAATATTAAAAGTAAGGATAACACAACCAACTTTTTTCACATATTCATGGCTGATTTAATACCTGAAAAAGAATATATTTAACCACATTAATCAAGAAGAAAAAATACCCATATTAACATGTAGAAAATGTTTGGATAATTCCATATTAATTCACAGTTTTAAAAAAAAAACAATTTGGGAGTGTAAAACAGCATACTTAATCTTATAGCTTTATAAAATATACATCATATTTGTCCCCAGCATTTAAAGGCCATACAGTGCTGGTAGAAGTTTGATTTCTGTATATCATTAACTTGGATAATATGGTGGCATCTAGCAAAAATGAAAATGTATATACACTGTGTCTCAATAATCCAACTTCTAGCAATATATTCTCAGGAACTTATTTGTAACATTTCAAAATAGAATAAAGCAACTCCTCAATCAGAGATTAAATAAATTAAATATGACATTAACAAAATAGAAATTTGCATAGGGGGCTGGAGAGGTGGCACAGTGATTCAGAGCATGGATTATTTTGCAGTGAATCCAAGTTCACCCAGAACCAATAGATACTCACATTCACACAATATTTCTGGTATAGTAGGGTCTGTTGTCTTCCTCTGGCCTTGGTGGACATGTGCACTCATGCACAAACACACACACACACATACACTTTAAAAAAAAATAAATTCTAAAAAAAAATACACAAATAATAAGAAGAACAAGTTAGTCTGCATTTCAATGTTAATTGATAGCTAGAGAATGCAAAGACAGCTGGCTTGGTGAGATGGCTTAGTGGGTAAAGCATTTACCATGGAAGTAGAAAGATCTGAGTTTGAATCCTCTGAACCTGCCTTAAACTGTGCAGAATGAGATGAATTTGTCGTTCAATTTCTCCAAAGGTGAAATGAATTGACACTGGACACAGTGGCAAAGACCATGTCTGAAACAAGGTAGAAAGCAAGCACCAACACTGAATTTATTCTCTGACATCAGAAGTGCACACAGCCACAGAGACAAGAGACACACACTCACTTAAACACACATACATCAAAATATGCTTCAAAATATGCTTCAAAAAATGGAAGAAATTGCTATGTGATGCCATTTGTACAAGTGTTTCATATATACAATTTTATTTAATATGAACTTATCAAAAATGCCACCTATCAAAAAGGATGCATAAAGAAATAAAAAGTCAGAGCATTGTCAAGTAGAACTGTAAGTTAGGTAAGCATTATTACTTAATATTATCCCCCACTAAAACCTTGAAGAAATAGTTGCAAATAGTTTTACTGATGAATTTGAAAGCCATGAATTCCAGAGACATGAAATTCGGAAACAAATACTTCAAAGATATAAAAAGAATATGTCTCTATCTAACTCAGTCTAGGTGGTATTGTCTGTTTTTATGTCAAAATGTTACTGAACTACAAAAACCCCACTTTCCATAGAATCACATAAATACAGTCCTTTCACAATCATTTTGGAAAATCTACCTATTTCTAAAAATTAATAAGAGTGTGAGAAACAGAAAGACATTCTGTGGATAGTACATATAGGCACAGCCTTTTTAAAAAACACTTTGAAATATGTGTGGAAGTTTCGAATGTCCAGCATACAGACACAGCTTTTATAAAGGACACGTGGTAGTAGTGACATATCTGAACATTTTGACTATCCACATGGGTAGATATAAACTTAAGATCTGGAAATGTATTATTCAAGAAATAACCAAAAAGTATTTGACAATTATTATTAACTTATTCATTATAGTTCAAATTGCAACAATGTAAATAACTAATATTTTCATTGATAGAGGACTCCTTAAATAGGTAAAAATCCTCTTTATTTTATGGTTTATACTGTCAATAAAAAAATACGTTGTCATGTAGACAATAGACAATATTTGTTAGTTTGTTGCAGTAGTTAACAAAATTGTACCAGTGACTTTTCCTTGATACTGAAATTCAGACAATTGCAACTTTTCATTGCTCAGTAGATATGGTAGATAGCATAAGAGCAAGGAGCCTTTAGCAGAGTTCACACATCCTATAAACATCTTAAAGGTTGTGGTTAGTAATTTTTTTCAACTAGTGTGAAAATCTCTAAAGATGTATTTGGTTGAGATGGCTCAGTGAACAAATGTGCTTGCTCTCCAGCTCAAGGCCTGGGTTCAGCTCCAAGACACATGGTGGGAGGAGAAAACCAACCATGGGAAGTTGTCCTCTGATTCACACACACACATGCATATACATCAACAATTAAATAAATGTCATAGAAACTAAAGGTGTATTAGTACAAGAACAAAATTTGGGGAATATATAAATATATATTTAAACAATTGATTTGCAATCTGAGAAAGAAAAATGGAGTTGGAAGCACTGTGCATGTCGAGATTCATTAACCATCCTAGGAACAACACTTTGGCATCTTCCAGTGTTCCTCCATTGTCTCAGGATGAGTAGAAACTGAGATTTTGTTTCGTCTCCACTTTCAGGTGATATTCAGATCGGGATGGAGGACAAAAAGGGCCAGTTGGAAGTTGAAGTTATCAGAGCCCGGAGCCTTACACAAAAACCTGGCTCCAAGTCTACACCTGGTAAGGAAATGTAGCACTGATTTGGACAGGGCTTTTTTGAGGTGTATTTATTTTAACCATGTGAGTGCTAGGGACTGATCTCAGACCCTCTTCAAGAGTAGTATGTGTTCTTAACTAGTGAGCCATCTCTCTCATATCTGGTCAAGACCTAAACATGGAAAACCTTGAAAATTTTGTTACATTTGGGTTTACATTTGATCTTAGCCAAAATAAAGCATAATGCATTCAAATTTTACATGCTTGATTTTACTTTACAAATCATTTGATTGTTTAAAAAGCAATTTTCTGTGATCTTAGATTTTGTTAAAATGGATATGAGTTTTCTTTTCACAGTTATTTTGTCGGCAAGTAATAGGAAAATGCTGCTATTTTAAAAACATATAACTGTAGTTATTTCTTGTACTAAGTAGTTTTTCTGCGTACCTAAAACTACAGAAAAAGTGTGTAAGATGTGAATGTGCATTGTGATGCCAGCCCTGACTTTGTGTGGGCATTTCCTTGAAATGAGGAAAGACACGGCAGTAATGATATGGCATGGGTTGTTAGGAGTAGAATTTTTAGAAAATATACATATAGTAAGAATCTTTAAGTCCCCCCAAAAAAGAGAATTAGTTCAAACAATACTTTCTTACATGTCTACTCACCTTTATTTAGCACCCTATGTGAAAGTGTATCTTCTGGAAAATGGAGCCTGCATTGCCAAAAAGAAGACAAGAATTGCACGGAAGACTTTGGACCCTTTGTATCAACAGTCCCTTGTGTTTGATGAAAGTCCACAGGGTAAAGTTCTTCAGGTCAGTACGAATTTGCTTGGCTAGTTACGGTGATATCTACTAGCCTAACTGAAGATGTGGATAGCATTGAAGAAAGTCGGTTCAGTAAAGCCTAACTTTATGTCCTTCAGTAAAAATGTGGAAATGGGCCAATATACAGTATTTATAGTATTAACAAAATCTGATGTATGTAGTGGAAGGAAACAAAATGTAAAATCTTACTCCCTCCCTCCTTGTCTCTGTCCTCTTCAGGCTCTAACCTCTTTGTCATATTTTGTCTCTTCCTGATATAGATACAGAGTTAAGTAGTAGATAGTATTGATGGTAAATGGGTGGATAATAGATGGAAAGATTATAGATTATAAATAGGTAGGCAAGTAGATTGATTGATGATAGATAGATATAAATAAATTTTAAGTAGGTAGATAGATACATAGAGAGAGATAACATGGCAAAATGCTAACAATAATTGATTATTACCTGATATTAGTTATAACATGAAGGAATGCAGAAGAAAGAAAATAGAGACCAGCAAATGACTGTTGTTAGATACTTCTATACATATTTTTATAAAGTTTATCTAACAGCTTTGTTTCCTAAATATTATTACTTCTATTGTAAAATAAAATATATATTTTAGGATAACAGAAATTCAGTAATCTATCAGTGGAATAGTACATTAAGAAATCAGGGTTAAGCAGGTGAATAGTCCACAATCAAACTTTTATAAATGACAGCAGGATTAGGACATAAACCCCCAAGAATGTGTATAATGGAAGGCTTGTCAGACACTAGTGTAGTCAATAGTAATAAGTGTCTGTGAGCCTACTTGCTCACTACTCATCTGATTAAGTCAAACTATAAGCAAATCCTCAGGTGATACAGCTGTCCGTAATTCTCCATCTGCCCCTGCACTACCAAGTCTATGATTTAAGTATGCATGCTCTCATTTTTTTTTTTTTTTGCTTACTTTCTCTTAGATATTCTTGTTTCTTAACCTTTACCTACTCCATGCTTTTACAGAATGGGAGATGTGAACCCCTGCAGGAAAAGGAAATTCAGATTACATTGTTTTTCTGTCTGTAGGTAATCGTCTGGGGTGACTATGGAAGAATGGACCACAAATGCTTTATGGGTGTGGCTCAAATCTTGTTGGAAGAACTCGATCTTTCCAGCATGGTGATTGGATGGTATAAATTGTTCCCTCCATCATCATTGGTGGATCCCACACTCACGCCCTTGACCCGTCGGGCTTCCCAATCATCTCTGGAGAGTTCATCTGGACCTCCCTGCATCCGATCATAGTAAACTCTTATCCTTGCAACCAAACTTCACATTTCAGGATACTTATCAGAACCAGATATTTCATGATAAAGAGCATTGTTGGAGACAGACAATCAACTTGTGTTTTGCCTGTAGTAGTTTTTCGATATTATGTCCTCAAATTGTTGTTTAAAACATGGCTTCATATGACAGAACAAGGCAGTCATTCAAATTACAGTAAGACGAGACTTACTAATGAGAGTCACTGATGCTTCCAGTAACTAGGAAAAGAGGAAATGTCAGGTACACACACACACACCCCAAATAAAACAAACTGGAAACTCTCACTCTGTGAAAAGCTGTACTTCACACGTTTCTGCACAGACTGCAAACAGGGTTAATTCCCTGGTGTTTTAGGTTGTTTGGTTCCTGTGTGCTTTGTTTGCTGATTGTTTTCTTTTCTCCCTTGTCTTTGTTTCTCTGTCTTCACTGTTTTTGTTTTTTCTACTAGATTTTTTGGGTTTTTTTTTTTTTATTTTCCTTTGCTTTGTCATAACAGGGTCAGTGGTGATAACAGAGGCCCTTCCTTTCTTTTTCCAAAAGCACCAAAAGGGCTGAAGCTGTATCTGTAGCAATTTTCCCCCAAAGTTTTCAAAAGATGGGTGAGGTGAAGCTAGAGAAGGTTATCACTGCAGTCAGTTTACAGTTTTTCCAAGTCTTGTATGTGGAAACACCACCACTACCACCACCACCCGCCCTGCCCCCAAAAAAGCACCATCCAAAATATTTGTCACAGAATCACTTTTTCAGTGAAGAGCATATTTGTTTGCATTCCAGATAATTTATGTTTTCCATTGTTGGTATGGAAGACTTTCAAGTCGATCCATAAGTAATGCTGGGGATGAAGGCTAACCACATAATAATGCTTTGGAAACTCCTTTTGCAATGCCTTTTACTTCCAGATAACAAAGAAAAAACTGCTTACATGTAGGAACCATACTCTCAACTTTCCAAAATGGTGACTAAGGGTGGATTTGAGCCTAAGACACTTCAGCTATGCCCAGGCTTCTCAGCCATGCCTCAGTGTAGACTCTCCCATCTGCCCTGGAAAAAGCATGGTATGAGCTGTTTCATATTGCACTGGAAATTCCAGTTAATATACTCTGCACTAAACTAATGTTTTTATTGAATTTTAATTTATATTTCTTTAAGGTCAATGCAAGCACAAAGCTTGATTTTTTTAATGCACAATATCTTACTTTGGGGGAAGAAAAAGAATACAGTCAAATTCCAATTTGCATATCCTTCATTTGGATTTTCTTGGCCTTGGATTTCCCTTGTAACCTTCTGTGTCTGTACTGCGGGCTCCTGGTCCTGCAGCTGCATCAGTATGCTCTCTCTCCTTTTATGAGTTGTTCAACTTTTGTGATTTCACAGTTAGAGCAGCATGATTTGGAGCTGTTCAAAGCTGCATGCACATTTTGTATAAAAAAAAATATGAAAAAGAAAGAAAAAAAGCAAAGAGACAAAAGGTTATTTAATAATGTATGTTAGCTCCACATAGGCCAGCTTGTATGTTGCATGTACTTGTACAGTTTGCTTGTTAATTAATATACTGAAATAATCAAGAAATCTAAGCCATCCATTTTTGTTATAGACATTTTGCAGATTTTAGCCAGACTTAGTATGAGGGTCTGGGATGAAATGTCTATAGATGGACTTTATTTTTTACCCTTTGGAAAACGTGATGTAGTACGGACCAAATTCCTTCTAATAAATATTTTGGTGTAGATTCCTCCTGTGGGGCTGTAACACATGTAGACACTGTGTACACACTAGGTTTTAATCCATAGACATCCTGCCTGCACCAAGTGAATTATTTATTATTATTTACACATGTCAGAATTACCTGCCCATCATTCCACAGGGCACAAATTGATCACCACTCACCATGCTGTGCAGGAAGAACCGAAGCAATTGGTGCACTTCTAGATTCTGTTCTGTCTTAGTGGCCAACAATCAACCAATTACAATTGGATAGTATCTTTCTATTTTGACCATTTGTCTTAACACTCCCCTGTGCTTTTAAATGAACTTCCCACTCATGTATGTAAACATGTTTAATAAAATTTACTTTTCATGTCAGTCGGTAGCCATCTGTGTTCTATGTTTTGCCAGCTTTCCATTGTGGGTTCTTTGGTGCAAAAATGAGAGCCAGTTGATGGGAAAGGGAGGCTGGGGTTTGCTGTCTGCTGCGGGCATTTGATTGACCTGTCACTGCACTATATATGTCTTAACTTATGACCTGAAAGGTACTTTGCATTACATATGAGTATTCACTTTGTCAGCCTGTCTAAGTGAGCACATGACTATACTTCTGAAAAGTGGCATTATTAAAAACAATAAATCTAAGTAAGAATCAAATGAAGGTTGTTTTTCTGATGCTGTTTGAACGTGCTAATAAAAGAGGCAACTCTGTTGTCCAGTTGACAAATCATTTCAAGTTATATGACATATTGAAGTGTCAATTCTTGCGCCTCTTGTCACAGTGTCTTGACCTCCCCTCAGTCCTTTCCTATTAGCCCATTACCTAGCTTGCCTAAAATAGGATGACTTGAAATAAACTGAGTCTATGTTAACGGTGTCACCAAATTAATATCTTCAATACCCATAGGTAAGTCAACTTGTGTGTTAAAAGAGACAAATTACCAGTCTTAACTTCTTTTTTTAAATTTCACTGGCATCCACTTAATAAGGAAAAATTAACACTGTGGTATCAATATTGTATCTGACATAGACAAGCAACTGAAAATGTGACACCAGCAGTTGTTGGTAATTTTAAAATAATTGTGTGGCTTTTTGCCCACTGATTGGCCGACAAAAGACAAAATTATTTATTATGCTAGATTGAGAGGAGGCTAAAGCTGTGTTCAGTTGCATTTACAACTATCAGTGAAGCTGTCTCACATGCCGATTACTTAACATATGGCTGAATGAGGGCGGGGAGGGGACAAACCTACCACATTCACCAGAGGCAGCTGACGGCACCTTTAGTATTCTTTGTCTAAACCAGAAGAGAAAATAAATCTCTCCTTTCAAGTTAGAAAAAACTACCAAGTCTTATTATTTCATGGTCTACACTGATGGAGAGGGGACTATGAATTTGAAAGAGAGTCGGGGAACATATTGAAGTGTTTGAAGGGATGGAAGAGAAAGAAGAAATGATATAATTATATAATAATTTTAAAAACTAAAAAAAACTAAGCATTTTAAAAAGCATTCTTGCTAAGATTTCATGGTTTCTTGCTGCCTTTCTTAAAATTTTAGAATGAGAGATATGATTTAAGAATACTTAGTGAACAATTAAGGCTTAAGTTGTAAAATTAAATAAATGGAATACAACTAAAAAGGAAAAGAAAATGGCCTTACCTCAATGAGTTTCCTTCTATTAAAAGAAATGGTTGCATAAACAGTCAATCAAGATAACATCTGATTTACATATAAAGGGACCCCAGGGCACTGAGCTGAATTCTCACAAACTTTCTCTAAGTACTGTTAAGAGTCCTGATAGATACAGCAAGCTCTGAAGCTTAGCTCCACTAAGAGCAGAAGATGCTGATGATCCACAAAGAGATCAGTTAACATCCAAACTCAGGATCCTACCACAGTAAGCAGTTCTTTACTTCACTGAGCTAGCGTCCCACACTGACCGCACTTGTTTAGACCAGTATCTTCATTCTTTCAAGTAATTCCTGCCCATCTGGGTGTCCTACATGCTGCTTCAGTGACTGAAAGTACTATGGGGTATATGGGAGGAAAAATTCCCTTTCAAAGGCTTTGAAATGTGCAACTGTATAAGCACATGCATCCCCTATGGATCTCAGAACAATATTAGTGAGAGAGATAAACCAAAGATTCTCACAGCTAGGTTCTAGACCTAGCCTTAGTTTTAAACTTAATTTATTATTTTTTTTTTTTAGTACCCTTACCATACTTGTCTCTAATCCAGCAATGTTTCCTCAATTCTGGATCAGCCATAAATCTACATCATGGAGTTGAATTGAACATTCTAGAACCTTGGGTCTGTAGAGCTTCAAGGTGCATCACAGAACCTAAGTTATTTCCTCCACAGACAAATTCAGTGAGTGTTCTTCTATCCACAATGCACAACCTTGTCTTTTCAGGCTCTAAAGTTATCATGGCTTTTTTACAGCACCCATTCTTTATATAGACCTTCCATCCTGAATCCAGCCACTCAAAGGAAACGAAATTACTATTTTACACTTCTGAAAAGAAAGTGAAGCCTGATCAATTGAGACCAGTTTAATTGTGTGTGCGTGTGGGGGTCGGGTGTTAGATAGAAAATCACAGATTAACCACAACACAGAAACACTTTAGTGGCTTCAACATTCCACTTTGACCATTTGACAGACCATCCAGACCAAAGAAAATAAACAGAAACATTGGAATTGAATGGCATCATAAATCAAACAGGCGTTTACAGAATATTCTATCTAAACACTATATAGTGCACATTCTCAGCAGCCCACAACACTTCCTTTCAAATTGATCACAAATTGAGACAGAGAATAACCTTAATAGATAAAGAAAAACTGAAAAGGAATTCTTTTATTTTACCTGACTGCCGTAGAATAAAGGTAGAAATCAACAACAAAAGAAACTACAGAAAATACCCAAAGTCATGGTGATTAAATAATGCAATATTGAATCATTAATATGTCATTAGTAAAAAAGAATCAAGCTAGAAATAAAAATTTCTAAAAGTGAATAAAATTTAAAATACAGCATATACCAAGACATATGCAATAATGGTAGTTGTATGATGGAGGTTTATAGCTCTGAATACAGACATGAAAAGATCAGGGATATTTCAAATAACTTACTGATACAGGTTAAGGCTGTGGCAAAGCAACAACAAACCAAACACCAAAGCAGCAAAGGAAGAGAAACACCAACTGACATGCAAATATGGAAGAGGGAAATCTTATGAGGCCTCAATCCTAGACAAAGAACTACAGGTAATTAAAGAATGCTGACATTTATACAATATTCTATGGAGAGATCACCAGTTTGTTATTTAATACCAAGTGATCAGCCTTAAAATCATATAAAGACTGATACATATACATAATATACATAATCATAGTACAAACTGATCAGGATGTATTTTTGTATATGTAGAAGTGTGTGTGATATGTATGTGTGTAACAATTGAAGAAATAGAGGCCATGAACTTGAGTGAAAAAAAGGGGGGGATATTTATGGCACATGGCAAGGGCTAGAGGAAAAAAATGGAAGGGAAAAGATATAGTTACATTTTAATTTCCAAAAAAAAATAACAAAATTTAAGATTTATAACAAAAAAAAAAAGTGAACTTGAAGCAGTAATTAGAGAAATAAGACAAAAAAACTGAAAAGGAATGGTCCAGGTCCTGTGCCAAGCAAGATGTCCTTTCTGGTGTAATTGTGGCATAACTGTTGGGAGGGTAACTACAACCAACCACCATATTCTAATTAGATATGTGGCTTGCTCTAGAGGAAAAAAATTCATACATGGTACCATACCTAGCCAAAAGTCAATAGATTATGCATCTTTCGGCATTGGTCAAAGAAGCTTCTTTATATAGTTGTCAGCTGTCAGTAGTAAGGCCTATGAACCAATCTAAGTGTTAAAATACATGTATGTTGAGGCTCAGCCCTAAATGGAACATTACTGTCACCCCTCCCTAAAACTTAAGGGAAATCATGAAGGAAGTGACAAAAAGATCATGGGAGCTAGAGGGTAAGAGGAATGCTCTTAAATGTCGTCTTCTACACATGACATAATCATTGCACTCACTACTTATAGCAATTGTGGTTACCTGCCTGTGTACAACCAAATCAGTCCGTATTCCAGTACATATACGGGAGAGGGAATCACAGGACTCCACCTCATCTGAGGAATCGCTGGCACTTGATGACCTCTGTGGTAGAGAAAGTCATATTTCTTCAGTGTAGTCTGAAGTTTCTGTCCCACCAGAAACTCTCAAATAACTGGCAGCTGCTTCATAAATAATTGACTCAGAGACTTAATTTTACTTACACATGCTCAGCCAGTAGATTAAGCTTATCACTAACAAGCTCTTATACTTAAATTAACTCATAATTTGTACCTGTGTTTAGCTATGTGGCTTTTCTCAGTCCAGTATTCTTATCTTGCTCTCTCTGCACCTCACTGGGGACTCTTCTCTGTCGTTCTTCTTCCCAGAATTCTTCTTGTCTGGTTGTCCTGCCTATACTTCCTTCCTGGCTACTGGCCAATCAGTGCTTTATTAAACCAATTCAAGTGACAAATCTTAACAGTGTACAAGAGCATAGCCCTTGAGGGATATGGCCACTGGAAGGTTGGTGGCCTGTGTTCTGGAGGATGGCTCCACTCCCATATGCATGTGGGCAGCACTAATTGGACTCAGTGTGTTATAAAAAGAAAAAAAAGAGAGAGGACATGGATATGGAAGGTAGAGTATTAGGGGTATTCATGGGAGCAGAAAAAGGCATGCATTTAGGGTGTGATCCATGCATTATTTATGTGTATCAAGTTGTCAAAAACTTAAAAATATTTTTAAAAATAGCAGTCTTGAGAATTCACTACAGTGTGGTGGAATGTTCTCTGTATTCTGTAAATAAAGGACTGGTTTGGCCTATGCACAGCACCGTAGAAGTGGGTGGAGAATCAGAGGACAGGCAGGTAGGAGAAGGGCAGAGTTAGTCAGTCTCCATCCTTCCTCTGAAGAAGAATCATGTAAGGAACACAGGTGAGCTGCGGGCCAAGCCACGTGGCAGACAGATTAATGGAAATGGGTTGAATTAAGATGAAAGAGCTAGCTAGCAATGTGCTTAAGATATGGGCCAAACAGTATAAAGTATATAAATGTCTGATTCATTTCTTTGGGGGACAAAAGCCGCCATGTGGGCCGGGTCTGAAACTCCGGGCCCAAACAGGCCCAGGAAACTTTTTACAACACTACAGAATTCTTATAACCTTTAAATCAGAGCTAGCACCATAACTTCTCAAATTATCCCAAAAAATACAGAAAGAAGGGAAACATCTGAACTGTTCCTAAAACAAGTATTTTTATATCAAAATCAGGTAAGAACACAACAGAGAAAGTTACACACCCACATTCCTGGCAAACATAGATATAAAATCTCTCAATAAAATACCTGCAAACTAAACACAAAAAAGCATATCAAGAAGACTGTTTATCATGATCAGATTGATTTCATTCCAGAGATGTAGGAGTGGTTTGACATTTACACATCAGTAAGTAAAATTAATAATATTAATTGATTCAAGAAAAGAAGTCACACAGTCTTGTCAATACATGCAGAAAAAGCCTTTGACAAAATCTACTGCATTTTTATGATAAATGCCTTGAGAGGATAAGGCTAAAGGAAACCATCACAAAAGAAGGGTGGGAAGAATCTAAGGGCTAGAGAATGGAAAGAAGTATTGTGAAGAGTTGTCTTCTCGACACAAAATACCTGAGCATCCTTGAACTCACATCTTCACAAGACTGTGCTCATCAATATTCCATCATGGAGGATGTTGAGATCATGGTCTCTTTCTAGGGAGCTACAGACAGCTAGTCATAGGGAGGTTTAGGAAGGGTGCAAAAATCATATTCCTCACTGATATCCATGAGAAAGTTGTCCAAGTAAATCATCCCCTGCCCATGCTCATACAGACAACCCCAATTAAGTACAGTGTACCACAAACACACAGAAAGGCATAAAAATAGGATAGCTGTTTTTTGGAAAGAAGAAGTTATTTGGTAAGAGGACAAAATAAGCAAGAGAGGACAATAGAGAATATGATCACAGTACATTACAAATATGTGTAGTCAAACTGAAAAAATTATTTAAAAAGCAAGTAATAGTATGGACATGTTTAATGATGTCTTCATGAGTTGGCCTTATTCAGGTTATTATAATTCACAGTATTGATGAAGTTTTCAGATTTAAAGTTTTTATTGTATTTCAAATGTCATAAGCATTTGTTTATGAGTATAGCTGACCCTGTTAGTTATTACAGTATGGACAGTCTCATTCATACATAGACACTTGTGGATCATGTCTCCACTGCTAAGAACATTTCCAGTTTGTGTTTTCCTTTCTTCACCTCCAAACTGCTCAAATGTGGTCTTTTTCTTCCTGCATCCAGAGTTTCACGTGCTGCTCACTGGTTTTTCCAAGATAGGGTTGTCAGTTAAAACACATGGAGCTCAACAAAATATGAATTAAATAAACAGGACATGATTAAAATTAAATTAATGTTTTTAATTACTTATCTATCCGAAACTACAATGTAACTGGAAATTGAGTGTTTTTAATTGCTAACTTTGGCAATCCTATCTGTATCATCGATTCTTTTATGCCTCCCAATATTTTGTTGATGTATGTTCCACAATGGTACCTAACCACCTAAAATTCTAGTAACCCTTGTCTACTATTGGAGATTTCCTCCTTAGAGATTTGCTTCTCCTGAAGGTTGTATTTCTCTAACTTTAAATGAGATGGATTTTGTTCTGAAGTTCCCTCCTCACTGGAAGCCCTGCTCTTGCCCAGTTGCTTTGCAATGTGTCTAGAATAAGCAGGGTCCATATTCATGTCTCACTAACTTTGTACTTGGGCCCATGTTCTGTGTCAAGGAGTTAGTGGTCAGTACATATCCAGAAGTCTTTCTCCATCCTGTGGCATTTTGTGAATAATTACTTCTTATCCTTGAAGAAGAGACACATGGAGTAGATTTGAACATAACTTTCAGCCTAAAACAAAATAAAAACTTTTGTCAGGACCACTGATTTGAAGTTTTTATAAAGCATCTACACAGCAAACATGCTGTATTGTACTACCCGTCATTATCAGCTCCTCTTCATCAGCAACCTCTATGTATAACTATTGTTCTGAGTACAAAGTGGAATGAGACACATCTGGAGCATTGTTTACTTTATTCATTCTCCATGTTTATGATCTATTCCTATTTTGTTTTTCTCTCTTTCCATGATGTTATCTTTTGGGTAATGTCTGCTTAATTTGGATCACTGTACATTCAATTAACACATCTAAGCTCTAAACCAAAACTACACTACTTATTCTAGTGATCCAGCTTCTCAAATCAAACAGATTTAAAATCTAGTAATCACTATAAACTCAAAGCCAATTTATTTAGTAATAGACTTTCATTTCACCAGCATCAAAATATAATTATGGGGCCACATAACAACATTGCTAAAAATGAATTGAATATACCATTACCCATCCAATCAGGTGTGAATTAAATGTACCATCTAGATATGTGTATGTACACTCTCTATTATTAGTAATTGCATATATCTCAATCATTAAGCCATATGTGTTTCATTTACTCTTGAAATTGATGATGAAGCTGGTGAAAGTATAACTAAGGAACGTTGAGGACAGAAGACCATGTGGTGTGGAATATTTTTTTAACTATTCAAAGATGTGTTGCACTTGTTTATGCTATGGAAAATTTGCTTCACTATGTAAAGATGTGTTGCTTTTTTACCTTGCCTGCTTAAGGCACTTGACTGGTCTAAAAAAAAAAAAGAAGCTAAACAGCCAATAGTGAGGAAGAGTAAGGAAGAGAAATAATTTAGCAGGCTGGGGAGAGGAGAAAAGAAAAGAGATGCCAGGGAGACACTAGTGGACAATCAGCCAGACATGGTAAAAACAGGAAAGCAGGACACACAGAATGAAAGAAAAATGAGCTAATGAGACAAGCATAAGTTAAGGTTCAACATTATAATTATTAATAAGCCTCTGTTTCTTCATTCAGGGGCTGTTTGGCAGCCCAAATCCAACTACAGTCATGAGAGCCTGTTGTGTAGACATCATGGACCAAGATGAATAATGCTTAATATTGGGGTTGGGGAGATTAGACTCAGCACAAAATCGCTGATATTGAATGGGTAATCCCTCAAGGTAAATAATTATATAAACTATTAGCTAACTATTTAGAATGAAATGATTCCAAGTGGAGTTTTTGTGAGTGTTATATAAATATGGCTTTGCAATCCAGAGCAGCAGTTATTTTTTGAATCTTTGGCTTTATAGGCCTATGTATCTACCTCCAAATAACCAGTATATTAGCCTTTCTGTATGTTATGCTTGCCTGTGGAAAACCTATATGTTCTGGTCCATGTCCATCTGTGTGGTTCCCTCATCACAAATAAAGTATGTCTTATCTTCCTGTGACTTTTCACAATCACTTCAACCTCTTGGTCTCCAGGGACCTGTAGTGGTATTATGTTGTTGCATTGTAAATAATCATCTCACCAATTGGTTTAATAAAAATACTGATTGGCAGAAGGCAGACAGGAAGTATGGGTGGGGCTACCAGACTAAGAAAACTTGGAGAACAGGAAGAACAGAGCAGAGATGCCAGAGAGAGCTGAATGGGTCACCAGCAGAAGCAGAGGAAGCTGAAATGCTGCTCTTAGAAAAGGTACTAAGCTGCATGGCTAAACAAGATGTGTTAGTTTCAGAGCAAGATCTGGCTAGCAGTATGCCAGAGCCATAGACTGATCAGCAAAAAATTAATGTAAGCATCTGTGTGTTTCTGTGGGACTATGGGTCTGCAGGGCTGTGGGACTGTGGGTCTGTGAGTCTGAAACTTGAGGCTAGGCCCAAAAATCCAGACCAGAAACTTCATACTACTGTGACCTCCCTCACTTTTCTAGGCATTGTAACTTGAACCTTACAAAAGTTCATGAGGACTTTGATAAAGGTAGATTTCATTCTTGCTTTATTTGTTCAGCAAAGTCTTTTGAGTGCTTTAGGCTAATAAATCACCAAGCAATGATATATATTTCTTAATATGTATATGTATATATATACTATATATATATTAAGAAAAACTTCATATGCAAAACCTAGGTGAACTTGTAAATTAACCTAAATTCAGAGAGTGGTCTGGGCATAATAGAAAGGCTTTCCTAAAGAAATAAAATATGTGTTAAAAACCTTATCACAGGGGGAATCTTGTATTGGAAGAAAGTCTGTACAAATGACAGAAGTGGTTGGGTTCCAGTTCCGGGACCAGGTGTTGTCTGTAGAGCAAGTCCCCATGCACTCTGTAGCAGACAGAGATAAAATCTGACTGCCATGGTCCCCCCAGCTACTGCTGAGGGAATTTGCAAGGCCACCTCACCTCCAACTGCTCAAACTGAGAAGGATTGAAGACTTGAAATTTAGTCCCCTGCCCAGAGCAGAGGTAGAGATTGAGCAGACCATTTCCTAAGAGGTGACAGGAGACACACAAGCCCGAGTGCCACAACTGACCAGGAACCACCTAATCGTGAACCACTGAAGCCATGGGCAGACGCCAGTGCAAAAATTTACATAATAATATGAACAACAAGGTAACTCCAGAAGAAAGTGGCTATCCTACAACTACAAGATCTGAACTGAGCAATGAAGAGGAAGCAGAAGGAAGCAACTGTCGCACGCAACCTCGCCAGCAAGGAAAACATGACACCCAGACTCTTCTTTCAGTAGTTTTATTCAGGAACCCTGATTTCTAACTTCTGACTTACTTATGACAGGGGCTGTCTGACTTGCTACATGTTCTCTCTTATTCTCCTTTTCCTGCTTCCAGGGAAAACCCGCCCGCAGCCTAAATAGTCTCTGGGCAGCCAACCCCAGTACGCCACGTGGGCACTGCCTATAGATTCAGGTACGTGGAAACAAGCAAGATCCTCAGCATAGTGAATTATGGGATAGTTTGTCACTGAGAGCACTCACCATGTGGAAGGTGGAACTCGGAAGCCAGCATCATCTTTTCGTGCAGGGAGAATGCAAGGCATGGCTACATGCAGCTCTCCACAGTTCCCCCTTATTTATTTATTGCAACAGGCAAGAGTAGAGGCTTGATCTATGTAGAGTGGACCAGGGACATTGCACTGATCCTCACTCAGGTGTCATCCACTCGATGAGTGCCAGACCCATCCGATACCCTTTTTCACAGAGGTGGAATGCAAGGTATCAACCCACATGCAATCAGGCGTGCTCTTCTTGGGGCCCAAGTCTCTGCAGGTCCCAAGTGCAGTGCTCAAGCCTCGCATCCTGCGCCTAGGAAAATTAATCCTTTAAGGTAGCCAGCCAAGCATAAGGAGACTGTCCTGATTTAACGCTGTAAAGGCTTGAATAATCATGGCTGGATTGCGACACTGAGAAAACCTAATATGGCAGATGCACCACAGACAAACCAAGGAGGCCAGCGCCAGCAAGCCTGCCTGAGCTCCCATTCCCGCCCACTCTTTAAGGTGGTTCATGGCATCAGATCAGTCTCGGGAACACAGATAGGAGTCCGGCATCCACCCAGGTCGAGTTCACTGTGACAGTAGCCACCCTCAGCTGCTGCATCAGGTTGTCGAATTCTCCCATCCAATTACCTAAAAGATAACTAGACAATTGCTTAGACAAATTTGCAGCATGGGTAAAATTGCCAATTGTATACTAATCACACACAGTCCAGCATACTTCCAGGGTTTGTGCTACATTGGCAGAAAGATTATTCAAAGTACACTGGCCTCCCAGGTCTGGAGATTTAAAGACACATGACTAGACCTACAAGGCTGCTGGTCATTCGTGCAGGGAGAATGTCAAATGCCGCTTACTGAGTGCCTCAGGCTCAAACATATACCCAAGGCAGAGCACACAGGTGGAAATTCCCCAGGTGGCTGGAATGTAAACAACTTAGGCTCACCTGCTCTCACTTAGGATGGCTGTCAATCACTGGGTGTCAAAGCCTCCACCTGGGCTACAGTGAATGAGGCCATGATCCTGTAAGTCTGTTCTGACTCAGACAGAGATTTTATCACCTTGAAATCTAAGGGCTCCTTGTATCGATTTCCTTGTGGATCTTGAAACACTGGGTAAGCTAAGCATAACTCTATTCTGACTGCCTTCCATGCCCCTGGGCTGAAAGCACTCCCTAAACTGCCATTCCCACCTTCTGCATAGGGAGGGGGAGCTGAAGGCACAGTTTGACATGCTGGGGATCTGCAGCATTCTTCTCTATCTGGATCTTCCTTTTCCTTCCTTTTTTTTTTTAATGGTGGGGAAGCCCATGAATCTCTCCTGCTGCTAACAAGTAGAGCAGACTCAGAAAAACCTTAGAGCAGCCTGGCCACCCTCCACTGCTTCACTGAAGTGCCGATCAAGACAGCTTCCTATTGGCTTCAGGTGGCCTCAGCAAATGGAACCACACCCGCCCAGAACCAATCCACAGGTTTTGATCTTCCATGGAGACAAAAGCAGAAACTCCTTTCCCATGCAACATATTCTTATAAACCAATATCAAAGTCAAAACATCTTCAAAGTACTTGCATATGTTTAACAGCAGCCTTAGCAATCAATTGTCTCTCTGCAATTAGCTCACCAAAAGTCAAGAAATTGAAAGTAAATGCAATAACCCTTATCCAGACTCTCTGTTAATCTGCCATCTTTATCCTTTTTTTCCTTCCCCATTTAGGGTTTTGAGAATCTAAATCTGTTTTATTGAGAATCCTTAATCATTTTTCTAATGCAAAGAGCTTTTAAAAGGTTGTACCACTTTAATTGCTGACTCCACCCCTCTTAGCCGCTTTTCAATATGGTGGAGGAGAGCCCGTGCCCGTGCTCAAGAAATGCAATGAAGCAGCTCATTAAGAGCCAAAAAAATTGAGTGCAAAGAAGCGCCCATGGTTAAAATTGTACTTCTTACCCTAAGCTTGTTTTACCTTCACTTTATATTTGTGGATCCACAAATTTTTCTCCCGCTCTCTCTTTTACTACAGAGTAGAGCAAAACTCCCTCCCCCCCCTCCACTCTTGTCACAGGATCCCCACATTACCTGAGGACTTACCCGGTGAACACTCTGACCGCTGAAAGTTCTGAGCCTTTGTTGAGAGTAGAAATGCCCATACGGGCCACCATTTGTCACACACAACCTCACCAGCAGGGAAGACATGACACCCAGGCTCTTCTTTGAGCAGTTTTATTCAGGAACCTTGATTTCTGACTTCTGACTTACTTACTTATAATGGGGACTGACTGACTTGCTACATGTTCTCTCTCATTCTCCTTCTCCTGCTTCTGGGGAAAACCCACCCACAGCCTAAATAGCCTCTGGGGAGCTAACCCCAGTACACCACGTGGGCACTGCCTATAGGTCCAGGTACACAGAAACAAGCCAGATCCTCAGCCTAGCAAATTATGGGATAGTTTGTCAGTGAGAGCACTCACCATGTGGAAGGTAGAGGGCAGAAGCCAGCGCCATCTTTTCATGCAGGGAGAATGCAAGGCGTGGCTACATGCAGCTCTTCACAAGCAACACCAAAAATTCTTTTATGATCATTGAAGCTCTCAAAGAAGATATGAAAAATTGCCTTAAAGAAATAGAAGAAAATACAAACAAAAAACTGGAAGAGATGAACAAATCTATAAAAGAAAACCAAGAAAAAGTAAACCAAAAAATTAAAGAAACATGCCAGGAACTAAAAGCTAAAACAGAAGCAATAAAAAAGGCACAAAATGAAGCAAAGATGGAAAAAGAAAATCTGAAAAAAAAGCTGGAACCACAGATACAAGCATAGCCAACAGAGTTCAAGAGATGGAAGATAGAATCTCTGAAGTGGAACACTTGGTAGATCAAATAGATATATCAGTCAAAGAAAATACTAAAACCAAAAAAGCCATAACTCAAAATGTTCAGGAAATCTGGGACATCATGAAAAGACTTAACTTGAGAATAATAGGAATAGAAGGAGAAGAATACCAGCTCAAAGGCACAGATAATGTTTTTAATAAAATCATAGAAGAGAAATTCTCTAACCTGAAGAAGGAAATGCCTATAAAGATACAAGAAGCTTACAGAACACCAAATAGATATGACCCCCCCAAAAAGTCAGCACGCTACATTATAATCAAGTCACAAAACATACAGAACAAAGAAAAAATTTTAAGAACTGCAAAAGAAAAGGGCCAACTTATATATAAAGGAAGACCCATCAGAATAATACCTGACTATTCAATGGAAATGATGAAAGCTAGAAGGGCTTGGTCAGAAGTTATACAGATGCTAAAAGAGCATGGCTGCCAAACTAGAATGCTATACCCTGCAAAATTATCAATCACCATAAATGGAGTAAACAAGATATTTCATGACAAAGTCAGACTGAAACAATATCTATCTACCAATCGAGTGCTACAGAGAGTATTAGAGGGAAAACTCCAACCTAAGGACCCCAGATACACCCATGACACCACAAACAATCAATAATTCCACAGAAGAATACTTCAGAGAAAGGAAATACAAAAAGTTACCACCAAAAATGGCAGGAAATATCAATCAATGGTCACTAATTTCCCTTAATATCAGTGGACTAAACTCTCCTATAAAAAGTCACACACTAACAAGATGGATACAACAACAGAAGCCATCCTTCTGTTACCTACAAGAAACACACCTCAGCTGCAAGGACAGACACAGACTTAGAATAAAGGGTTGGGAAAAGATTTTCCAGTCAAATAGTCCTAAGAAACAAGCAGGAGTTGCAATCCTATTATCTAACAAAGTAGACTTTAAGCTAAAAACAATTAAAAGAGACCAAGATGGTCATTACTTATTCATCACAGGAAAAATTGGTCAAGAGATTTCAATCCTGAATATTTATGTCCCTAATATAAGGGCACCTACTTATGTAAAAGAAACACTGCTAAAGCTCGAATCCTACATCAATTCTTATACCCTAATAGTGGGAGACTTCAATATCCCACTTTCAACCCTGGATAGGTCAACCAGACAGAGACTCAACAGAGAAACAAGGAGTCTAAAAGAGGTTATGATGCAAATGGATTTCATAGATATCTGCAGAAGCTTCTACCCAAATGCAAAAGTATATACATATTTCTCAGCCCCTCATGGAACATTCTCCAAAATGTACCACATAATTGGTCATAAAGCAAATATCAACAGATACAAAAAAATGGAAATAATCCCTTTTAACATACTGGACCACCAGGGCCAAAGTTAGAGTTCAACAACACCGAAAATCAAAGAAAGCCTACCAACTTATGGAAACTAAACATCACTCAGCTGAACCATTTCTCAGTCAAGGAAGAAATTAAGAAAGAAATCAAAGTCTTCCTAGAATTTAATGAAAATGAATCCACAATGTATCTAAACTTGTGGGACATAATGAAAGCAGTCTTAAGAGGAAAATTCATGGTGCTAGATGCATACTTGAAAACTTAGAAAAATCCCACAATAGAGACCTAACAGCTTAGCTGAAAGCCTTAGAACAATTAGAAGTGAACTCACCTAGAAGGAGTAGATGGCAGGAAATAATCATACTTAGAGCTGAAATCAATACAATTGAAACAAAAAGAACAATACAAAGAATGAATGAATCTAAGAGTTGGTTCTTTGAGAAAGTTAACAAGATAGATAAGCCCTTAGCCAAACTAATCAAAACACAGAGAGAGAGTGTTCAAATCAATAAAATCAGAAATGAAAAGGGGGACATAATAACAGACTCCCAGGAAATACAGAGAATTATCAGATCATATTTTGAAAATCTGTATTCCACAAAAATGGAAAACCTAGAAGAAATGGACAGCTTTCTGGACAGGTACCATCTACCAAAACTAAATGAAGATCAGATTAATTACCTAAACAGGCCTATAACCCTTAAGGAAATTGAAGCTGTCATTAAAAATCTCCCCAAAAATAAAAGCTCTGGTCCAGATGGTTTCAGTGCCGAATTCTAACAGACGTTCAAAGAAGAATTACTACCGTTACTCCTCAAACTATTTCATACAGTAGAAGCTGAAGGAATATTGCCAAATTCCTTTTATGAGGCCACAATCACCCTAATACCCAAGCCACTCAAAGACACAACAAAGAAGGAGAATTACAGACCAATTTCCCTCATGAATATTGATGCAAAAATTCTCAACAAAATTTTGGCAAACCGTATACAACAATGTATAAAAGATATCATCCACCATGACCAAGTAGGCTTCAT
>PVIH01002102.1:0-128244 GCA_004025045.1 Sigmodon hispidus
GAACTGGAATTACAGACAGTTGTTAGCTGCCATGTGGGTGCTGGGAATCGAACCCGGGTCCTCTGGAAGAGCAGACGGTGCTCTTAACCGCTGAGCCATCTCTCCAGCCCCTCGTGCAACACTTAACTGAGTTATAAGGTAAAGGGAATGACTAGACCTTTATTCGACGTTTACTAAAGAAAAACAAACAAACAAAACCCAACCATCCTGACCTGGTGGCTCCCAAGTTTGTAAATGCCAGCAATCAGGAGGCTTGAGGCAGAAGAAATCACCACGAGTCCGAGGTTTGCTAGCCTGGGCTACAGTTAGGCCAGAAAAGAAAAAAAGAAAAAAGAAAAACAATTTATAAGTAGTTCCTTTTATATGTCAGGCACCAACAGGCAGAGATTGTCAGCTCTGCATAGCCTCAAAGGGGCACTGCTTTCTGCCAATTTCTCTCTGCCTCGGTCTCCTACTTAAACTGGATTTTGCTAACTTCCCCATTTCCTGGCTTGTAGCCTAGGCCAGCAAAGGATCCATCGCGGCCTCTCCCTTTCTGGTCGACCTTAGCTTTCCTGGACAGCAGATGGGGAGACTATAAACCCGCCTCCCACGCGTGGGCGCACAGGCAACTCCTCCCCTCCGCCTCCTGCGCTCTTCCCGCACGGTGACGGCGCTGCCCCGCCCACCTTGCACGTCACGACACAATCCTTGAACTACAACTCCCAGAGGGCCGAGCGGCAGCGCGCGCTCACTCACTCAACTACAAGTCCCAAGAGGCACTACAAAACTGCGCCTTCTCCCATCGCGCAAGAGCGGAACCGTATTTGCTTTTCGACTGGTCTCTGAGTGATTTCTCTGTGTGGTTGTGCTGCGGGTTGCTCCTTAGGCTTCTTCTCCTACGCCGATTTGGGCCTGTGGTTGTGCAGGTAAGGTTTAAGACCCCAGTTCACTTCTGCGAGACCTGGCCGGATTTCTGTGTCGGAGCTAACAGCGACAAACCCTGGACCTAGAAGTGCGGTTCAGAATCAGAAATAGTAACTTACCGTTTCTTTGTGGTAGATTCTAATGTACAATGTTTTGTTTTGTTTTTCCTACTGTGATCGCTATTAACAGCGCTGTTACGTGAGGACGTCTAAGTTTCTACCATTTAACAGCTGAGGAGTTGGTGCAGGTGTTGATTGGACTGTTGATAGTAGCTACTAGGAGTTCCAGAGTCGGACATGTAACTGTTTTTTTAGTCCGAGCCCTGTGCCTTGCTTGCTCTTTGCACTCTATTCAGAGCCTAGTATCTTCTTGGTTAACGGAGTTGGAGAGTGGTATCTGTTATTTCTTTTTCATTAGAATAATGGAATGAAGACAATGCGATCAAGTCTCCTGTTAATCTATTGGGAGTTTTCTCTTTATAACCTAGTCATTATTCACTCAATGTTTTCTACTTAGGTGCACTGCTATTCTTACTAGAGGTAGAGTAGCAAACAAAAATGCCTCTACCTTCCAGCTGTTGAGATTCTGGTTACAAACAAATGCTCAACTTGTTTGTATGAAGGCAATAAGAACTGCATAGAAAAGGGTAAAGGGACGAAACCATTGGAAGATTTTGAACGATGCCTGATATAATGATTTGATTTAATGTTTAATTTGGGTTCTAGGCACAGCAGCTATACAGAAAAGATGAGTGAGGAATCCAATGATGACAAGAAGCCAACAACTAAATTTGAACTAGAGCGAGAAACAGAACTTCGTTTTGAGGTGGAGGCGTCTCAGTCAGTTCAGCTGGAGTTGTTGGCTGGCATGGCGGAGATCTTTGGCACAGAGCTGACCAGAAACAAGAAATTCACCTTTGATGCTGGTGCCAAGGTGGCTGTTTTTACTTGGCATGGCTGTTCTTTGCAATTGAGTGGCAGGACCGAGGTGGCTTATGTCTCTAAAGACACCCCTATGTTGCTTTACCTCAACACTCATACAGCCTTGGAGCAGATGAGGCGGCAGGCAGAAAAGGAAGAGGAGAGAGGCCCCCGAGTGATGGTAGTGGGTCCAACTGATGTGGGCAAGTCCACAGTGTGTCGATTGCTACTTAACTACGCAGTGCGTCTGGGACGCCGTCCTACTTATGTGGAGCTGGATGTGGGTCAGGGCTCTGTGTCCATCCCCGGAACCATGGGGGCCCTCTACATTGAGCGGCCAGCAGATGTGGAAGAAGGTTTCTCCATCCAGGCCCCGCTTGTGTATCATTTTGGCTCCACCACTCCTGGCACCAACATCAAGCTTTATAATAAGGTCAGAGCTGGGGTTAAGATGGGTGGAAGGAAAAGTTAAGTCAGGGTCGAAGTAGGGGATTTTTGTTACTTAAAACTGCAGAATTTTGCCTTTAAGCCCAGAAGTGGGCGGGGAGGGGCAGAGGCAGGTGGATCTCCATGAGTTTGAGGCCAGACATCTACAGAGTGAGTTCCAGGACAGTCAGGGCTGTTACACAGAGAAACTGTGTCAAAAAAGCAAAAACAAACAAAACCAAACCCTGCAGAATTTCTTTCCTTTGAACTTAATCACTTTGATTTTAGAAAAAAAAAATTAAACCTGGGTCAGCTTCAGACTGCTAAATATTTTGTGGCCCTCTCCACCTCCCAAGGGAAATCTGATTCCCCCGAGGGAAATCTAAGCTTTTAAGTATGTATATATGTATGTATGCATGTATGTTTTTTGAGATGGGTTTTCTGTGTTGCCCTATCTGTCCTGGAACTCAAGTCCCACTGCCTCTACCTCCGGAGTGGGGATTAAAAGTCTGTGCCACCACTGCTTGGCTTTATTTATTCGAGGGGGCAGGAGGGTTAGGCTAGAGTTTTGTACTAAGACCCTGGCTCATAAAAGCAAGCAAAGAAAGGGGAGGGAGTGCTGTTTAGGACAGACAAATGTATCTGGGTTTTTTTTTTGTTGTTTTGTTTTCATTTTTGTTTGTTTGCTTTTTGGTTCTCATTTTGATTCTTTTTCAGATTACATCACGCTTAGCGGATGTGTTCAACCAAAGGTGTGAAGTGAACAGAAGGGCTTCTGTGAGTGGCTGTGTCATAAATACCTGTGGCTGGGTCAAGGGCTCTGGTTACCAGGCCCTGGTGCATGCAGCTTCAGCTTTTGAAGTTGATGTGGTTGTGGTTCTGGATCAAGAACGACTATACAACGAATTGAAAAGGGACCTGCCTCATTTTGTTCGAACTGTGTTGCTCCCAAAATCAGGGGGTGTGGTGGAACGCTCCAAAGACTTCCGGCGGGAATGTAGGGATGAGCGTATCCGTGAGTATTTCTATGGATTCCGAGGCTGTTTCTATCCTCATGCCTTCAATGTCAAATTTTCTGATGTGAAAATCTACAAAGTTGGGGCACCCACCATCCCAGACTCCTGTTTACCTCTGGGCATGTCTCAGGAAGACAATCAGCTCAAATTAGTACCTGTCACCCCTGGCAGAGATATGGTACACCATCTCCTGAGTGTCAGCACTGCTGAGGGTACAGAGGAAAACCTTTCTGAGACAAGTGTGGCTGGATTCATTGTGGTGACCAGTGTGGACCTGGAGCACCAAGTGTTTACTGTCCTGTCTCCAGCCCCCCGCCCACTGCCTAAGAACTTTCTTCTCATCATGGACATACGGTTCATGGATCTCAAGTAGTGATTAGCAAGAATCCTCACTTTCTAGGCCTTAGAGATCTGGCTGTCAGCAAAGGCAGATGGAATGAGATTTGGGAATCTTATTAAGGAGCTGACAAGGAACAGCTAGTAGAAAGCACATGCTCTATCTCTTAAAACAATGGTAGTAGTCAGACTCCTGTCACTTGAACCAAAAGGAGAAACTACAAAAAAGAAAATTTGACTATTTTTTTAAGATCTCCTCAGTTGCCACTTTAAATATTCCAAGACTCTGGAGAATTCAATGTCTTCCACTGTGCTACCATGAAGGGTTTTTTTTGTTACTACTTTCTGGTTCATATATAGTTCTTGTTATATAACTGAGATGAAAGTGAGATAAAATTCAAACTTGAAAACAATTATTTTAATAAATATTGCAATATTACATACGTTGGTATGATTCTTTTTTAATTTTATTTTTTTCACCTAAGCATTGTAGAAACTATAGGTATGGTTTTCCTTGCTAAAATTTTGTAAGGAGAAAACTAAAAAGCTACTTTTGAGCCAAGCAAGATTGGTTTTTTTCTTTATGTTTATTTTATGTTTGAGTGTTCTGCATGTATACACACAGGCCAGAAGAGACATCATATCCTATTATAGATGGTTGTGTTGCTGGGAATTGAACTCAGGACCTCTGGAAGAGCAGCCAGTGCTCTTAACCCCTGAGCCATCTCTTATTTTTGTTTTATTCTTTCCTTCTTTCTTTCCTTCCTTTCTTTTCTGTTTTTTAAAAGATTTATTTATTATGTATACAGTGTTCCATCTGCATGTATGCCTGCACCAGAAGAGGGCACTAGATCTCATTCTAGATGGTTATGAGCCATCATGTGGTTGCTGGGAATTGAACTAAGGACCTCTGGAAGAGCAGCCAGTACTCTGAACTGCTGAGCCATCTCTCCAGCCCTGGATTATTACCTTTTTGTTACAGCTATCCTTCCTGTTCTCTGTTTGCAAACAGTGCTGGGATTAAATGTCACCACCACCTAGCTGTTCAGCATGTTTTTATGATGGTCCCCTCTTGCTTTACACTTAGATAGTAAACCTGTTTCTAGTGCTGGGTGTACTAGGTGATAAGAGACTAGTGATAATCTTGGAATGATTTCAGCTTTAATTTCCTAGAAATAGTCCATTGCCTCTTTTTAGATTTTATTTATGTATGGGTGCTCTGTCTGCATGCCTACATGACAGAGAGGCATCAAATTCCATTATAGATGGTTGTGAGCCACCATATGGGTATTGGGAATTGAACTCAGGACCTCTGGAAGAGCAGCCAGTACTCTGAACTGCTGAGCCATCTCTCCAGCCCCAGATTATTACCTTTTTGTTACAGCAATCCTTTGTTTGCAATCAGGTGCTAATGTCCAAATGTACTAGAGTTTTTGGTTAATTAGCTGGGAAAGCCCATTTTGGTGTTTCTAGTTTGGACTTTACTTAGTAAGTATTGATTAAATTTATGCATTCCTTTATCCCCAAATTCTTTATTTAGCACATACTCATCAGAAAGTGTTCTAGGTGGGGAACAAAATAAAGTTTTATGAAACTTGCAGCAAAAGAATAAGAAAGGCAAGTAGTATAAAGAAACTTAAATTTGGGAGGAAGGGCCCTCTCTGAGAGTTTATCTCCAATAAGAACTGGAAAAGTTAAACAGTACTTGTGTAAATACTTTCCAGTAGGGGAAACTAAAAAATCCTCGAGAAGAAAGCTTTGAGCTTAGTGAGTGTGTTTGGGTGTAATGAACCAAACAAAAAAGTAGAGGCTGGGTGGAGCTGGAGAGATCAGAGAAAGTATGGTGTTCATAGATCAGAGTCAAGAGATTTTATCCATAGCAGTAGGCGAGATCACAGGACTAGGGTCATTAAACAGGAATATGACAGATTCCCTTCTGGCATCTTCATATTTGGTTTTGGTTGATTTTCCTACTGCTCTCCCTTACTTCCCTGTCCTCTGTCCTGTGTACCCATCTGCCTCCAGGACCACTCCCAATACAAGTCTTATTAACTTACTCTTCATTTTGGAAAGATCATTGCTGTGCAGAGAGTTGATTGCAGAGGGCAAGTAAGTCTCTGGAAAGCCAGGGAACAAATAGGATATTTTTGTGTGGCTATCAAGGTTTGAATTGGTGGGAGAAAGGATTAAGGCTGCAGAGAAGGGGCTGGGGACTGCTACCATCTGTGCTTCGGGATATTTTGAAAGTAAAATGGATAGGACTTGATGATGAAAGTAATAGGAAAGGAAAATGGAATCAAGGATGATTATGGGGTGTCTGTCTGTGTGTGTGTGTGTGTGTGTGTTTAGACAGGGATTGCTCTCAGACTTAGTACATAGCCTGCAGAGCCACCATACCTAGCTTATATAATTGTTTAAAAAATTTATATTTTATGCCAGGTGGTGGCAGTGTACACTTTTAATCCCAGCACTTAGGAGGCAGAAGCAGGCAGATCTCTGAGTTTGAGGTCAGCTTGGTCTACAGAGCGAGTTCCAGGGCAGGCTCCAAAGCTTGTGTACAGAGAAACCCTGTCTCAAAAAAACCCCAAAATTATATTTTATGTATGAGTGCTTTGCCAGAAGAGGGTATCAGATCCTATTATAGATGGTTGTGAGCCACTATGTAGTTGCTAAGGAATTGAACTCGACCTCTGGAAGCCAGTGCTCTTAACTGCTGAGCCATCCTTCCAGCCCCATTAACAAAAAAAAAAGGTTGAGGGGCTGGAGAGGTGGCTCAGCGGTTAAGAGCACAGACTGCTCTTCCAGAGGACCTGAGTTCAATTCCCAGCACCCACATGGCAGCTCACAACTGTCTGTAGTTCCAGTTCCAGGCAAACACCAAGGCAAATAAATAAAAAAGTTAAAAAAAAAAAAAAAGTTGAAAAGATCTTAAACATTCTTAATGATTAAATTATTTTCTGTGCAATGGTGTTTTGCATGAATGTATATCTGTGTGAGGGTGTCACATTCCCCTGGAACTAAAGTTAGACAATTGTGGGCTGCCATGTGGGTGCTGAGAATTGAACTCTTATCCTCTGGGAGAGCAGCCCATGCTTTTAACCATTGAGCCATCTCTCTAGCCCCTTAAGCTTCTGCTATAGTTTTTGTGTGTGTGGTGGACATTTATGTGCATGATGTATGTGTGTGGGATACTTGCCACAGCATGTGTGGAGGTCAGAGGACAACCTATCAAGTGTTGTCAGTCCTCTTTACCTTTATGCCTGTTTGGAGGGTGGAATTCAGGTCACCAGACTTGAGGAGCCAAGCACCTTTATTATCCACCAACTTGAGCTATTGGGCAAGATCTTACTGTGTAGCCCAAGCTGGTCTCCAACTTAAGATTCTCCTACCTTAGCCCTTCTAAGTGCTGAAACTGGAATGTGGGGAAACTAAATGAGGGATTAAGGGACTAGCTAGCAAGTTTTGGCATTGTTGAAATCTGAGCCATTATTATCCATCTGAAGGTACAGCATGAACAGCATCTGGAGCCATAGGAAAGGTTAGGACTAGAAGTTCATGATAGCTACTGACCTTTAAATACAGAGGTTTTATCTTCAGCACAGTGGTTGCACCTCAGTCTACTGCTATTTCAGCCAGCAATTGTGACTCCACAGTTAGCAGCCTGTTTCTTTGGCATTGGTCTGGCCACTCATGCTTGAAGCCTGGCAAGAATTCTGTTCCTGTAGGCACCTGCTCTGTCTGTCACTACCACTAAAGGTAGCTTTAACTAAATCTCTGTCATTCTATTTATAAATCTCAATATTCAAAGGCTGGGGTGAAAACCTGCTAGCTCAAGTTGAGTAGCAACTTGTGGTAATATATTTTATATTTAACAAAACCAGCCTGGAATATCAGAGAACAGAATTACCCACAGTCAAGCCATGAGGGTCAGAGAGTAGTAACTCACACCTTTAATCCCAGCACAGGGAATGACTGACTGATAACTCACACCTTTAATCCCATCACTCTGGAGACAGATCTGTGTTTCTGTGAGTTCAAGGCCTAACAACCAAACTGTAGCTCATGCCTTTAATCCTAACTCTAGGATTATGATGCAGAGTTGAACCCAGAAGTGAAACAACTGGGCCAAGAAGCTATTTCAGGCAGGCACAGGCAGATAATGAGGTATTCTGTAGAAGTGACCAGCCAGGCAGAGGACTCTTGAAGATAGCTTTTACCCTGAGAAGTTGGCTGGATGAAATTTGACTGTGGCCTGTTTTCTTTCTCTGGTATTCCAGCTTTTCCCCAAATCTGGCTCTGAGTTCTCATTAAAAACCAATTAGAATTTGTGTTTTAGTAACTAGCTAATGTCTCCCCACAAGCTTGTCCTCTTGCTGGACTAAACAAAAAATGTCATGCCACTCAAAATCCTTCCCTACTACTTCTATTGCATCTCTGTCTCTTCCAGATGCCCACTGATGCTCCATGATTACTTTCTGTCAACCAGTTGCTAACTCAGCCTCTTGACCCAAGGTTAATTGTATTTAATTAACACATGCTAACATGGAGTTTACAGCATGATTGAATACCCCCCAACATACATAAAGTATTTTTTTAAAAGATTTTTGTATTTTATGTATATGAGTACTCTCTGGACTTTGTAACAGAAAAGGGCATCAGATTTTTTTTATAGATGGTTGTGAGCCACCATGTGGTTGCTGGAAGTTGAACTCAGGACCTCTGGAAAAACAGTCAGTGCTCTTAACCTCTGTCTGAGCCATCTCTCCAGCCCCTGGAGATAGTATTTTAACATGAAGTTTTAAAAAAAATGGATTGTGGGCTAGAGAGATGGATAATATAGTTTTAGTCTACATCTTTTTTCTTTCTTTCTTTTTTTTTTTTTGAGATGAGGTTTCTCTGTGTAACAGTAACAGTCCTGGCTGTCCTGAAACTCACCTGTAGACCAGGCTGGCCTTGAACTCAGAGATCCACCTGCCTCTGCCTCCAGGGGGTGCTGTGATTAAAGGTGTGTGCAGCCACCTCTTGGCTGTTTTAGTCTACATTTTACTCTGGACTATCAGAGGTTTCTGTGTTATATCCTATTAAACATTCTTTCTGGAGTGTACATTTTCTGATCCTAAGGAAAGGAACATAGAATCTTTGTTAATCCTTGGGACAGTATAAGGCTTCTGCTAGTGCTCATCCAGCTAAAACTGAGTTTGACAATCCAGTAATCTAAATTCCCTAGTAGCCATGAGGTGTTCAGTACCTCTAGTTGGACAGTGGAATGCTTTTTCCATTTAGTACTGTCTGGCCAAGAGACATGATTGTTCACACAGGTTCTGAGTAGAAAAAACCGAGGTGGCGGGATGGGTCAGTGGGCGAAAGTGCTTGCTGGGCAAGCCTGACACTTGAGCTACATATCTGGAAGCCAAGAGAAAACCAACACCTGAAAGTTGTCTGACCGCACCCTCTCTCTCTCTCTCTCTCTCTCTCACACACACACACACACACACACATTTCCTGTTTTAAAAGGTAGGAAAATAAAAATGTATAATTTGTGAAGCAGAGAAAATAAAGCTTTAAAATCCAAGAGAAACAAATGAAATTTGACTTATCTTAAGGAAAAATTGTTTTCTAGGTAGAATATACTTGGTAGGGTAAATATTGAAACTCCATCTAATACCTTTAAGTTATCTTTCATATAGCTGAAGATGTAAAAAGTAAGTAGCCAATATAAACTCGAATTAGTTGTAAAAAAATGCTGGATTGAAGCCAGTAGGAAAAATGGAGTACAAATGATAGTATATACCATGTCAAAGAAGGAAATAAGACTCTAAAGAACAAAAGGTAGTTTGTGTGTGTGTGTGTGTGTGTGTGTGTGTGTGTGTGTGTGTGTGCGTGCTAAGTTGCTGCCTAAGGCTAAATGTCAAAGTTAAATCAGCAACATTTGAAATCAATACGAGGAGACAATGACAGAACTTGGAAATCACACTGGACAGATGAGCAACCTTGGCTTCAGGGAACTGGCAGGTGGGACACCTTTCTGAAGGGCTATTACGTAAGAGAGCTGCTGTGCAAATGAGAGATGGCCTGGAGTCGAAAGAGGAGAGTCCTATGGCAAAGCTACTGAGTCCACCGCTGTCTCGGGCTAATTAGGGCAAAATGTAGTGCTGTGATCTACGGAGAGTTGGCCAGCAGCTCGCCAGGGACGAGAGCTATTCTAGAAAACCTTTTCTTTCAACCTGTTTTCTCAAATTGGGTGAGGTCAAGGCGCCCATCCCTGGTGTAGTCGTGAGGTGTCTACGCCTCGAACATCTCCTAACATTTCACTCCATCCTTGGGTACTATGGCTCCAGAGCCGGCAGCCGCGCTCCCTCATCTAACTTAGGCAAGTTGGCAGGACTCCCGCCTAACATTGCTCTACTAGCCGTGCGGCTTCCTCACTCCATGTGCAAACCATAGCCCAGGCCATACCAACCAGTCAGGAATTCTGCTGTGGTATGGGAACTTGACCCACTGAAGACTTCAACGGATTGTTTTAAATAAAGTTTTTCTCCTTTAAAAAAAAAGGGGGTGGGGGAGTAGGGTGGGGGTGGGAGGCGTCCTACCTAGTCCCCACACGATTGACCAATGAGTGAAGAGACAAGGCAGGAAGCCGCAAAGACCTACCGGTGATTGGCTGTAGTAAACGCCTGTCAGGACTGTACCATGCTAAGGCGGGGAGTTTATGAACTTCTGGAAATGGCATCTGCTTGTCTTTGAGTACTTTCGGTAAGTACGTAGAATTTTATTCTTAAGAAGTCTTTTTGGTTACTCTGCGAATGGGAAAGCAGACAAAGGAAGAGAAAGATCTCTCCTGCCCATTCATTTCCTCGTTCCCAACCCTGCAGAGTTCCACATGCCCCTCTCCCGGCCATCAGCCAGACACGACGGCCTAACGGGCGCGCTCCCGCGTCACTACGTGTCTGCGGCGCCGTGCCCCTACAGCCAATCAGAAGGCGAGGTCGCCGCGGTCGCCCGCGGTCGCGCGCACGCCCCAGAGCGGAGTGGGGGCGGGGGCAGGGGGGTGAATGGAAGAGTGAACGGGGGCGGGCGCGGCGGCGTGAGCCGCATGAATGAGAAGAACGTGCCCCGCGAGAGACGTCGCCCGCGCCCGCGAGCCAATGGGAACGCCGCGAGGGCTAGAGACCCTAAGCTGAGGGCAGCGGCCGCGCGCCGGCTCGGAGGCGAGCGTCAGCGGTCGGGAGCGCGCGGCGGCGGGGCGGGCGTGGAGCGTGCGGGGGCCGCGCGCTGCCTCTCAGAGGCCAGACGGCACTGCTGGGAGGCGGCGGCGACAACGACGGCGGAGACCACGACGGCGGTGGTGACGGGCACCGCGCCGCGGGTGAGTACCGGGGACGCTGGCCCCTGCGGAACCGGAAGTGCCGGGCTAGTGAAGTGGGAGGGGAGAGTGACCTCTAGGGAAGGGGGGACCGTGGACGTGAGGAGGTTAAGGCCCTACCATTCCTCGGGCTCCATGGGCCCCGAAACGGACGGCCGCAGCCACCGGAGCTCCGAACCGGTTGGTGCCGGGCTGCCCGGTTGCGGAGCCGCCGCCCCTTCCGTCCCCGGCCCGAATCTTCTCAGTGCTGGTGGGCCCTGCTTGGTGGGTTCCGTGTTTTCTGGTCCAGCCAGGCAGGGCTTGTCAGCTTTGCTCCCTGAGTTGACTCTCCTTACTTGAGCTGCCGGGCGGAGGAGACTGGCTCAGGCCCCATGCCCCACACTCCGCTGATACTTATTTTGGCTAGAGCATCGTCCTGTGGTTACCTGTTCTTTCTCCCATCCCTCTGCTGCTTCTCCCTACCCCCACCAGCCAGGTGCTCCATGCCTTTAAGTACTTTGTACTTTTTACAAGTGGAGCTTGAATGTGTTTGACAATATTTTATCTGTACGACTCTATTCATACGGAGGTCTAAAGTTCCTTAACCAGTTGGCCAAATGAAACCACTAAAATGAGAAGGTAGAAAGTGACTAAAGTTATTAGAAGTAGTTGTAGAATCAGATACATGTTAACATTGCAGACCGTTTTTGTTGTCTTGGGTTTACTTCCTGGTTAATGTCATCTTGTACAACCTAATCTTAGGTTTACATCTTCATCCTTTTATCCCAGTGTGTTTGTCTGCTCTGTATCAGACATTTCTGCTGTGCTCATCTGTGCATATCATCTGTGATGATAATACTATTTTAAAAACTTCTGCTTGTGTCTATCTCCTAGCCTCTGTACAGTATTATATATGGCATCTCCATTACAATATATTCAAGTTTAATGCACTGTGCTGTGATGCTTAGTTATAACAGATATGTGCTGTCAATGGCACTGGGGCTACTTGTATTAAACCTTACTGAAGCCTTCAAACTGCATATCCTAAATTGTTTGTTTATAAGATGTTTTTGTTGTTGTTGTTGTTTTGAGACAGGACGTTTCTACATAGCCTTGGCTGTCCTGGAACTCATTTTATAGATCAGCCTGGCCTCTAAGAGGTTTGCCTGCCTCTTCCTCTAGAGTGCTAGAATTAAAGGTGTGGGCCACTCCACCCGTCTCTGTACTGTTTGTTTTATACATACAAATTTCTACTCCATGATCATCCACCCCCCCCCACCCCAGCATGTGTCATGCACATTCTTGTACACTTTGCTGATCCTGGTGTGAATCTACCAGAGTGTGAGTGATACCTACCCTTCCGGTTTCATGTCTTCTCTTTCTGTACCACATCCCTTTGCTGGGACTTGGTGTGTTGTTATATCCAATCAATTATTTTATCTTATCCCTTCTTATAATATCCTAATATTTCAGATAATGGCCTCATTTATATCTCAGTATGTGGTTCCAAAATTGCATGGCCTTCCATGATTGCTGTAACATGGCATTATTAGTTTGTGTGACTTTTATTCTGTAGTTAATGTGACCTGCATTAGTATGGGATTCAAACTGGTAAACTTTACAGAAGTTGTAAGTAATGTAATTTTCCTTCTTTAGTCTTTGGAGTTTTGAGGGAAACATTTGCTTTAGTAGTACTATCCACAGATCAAGAAATTTGCTTGTTGATGAAGTTAATAAAGATACTTAGGCCTAATTTCAGCAAACAGAAATAATCATAAAATCAGGACTAAATAGGATCTGGGTTTTAGGACCATAAAAACTTGTTATAATTTTTGAGTCTTACATTCTAATGTTGCTTGACTGCATCCCCCCCCCTTTTGGAGATTAAGTCTAATTATGTATTCCTGGCTGGCCTGAAAGCTATACATACCAGGGTGTTTTGGAACTCTGAGCCATCCACCTGTTCTGTCTCCTGAGTACTGAAATTCAAGGTGTTGACCACCATTCCTGAATGGTGACCATAGCAAACTCTGTTTCCTTCTATGTTGTAGGTAAGAAAAGAAGTTATAAATCTCAAGATACATTTGTATTTCAGTATCTGGATCTTTAGCTGCTATTGGTATCATACTACTTGGAGAATAGCACTGCTTTCACTTAAAATTCTAACAAGCAAAATTCTGGGTCTGTGGATTTCAAGTTATCATTAGGCATGTAGTGTGATAGGGTTTGTGTCAGCAACTAAACTCTTGGGTTCTGAACTGGGCTACCCAAGTGATTCAGTGGAAGGGCCTCAGGCATTCTCTAGCCTTCAATTTCACAAAATAGGATAAGGGACTCTGTCACCAGATAATTTGAGTAAAGTGCTTTGAGATCACCAGATGAAAGCATCCTATAAAATTAAGGTGCTTGTGTTGTTTTGTTACTGTGATCAACAGAAATAATTGCTCCTCTAATCATATTGGATTATCAACAGCTTAGTTTACCTTCTAATAGGCCTGTGTTAAGAATTAAAAACTATTGAATTTGGAAGAAAAGGACCAATCCCTGTGTTGGACTCAGTTTTTCATAAAGAATATTTCATATTTTGATGTAAAATTGTTTCTTACCCAGGACCCTTAATAGATGATTACAAAAGACCAAACATTGAACTTCTGCTTATTTGGTGGTGTTACTAAAAGGCATAAGCATAGAAAGACACACACGAAAAGGAAATGATAGTTGCTGTCCTATTTTTAAGCTTCTTTTCTTCATTGTGGGAATAAATATTCTTTTTGTTCAAAGAGAAATATCGGTTTTAGTATCCCCCTTCACTTCTGTGCCCTTGTTTGTTTTTAGATTTTCTGTTCTTGGTATGTGTGGTTACTGCACTTTTGTTAGGAGAGATGGGATGACCTTAGGTCAGATAAAACTGGGTTTTCTCCCTTCTAATCAGAGTAGCCCTTTACAAAGGTGAAGGACTTTAAAATGTATTTTTCTATCTATTTACAGTTTTTTCCCACATACATAGACTGACTTGAGGTGGAAAACAGTCTTCCTTTGAAAAGGTACTTTGTAATAGTTGCCTGTGGGGCTTTAGCCTTGGGGTTCTTAAAAAAAATACCTAAAGAATTTCTTTGATAAATATATTTGGTTTTCTCTAGGTAAAGCACCATATCCCAGTTGAACTCTGCATCCAAGAGGCCCAGGATTGAAGACAAAAGATCAGAGACATTGACTAACCTGGAAACAGGGACATCTTTGGAACTTTACTCTATCTGCAGTAGTCTTTTTTTAAACTTTCATCAGGTGAAATCAACTTCATCTTATTCTGCTTATTGGAAAGAACATGGCTTCAAGGATTTCAAATTTCCTTTTAGTTTTTCATGAACTTTCTGGGAAACAGAGCCCTTAAAAGGCTTGGGAATAACAAGAAGAGATTGAAAGCGGACAATACTGTTGTCTGTTTTTCTCTCCCATCAAAGAAAAGGATTTACAACTCAACCGTGTAACAACTGTTGTCCACCTTTGGCCATCAAGAGAGAAATAAATAACATTCAATTACTATTGCCAGACAACCAGGCCTGGTGAAGTCAAGGTGTGAGAGTGTACCAAGAAGATTGCCGCAAAGGGACAAGGACCACAGTTTTTTTTTAAAAAAAAAATCGGCTTTTCTTTAAAGCTGGAAGGGACCCTGGCTTCCTTCTTGGATTAAAATAGAAACCCAGTGCACACCTCTTAGGTGCTGCTGTTTGTGGAAGTGTGGTGTTGTGGAGGGCTCGTGTATCTCCTCAGAAGAGTTAAAGCTTCCTGTTCTCGTATTCTTTCCTGCCTTCATCCATGAGCGATACCTTGATCTGCTTGGCTCTCCATGCTTTTCACCTGCAGCTATTTGCATGCATACAGCCTACTGTTTGTCTTCAAGTTTTAAATTGTACAAGTTGTGCTTCTTAATCTGCTTTCCTCCTTTATTCTGGGGACGTGTTTTTTAATCAGTTGAAATCACCTTTCCCCCTCCCATGTGCTTTCCTTCATTTGAGATCTTTTGACCTTCATTTTTGTTTGGGAGGGGGAAGGGTGATAATTTTGCATTTTCTGTTTTCCCCAGTTTCTTTCCTCTCTGTTTCCCTTATCCCATTTTCTTGTCTGTTCTGCCGCTGTGTGGGCCTGGGCTATGCGGCAGGGCACATCTTTTATCAGAGCTCCAACATGCCCGCAGAGTCTGGAAAGAGATTCAAACCCAGCAAGTATGTACCGGTCTCAGCAGCCGCCATATTTCTAGTGGGAGCTACAACACTCTTCTTTGCCTTTACGTGAGTTTTCTTCCATCAGTGGCATTTTGGGTGGGAGGGTCATACTATGGAAAGGGAAAACTTATTTCCTCTTCAGTTTTATAGTTGGAAGGCCAATAGATGCCTGTCCTTTAACTCTGTTGGTGTTTTCTACTTTTCTCTGCTTCCTGGACTTTGGAATCATAGATGCTTCATGGTTTCCTATCTAATTCCATCACAGGTGATATAAAGTAGAAAGGAAGTAGGAAAACACTTTTAGAGAGGCTTGAAGTTTAAAGGAGAGAAAGAAAACTAGATTAGACTTAACTTGTTATGTAAACCAGGCTGGTCTTGAACTCACATAGAACCTCCTGCTCTGCCTCTCAAGTTTTGAGATCAACAGAGTGTACTGATTTAGGACCACCTGGGATGTCTGAGCCATTGTGGAACTTGAGTACCTCAGAGAGAGGTTTGTTGTTTGTTTGCTTGTTTGTTTTTAAGGCATAGTATCACTATATTGCCCTTGCTGTCTTTGAATTCCCTAAGTAAATCAGGTTGGACACAAAATTGTGTTAATCTTCTCTCTGCCTCCTGGATTCTGGGATTGTAGACCTTTTTTTTAACTTGTTTTTGTTTTGTTGAGGCGAGTCTCAGATTTACAGAGATCCACCTGGGATTAAAGGTGTGTTTCACCACCACCTAGTTTGTACCAAGTTATGCTAGAAATGGTTTTGAGATTTGAGAATTTTGAGACAGGATCTTGCCAAGTAGCCCATGCTGGCCTTAAATTCATAATCTTCCTGCCTTAGCCTTCTGAGCACCGAGAGAATTGATTAAAGATAAACTGAGATAGTTTTGGTTTGTATTGTTATCTGGATGCTTCTCTATACTTACAAGAGCTAAGGCCTGGAGATGGAAAGGCTCCTGGGAAAGAGTGGGCTTTATTTAGGAAGATAATACCAGATAGCCATTTGCATTAGTTCCCACATAAAGGAGTGGAAGTTCTTGTGCTCCTTACTGCTGATGGGAAAGATAGTTGACATTCAAAGAGCCTAGGGTTTCAGCCTCCCTGGTTAGGATTTTCGACTGTTCGTACCCTTGTTTTACTGGAGGAGCCTGATTTTTCCTTTCTCCTGCCCCCGGTGTGTAGCTGTGGCCACCTAACAAGTATTTTTCTGTTAGCAATTTATAATGAGTCTATATCAGCCTTCTGAGTGTTACACTGTTGAGTCATTGAGTTAGCATTCTAGTTGTACCTCTTGGAATAATCAGGAAACTAAGATCTTCATTTCATTCTCTCTTCTCCATGTAACTAACTCATAGTCTGCCTTTGATATGTTGCATAGCAAGAGGAGGAATGTTTCTTCAATGTCAGAACATGTTTTGAGTTTTGCTGATTTAGTGTAAGCAGAATCAAAAATTTAGCCTATCTTTGTGCTTTAGTAGCAGTTGCGCTGGGTCAGGAGAGATATGTAACTGAATCAAGTTAATACCTTTATATCTACGTAATAGGAATGTCTATTTTTCTTTAGGAGGCAAACTCTCATAGTATTCAGGGGAGTAAGTGGTTTTTCTCTTTCAAATTGTGGTTGAGATCAGACATGCAGAATTCTTATTTTTAATATGTTAATCTGGAACCATTGAAGTGATTGGCTTGTTATACCAGTTTGCTCACAAATTGTCCTGACAGGCATTGTCTTACTGATAGTTGAAGTTATTTAACCTACTTTTTAATTCTTTGGTGCCAGTTGAGTTGGGTTCTCTCTTTATTCTGTGTTGTGTCAGTTGTAGCAAAAATTGGGGGTTTTTTGGTATGTGTTCCTGGGGATTGACTCCAGGGTTTTGTGCATTGTGAGTATTTTTAACACTAAACTACATCCTTAGCTTGCGGGGTAGGGAGTGGGAATGTTATTGACTCTGTTTGGAATTTCTGCTTCTAATACAAATTTAAGAGAGCCTTATATCATTGATGAGATTCCACCATCATTAATTTCTACAGGATAAATTTATGGGCTCCTATTTCTTTCCAGAGTCTCACTTGTTCATCCTTTGGAGTCAGCACTTTGTTGATTTTACTTTACCACCTAGCTGGGGTTTTTGTTTTGTTTTGTTTTTGGTGTCCTCAGAGGCCAGAAAGAGTGTTGGATACCTTGGAACTGGAGTTAGTGTTGTATGACTGCCATGTGGATGATGGGAAGCTAGGTCTTACAGAAGAACAACAGTTGCCTTAATCATTGGGCTGTTTCTGCATCCCTATTAGCTCTTGCTTCCTCAGAAAGTCTTATCTATTTTCCATGTGACTGAAACATCTCCTCTATAAGTACTCATCTGAGCTGAGTACCACTGTTCTTAAGAATGTTCCTTTTGTGCATTCCCACCCTCTGAGATTCAGCTCCTTGGAAGACACTGTTTAAAACTATGTGCTCTGTGAAGAAGAGTTAATGGTTTCAGATGAAGAGGTAAAGAAGACTTCTGTGGGGCCGGCCATAAATCTAACTGCTCTGTCGCCCTCCTGTTCTTTTCACTAGGTTACAAGTGACTCTTACATCAGTACTAGGTCCCCAGTGATAATTACCTTGGGACATGGAGGACTGGGAGCAGGAGGGAGAGTTCCTTTCAGCTGGCAGACATAATTAGTGGAGGCATGTAGGTTTCAACTAATTAGGAACCATTTACCCTCCATGCTTCTTTGTTAAGTAGGGAAAGCTATGAACAGAAATTACCAGTTAGGTCTGGTCATCAAAGAAATAATGATGTTTTCTGTCCTAGAGAAGTCTGCAAAGAGTAGTTGAGGTTCTACCTAGAACTGATCCTTATTATGGACTTCATTTGTTCAGTACTAAAGCTGGACAGGAGTGGTGAGCATCCTGCCTTAATTCATTTCTCTTTTCTGTTTGAGTAGGAGAGTATTATCTGCTTAAGTAAACACACCCTTTCCTGGTTAGGTTCTAGAATTTGCATCTAAGATACAATACACCTGGGTTCCCTCTGTGGTAGTTAATACTTTTTTGCTGTTTGTTTTCCTAGACTGGGTACAGTGCTGTTTGTCCCGGAACTCAATCTGTAGACCAGGCTGTCCTTGAACTCATAGAGATTCTCCTTCCTCTGCCTCACTGGTGCTAGCACTAAAGTCGTGGGCCACAACAGCTTTTTTTCTTTTTAAAGACAGATAGATTCTCATTATGTAGTCCTAGTTGGTCTGGAACTCATTGTGTAGATCAGGCTGACCTCACATTCATAGAGATCTGCCTGCCTTTGTCTTCTGTGTATTGGGACTAAAGATTGGTGTCACCATGCCTGACTTTGGAGGTCAGGAGACTTGAGTTTGGTACTTTGTTAATGTTTCTGGATCTTGGTTTTTCCGAGCAGTGTATTTCAGCTGTGTGAACTTTTCTGGATGGCATCTTACATCTAGGTACATAAAACCAAAAGTAGAAATGTTGGTCTAATTTAAGTAAGTCCATCTACTTGGTGCTTCACTCTTTACCTTCCCGGGGTGCCTGAAACCTCACCACTCCTGGCAACACTATTGGGAATCACTGAATTGATCATCTCTAAAGTGTCCTCTAGTTCAGAGTCTCAATTTTCTGTTTCTTAAGTTGGGGAGAAGGGGTAGGAAGATTTCTGTTTTTGATAGAATAAAAAACAGGTTAGAAATCCAGATGGTCTTTCCAGTGTCCTATCCATGGCACAGTTTCTAACTCAGATCCTTTCCAACTTTTCTTCCTATAGAGTTAAGCGACCTCTGGCTTTTTTTCCCTCTTTTATACCTGTGGAGGTGATAGCACCTGATTTGAGTGGGAACAGCCTCGTGATGTGGGAGGTTAATTAAGCAGTGGTTGTTCTTTGCTTCCCACATGGTTTTCCTTATCCAGGAGTAAGTGCCCAGGTCCTACAGCATACATGGCTCAGCTACTGGAAATCATGAAGTACAAAAGTCCAAAAAATCTAGAGTTTTAAGAGAAACCTGTGAACTTGTCAAGGACAAATTGTTTCCCCATGGAATCTTGAGGAAAGCATTCTTCGATGAAATTCTCAGCAGGAAGTGGAACATTCATTCCAACCTTTTCATCAAGAAATGCTAGACAAATGCTCAGGCAGTATGCTAGACTTGGGTAGAATGCATGGGCCTGCTTTTTAGCATTTTAGTGCCTCAGCTTTCAGTGTCCTTGAGTCTCTACTGCCCTCAATTGAGGGTGGAATTAAGCATGAAAATGGAGCTCAAGTAATAATTGATAATTATAATGATTTCTTATATTTTCTATGTAGTGAATCCTCATTGTTAGACATGCTAGTTTAAAAGGAACTCTAGTAGCAGAACATGGCATGTGCCTTTAATCTCAGCTTTTGGGAGGCAGAATCAGGTGGATCTCTGAGGTGGAACAGCCTGGTCCACATAGTGAGACCGTGTCTCAAACAAAGACAAAGAACAGATAGCCCTCCACACAAAGAATTTTAGTATCTTTTCAGACATTCTCTTTCATTTTGATGTGTGTTTATACATCCAAAGTAACAAGCTAAAGAGTTTCTTGTGAGTTGAGACAGGATTAGAATCTAAAACTTTTTGTCTGATTTTTTTCTTTCTAGGAATTTAATTTAATTTTTTTTTTCCTTTTTAAGTAGTAGAAAGTGTTAAATATGCTACAGAGCAGGATTTCCTTAGAGTATATATTGAAAACCTCACTTCCCTTTTTATTTGGCATTGAAAATAGGCATAATGAATGGGTGGGCAGAAGAACCTGTTCTACCTGGGGTGGTTTATGTCTGGGAATCTCATCAGTGAGTCAGTCTTCTGGGCTGCAGCCACTCCCTAAACTTTTTGTGCTCTATGATTATTACTTATAGAGTTAAGGACAAGTCCTGACTTCTCTCCTTAGCTCTAACTGCATCTCTCTCCATCAAAGGTAACCAATTCAAACAGGCCAATTGTGATGGTCATCTTGGAATCTGGCAGAGTGCTATAGCAATGGAAAGCTTTTTCTCAAGATAAGTAGAATATAGGCTGTGGTTGAAACAGGCTTTGCTCACAGATTGTTGAGGTGGATTATCTCTTCAGTTAGAGTTCTGAGGCTAGAAGCAGTAAGTCCGAATGTAGAAGATATTATTCATGCAGTTGAATTATTTGAATTACTTAGACATTCTGCCCCTGTGGGAACAGTCTTTATTTGGCAATAGATAGACTCAGTTCCATGATTATACACTTCACTGAGATGTGCTGATAGAGGCTGAGAGATGAAGTTTGGCAGGATACACAAGGAATTAGGTGACTTGTTTAGTTTGGAAATGAAACTGAAGAAAAGGTAGAATCTAAAAGATCAAGAGTTAAGCTAGGTGTGTGGTGGCCTGTAATGCTGTTACAGGAGACTTGAAGCAGGCAGGAATATTAGGAGTTCCAAAGTTAGCAAGAGGGCACATAATTCCAGGCTGAAGTAGGCCACACAAAGAGGCCCTCTTAAACAACAAAACAAACAGGAGGTGGGGTGGAATGGGATGGGGAGAAAAGATAGACCGAGGTTGGACTCTGAGATGAGGGCTATGGCCAGTTCTAAGGACTTTAAATCACAAGCACCTCAGTGTTCTAAAGGTTTAACTTTATGTCTCCCTTCTAATTATCTTCCCAGGCTGTAGGAGTGAAGTGAGTCACCCTTTCTCTTCTTCCTCAGGCGGAAATTGAAGGGACAGCTAAGTACCAGGGAGGGGCTCTGACCTGGATGACTGGTTTTCAGATTCTCTCTTTCCCTCCTAAGAAGTGTAGGAAGTAGGCTTTGCAGTAAGCCCTTCAGGGACCCTTGCTTCTTAACTTCCACTCCAACTCTGCCAAGATATTAGAACATCTTTTCTGAACCAAAGAGTTGACAGAGGAAGAGGCTTTTTGCCTGATAACATTGTGGAACTGTGCTTGAAGGGATGTTTCGACTTTGAAATCTGTCTTTATTATTCTTGTTCCCAATTTTGTGTAGCCCAATAAAGAGACCAATGAATTTATTGATGTTTACTATCTGCAAAGCCTGACACATAAATAGTATTTACTTTACATTTTTAAATGGATGACTGAATTTGAAAAATGAGATAGTGGTGATTAAAAAAAATCATGTCTTATTGGTTTATTTATTTATATCTTGTTACAAAGCCCACTTCTTCTAAACTGTCTTGGGTGTTGCTACTTAGAGTTGTGTTTTAGTTTGAATGGGAACTGACCACCTTTCTTGACTGTTGAGGGTTAGTATTCCAGACTTGAATGTTGTCTTAATCAAATTCTGCCTGTCTTCTAACTATCTGGGTAAAAGAGATAGGGACAGATGCTGCCCTGATTCTGGAGATTAAATTCTTGGCCATAAAGCAGATTAGGGTATTTAGCTACTGTCTTGTAGTGAATAGGAAGTTCTCTCTGAGTGAAACCGGAGATAACACTGATAAAGTTCACACCAAAAGTTTGAACTACTGGGAAATCTGCAGAGAAGGACAGCCTCTCTATTAAGAATTAGAGTCTGAAAGAACTTGAACTCAGATTTCCATGAACACTCCTTTTTTTTTTCTTGTCAAAGAGTATCTAAAGCATGTCTCTTGAATGCTATGAATACTGGATATGAATGGCCAGTTTTTCCCACTGAAAGATTTAGGATTTCTTTGATCTGAAGTTTTCTAATTTTTCATCTCTTGTTCTTTCTTTCATTTTTAGATGTTAGAAGTTCAGATCTTTGTTCTTTATTTTTTATGGACTGCTTTACAAATTTGTATGTCATTCTTGCATAGAGGCCATAATAATCTAATTTTAGTATATGTGCTGCCAGAGTGTTTGCCTCATTCCAAATGTTGGCATTCAGGTGTACACTACTGTGCCTGACTTAGTTTTTGTGTTCTGACATACATTCTTGTTTATATTATTATTAGTCTTTTGGTTGTTCAAGACAGGGTTTTTCTCTGTACCAGGCCTGGCTGTCCTGGAACTCACTTTGTAGACCAGGCTGGCTTTGAACTCAGATCTACCTTCCTCAGCCTAGTGAGAGATAAAGGTGCATGCCGCCACACCCATCATCATCATCATCATCATCATTACTATTATTAACTCTCAATCATTAGAATTAGCCTCTAGATAGCTGACAGTGGAGAAACCTAAAGTAGTTGACATTGATTCAAAGCTGACTGAAGATGGAAGGGGAGCTAGAGAGTATCCACGTGCTTTGGGCTATTGTGCAGGTCAGTGGAACATAGATCCAGAAACCTTAGGTTGCTCCAGATACAGGAGTGTAGTTTATGCTCCCCCCCCCCCTTTTTTTTTTTTTTTTTAAAAAAAATGCATATTATGTATACAGTGTTTTGTCTGTATGCATTTCTGAAAGCCAGAAGAGGGTACCAGATGTCATTATAGAAGGTTGTGAGCCACCATATAGTTGCTGGGAATTGAACTCAGGACCTCTGGAAGAGCAGCCAGTGTTCTTAACCTCTGAGCCATCTCTCCTGTCCTAGCTAATAATCTTTATACAGTCAATTCCTAGTTCTCGTGTCTGGTTGTAAGAGAGAGAAGGGTACATTGTGAAGCCTGTACTCTGTAGATTTGTGTTGGTGTCAAAGGCATCCCTTATTTTTTTTTTTAATATTGTCTGCAGGTGTCCAGGACTAAGCTTGTATGTGTCACCTGCAGTGCCCATCTACAATGCAATTATGTTTCTCTTTGTGCTGGCCAACTTCAGCATGGCCACCTTTATGGACCCAGGAATTTTCCCCCGAGGTAAGATCTTTCTATACTCTCATGTAAGCCCCTTCTCTTCATTAAAAGTACTTATTTGGGCAGATAACAATTGATCTTAGGCTTGGAGGGTCTTAGGATTCTGGGATACTGTTACAGGAATATGTATCATACAACATCTAGTTATTTGGTTCACTTTGAGTCAAACCTTTTTTTAATTGAAATTTTTACTTAAGGTTATTTATAGTTTGATCATATTTTTTCCCCTCCTTCAACCCCAAAATCTTCTCTACCTCCCTACCCACTCAACTTTGTGTTCTTTTCCTCTCAAAACAACTAAACAAAAAAAGGAAAAACAAACAGAATTAAACAAAAATTGCAAGAAAAAAAAAAAGAAATCTGTTATATGTTGGTCTACTACTGCTTCTGGACTTGATACCCAGTGTCACTCCATTGAAGAAACTGATTTTTTTTTTTTTTTTTTTCAGAAGATATCAGTTATAAATAGCATCTTGATTAAGGATGGGACTTTGGTCTGCTTCTTTAATTTTTGTTATTCTGAAATTTATTTAGAGTTTATAGGTTGAGTAGTGTTAGGTACAGTAATATTTCCTGTGAATTAGACTGTTCTAACATTGTGGTGCAGACTGCTGTGGAAGGATGGGTAAGGGTCTCCTGCAAATATAGGTGTGGCTACAGTTCTGTTTGCCTAGCGGAATTAGTAAAATGCTGCTAAGAATGGGTGAGAAGACTTTACCAGCTAGAAGACTGAAAGGAGAGGAGAGCAGTTTCAGGAGAGAAAGTGTACACAGAATCTTGTGCCCATGGAGTGGTGAAGTCGTCAAGGTGGAGGATACAGTGTATGGTAACACTAGAAAAGAAACTCAGAGCCAAATTATACAGGACTTCATTTTCTACATGGAGTCTCTGATAAATATGCTTCTTTCTTTGATACCGAAGGGTCTTTATTTACAAATGATTCTTCTGAGAGTGTACAGCTTTTGGCTTTGGCCAAAATATAATATAATTATATATAAATATAATATAAATTGAATTTGAGACAAGATTTATAGCTTTTTCAGAAGTAGATTCAATAGAATCATTTATGATAGCTTAATGGGGCAGGGCAAAGAGTGAAAAAATAATATGCTGCTACACCACTCTGAACATGCTTGATCTTGTTTGAACTCAGAAGCTAAACAAAGCTAGGCCTACATAGTACTTAGACAGGAGAGGATAGTTTTGTTATAGTTTCAAGGGTCAAAACTTGGAAGATATATTGAATGCTGAGTTTTATAAACTGATGTTAAGATAGGCTGTGTATTTGCTTTTTTTCATGCTAAGGACTGAGCGTAGGTCCTAGACAGATCCCAGATCCTAGACAAGCGCTGAGCTATACTCTCAGACCTAGATAATGAATTTGAGATACTCCTTTATATCCACAGTTATCCAGTGGGCAGTTGAATAGTGGGAGTTAAATACTTTGTTTTAGGAGTGCACAGCTATGGTATTTGAAGCAGCGGCAGTCAGATTATCTAGAGAAAGTAGAGTGAGGTTAGGAAAGACATAGAATAAAGTCTGGTCAGTTGTGCCATTTTATTAGGAGTATAGACAGAGGAGCCAGGGGCTGGAGAGATGACTCAGAGGTTAAGAGCTCCAGCTGTTCTTCTGGAGATCCTGAGTTCAATTCCCAGCACCACATGGTGGCTCACAACCATCTATAATGACATCTGGTTCTCTCTTCTGGTATACAGGTGTAGGGGAGGCAGAATGTGTACATCATAAAGAAATCTTTTTTATATATATCTATTTATTATGTATACAGTGTACAGAAGAAGGTACCAGATCTCATTATAGATGGTTGTGAGCCACCATGTGGTTGCTAGGAATTGAACTCAGGACCTCTGGAAGAGCAGCCAATGCTCTTAACCTCTGAGCCATCTCTCCAGCCCCCATAAATAAATCTTTAAGAAAAAAAAGAAAGAACGAAAGAGGAGTCAGAGAAGAGGGGACTGCACACAGAGGAGGAGGAGGAAGTAAAGTGAGCTAAGGAGAATTCATCAGTAACAGACCCACCGCTAGTACAGTGACTCAGAATCTCCCTTTGGTTACTAAGAATTGATTCTTTTAAACAGTCTCACTCTTTATCCCAGGTTGGCCTTGAATTCTGCATTACCCTTCTAAAAGCTGGAATTATAGGTGTGAACTACTATATCCAGTTGAAAAACTGATCTTAACAATAGCAGTATAAGCAGTATACGTATATATTTATAAGGAAAAGATACAGCTGGATTATAGTTGTTTGAAGGCAGTGAATGGAAAATGAGGAAGCAGAGTCAGCAAGTATTAGACTTCCTCTTTTAAGAAGTAAGCAAAGAAGGCTGAAGATGGTGTAACAATTTGAGAGAAAAGCAAACTTTTTATAAGACAGAAGACTACCATGATGGTAGCATGAGGAAATAGAGAATCAGAGAAGAATGTGAAGCCTCAATAGAAGAATGGGAAAAAGCTGGAAATATGCCTTAAAATGCATACTGGAGCTGGAGAGATGGCTTAGAGGTTAACAGCACTGACTGTTCTTCCAGAGGTCCTGAGTTCAATTCCCAGCAACCATGTGATGGCTCACAACCATCTATAATGAGATCTGGTGCCTTCTTCTGTACACTGTATACATAATAAATAAAGAAACAAAATAAAATAAAATGCATACTGGAAGTCTCATGGAAGGATTACTTCTTTGGAAAGTAGACTAGAATAAGAACTATCATGAGAAAAGGTAGAAAGTGTATGAGCTGACAAAAATTGTTACTAATGACTCCTGATTTTCCTCACAAGTATAAATCATTTTTTTAAGTAGGCTTGGTATAGCAAGTGAGATAAAGTTTTCCTAAACGTCACTGTGCTCTGAAAGCCTGCCTCAGTGTTGACTGGTCATTTGAGATTTCTGTGAGAGAAGACATTTTGAGTCCCCAAACCAAGAAAGAAATTTTAGCGAGTTACTAATGTTCATTCATCAGATATTCAGTGGCTTACTATATGGAAAGCTGTGATGACCATATGTGATAATTCTGCCCTCCCTCCCCCAACACGGGTCTTTTGTATAGCCCTGGTTGTACTTGAACTCCCTGTGTAGAGGAGGCTGGTCTCTGCCTTCCAAATCCTGGGATTAAAGGCATGTGCAGCTCAGAGAGAACTCTTACATTTTGGCATATTCCCTCTTATTTTAAAGGGTTTTTGTTTTGTTTTGTTTTCTTATCTTACATTGCTGAGCCTCAAACCCAGGGACTTGAGCATGTTAGACAAGAACTGTCACAGAGCTATATCCCTGAAGATTTTGCATATGAGCTAGGCATGGTCACACACTTTTAATCTCAACTTTTGGCAGGTAGAGGCAGGCAGACTTCTGTATTTTCAGGCTAGCCACGGCTATGTAGTGAGACAATATGTCAAAAGCAAATTCCAAACCATAATTTTATATGTATATATATTTAGGCTTATTTATATGTAGCATATATCTACCAAAGTCGTAAAATGTTTTTTATTTTTCCATTCTGTTGGAATTGAACCCAATACCTTGTGCTGGTGCACAAGAAATCAACATGCCTCAGGGATTAAAGGTATTTTTACCATGCCTGGCTGAAAACTTCATCTTTTTTGTTTGTTTGTTTTACCTGAGACTGTTTCTCTGTATAATAACAGCCTTGGCTGTCCTGGAACTAGCTCTGTAGACCATCTGTCCTTGAAGTCACAGAAATCCACATGCCTGGGTGAAAACTTTATTTTTTATCTTATATTTTGGTTTTTCAAGACTGTTTTTGGGTAGCCTCAGTTGTCCTAGAACTGGCTTTCTAGACTAGGCTGGCCTTTAATTCTATAGGGACCCATCTGCCTTTGTCTCCCAAGTGCTGGTAAAGGCATGCACTACTGGCTCCAGAATTTTATTGTTAATAATGCCTGTATAGTCACTTAGCTTTCCTTCCCACATTTTTTTCTTGACTAATCATAAAAGTAAAAATTGCTCAATATATATGAAGGGGAAAATAATATTCCCTAAGTTTCAAAATGGGATAGTTTCTGATAGTTGAAAACTTGGGGCAGAGGCAGTTAGGCTTGAGTAACAGTGGGGAGGTCGAATGGAAATAATAGAGTAGACTATTTGGAGTAAGAGACTTGTTTGTGGAAGAAAGGTAACTATGTATTTTGATATGTCAATTATCTTCTAAGATAGATTTATAATATGTAGATCAAGGGAATTAGCATATGTATGTCACTTTTGGAGCACTTTTCTCTTGAACTGTACTTCCCAATGCAGAATAAGCTGCTTCCTCGTCCATGTTACCACAGTGCCTGTAGAGTTGATATCACCATATTAATAGGTCTTAGTCTCCCTTTTACCCATTTGATAGTGAATTTCTCAAAGGCAGAAGCCATGTTTTTTTTAAAAAAAATTTTATTTAAATATAAATTTTAATTAGAAATTTATTATATGTAGGGCATAGTGGCACATGCCTTTAGTCCTAGCACTCATGGAGGCAGAGGCCGGTGGATCTCTTAGTTCCAGGACAGCCAGAGCTACAAAGAGAAATGCTACACAGAGAAATCCTGTTTCAAAAAAAAGAACTTAAACATTTTTTCATTTTTATTTACTTTAAATTTTATGTGTGCATATGTATGTTATTTATTTTGTATGTGTGTGGATCAGTTGCACGTTCTTCATTGCACATATGGAATTGGTTTTTTCCTTGAACCTTGTGAATCCCACAAATCAAATTCAGGTAGTCAGGCAGTTTTGTGGCAGCCAATTCTTTTACTGTCTGTACTGTCTCACTGGCTCTAAATATTTTTTTTTTTATTTAGTTTTAATACACATGTAAATAAGGACAAAGGTAATTAAAAAATAATGCACTTTTACAAGATAGGTAGTATTCACTTGTAGCCAACAATACTGTTAAAATAGAAAGGTCTGGGGGAGGAGGTTACCAGCATTTATTAACAGGTTTCTTTTTTTTAAATTTCTTTATTTTACAAATTCAGTTCTTTTTTTTTTTTTTTTTTTTTTTTAAAAAAAAAAAAAAAACTTTTATGTGCATTGGTGTTGCCTGTAGGTATGTTTGTGTGAGTGTTAGATTTTGGAGTTACAGTTACTTCCATGTGGGTGCTGGGATTTGGACTGGATCCTCTTAAAGAGCAATCAGTGCCCTTAACTGGTGAGCCATCTCTCCAGCTCTGGTTTTTGTTTTTTAAGATTTATTTATTTGAGCTGGAGAGATGGTTAAGTGGGTAAGAGCAGGGTCCATTCTTAATGAGGACACAGGTTTTATTCCCATGACTCACATGGTGGCTCGCAGATCTGTAACTTCACTTACAGGGTATCTGATGCCATCTTCAGGCCTCTCTAGGCACTGCATGCATGTGATGCATATATATACATACACTCATGTACATAAAATACAAATAAATCTGAGTTCAGTCCTTTGGGCCCACAGTGTAGAGAGAGAACTGACTCCTAAAAGTTGTCCTTTGACGTCGACACGCATGACCACACTTGCATACACATACATACACATAGAGTAATGATGAGATTTAGAAAGAAAATGGTTTCTAATTTTTCCTGCCTCTCTCTCTCTCTTTCTATCCCTCCCTCCCTCCTTTTCTTTTTTCCCTTTTCTTTCTTTTTTCTAGACAGGTTTCTCTGTATAGCTCTGGCTGTCCAGGAGGTCATTATGTATTAGGCTGGCCTTGAACTCAGAGATCTGCTGGTCTCTGCCACCCAAGAGCTGGGGTTAAAGAAATGAGCCACCACTGCCTGGTTAGAGAAAACCTTTTGTTCTTAACCATGCAGTGTGTGAGCGGTAGATTTGTAAAATATAACATTATATTGTTAGGTTTGAGGTTAGAGAGACTGCTCAGTGGTTAAGAGTATATATTGCTCTGGCAGAGACCCTGAGTTTGATCCAGCATTCACAGCTCACAGCTGCCTGTAACTCCAGCACCAGTGGATCCAACATACTCTTCTAGCACACACACATACACACAAAATAAGTTGTAAGGAGTTATATTTTAAACATCCTTATATTCCTAATACTTAATAGTCTGGAAATAGTTGTTTTTAAATTGATTTTCCCTCTTTTTAAGCTGAAGAGGATGAAGACAAAGAAGATGATTTCCGAGCTCCTCTTTACAAAACAGTGGAGATCAAGGGCATCCAGGTGCGCATGAAGTGGTGCGCCACCTGTCGCTTCTACCGTCCGCCTCGATGTTCCCACTGCAGTGTCTGTGACAACTGTGTGGAGGTAGGGATGCACACTGGGTGTGTAACACTGTGTTCAGCCTAGGATGTTCTTTCCTTACTGGGGAGGACATTTTTTCTTTTTTTATCTGTTTGTGTGTTTTTGCCTGTATATATGTCTGTGTGCTCCATGTGCATATTGGAGGCCAGAAGAGGATGTCAGATCCTGTGGAAATGGAGTTACAGATAGCTGTGAGTCTCCAAGTGGGAAATTGAGCCTGGGTCTTCTAGCTCCCCTCCTCCTCCTCTTCTTCTTCTTTTAATATTTATTTTTATTTTATGTGAATTGGTGTTTTGCCTGCATGTATAACTGTGTAAGGGTGTGAGATCTTGGAATTACAGACAGTTGTTAGCTGCCATGTGGATGCTGGGAATGGAACTCAGGTCCTCTGGAGGAACAGTCAGTGCTCTTAACTGCTGAGCCATCACTCCAGCCCTCTTCTTTTTAAAAATAGATTTAAAAAGGGTTTGTTTTTATGTATGTGTGTACCTGGTACCTGAGGAGGCCAGGAGGTTGCATTAGATCCTATGGAACTATTGTAGACAGATTTAAACCAATCACAGTGACATATCTTTACACAGTGTAATCAATTATTTTATAAATAGCTAGAGTCACTGATGATGGGTTGTGAGCCATTTGTGGGTGCTGGGACCCAAACCCAGGTCCTACAAGAGCAACAAGTATCCTTAACTAGGCCATCTTTGCACTCCCTAGAGTAAATTATTTTTTTCTTCAAAGATTTACTTTCTAAATTATGTGTATGTTAATTTGTTTGTGGGTATTTGCAGTTGAAGTGCCAATGACAGAGGAGACCAGAGGCCAGGACCCCCTAGAGCCAGAGTTACAGTCAGCTGTAAGCCAATGTAACTGCTATAAAATGATGTCAGGTCCTCTTCAGGAGCAGCACACACTTTTCAATCTCTGTAGCCCCTTGTAGATTCTTGAAGTATAGTCCTGTTTAGCTGCCTAGTCTGCATTGTCCAGCTGTATTTGGAGTGAAGCACACCTGAGAACCAGAACATGAAAGCTGTTATTTCACAAGGAAGCTTTAACTCTAATAACAGTATTTCTGACTTCAAGATTCAAATGTCAGCCTTCTAGCCCATGGTTACTGGGTGTTACCTCTTCTACAAAAAGCATCTTTTTGTGTTTAGTTTCACTTTTCCAGCTATCCTTTCGTGTAGCTCTGGCTGACTCAGAACATGCTATGTAGATCAGGCTGGCTTCAAACTTGTGGCTGTTCTCTTGTGTCCCAAGCACTGGAGCTGAAGACTTGTAGCACCCTGACAATCAATTTGAGAACTTAGGTTTTGGCCAGCCTCTAGAAGGGTTCTCTTTGAGCTAACAGACCAAGAGAAACTGTTTTAAATATTTTTAAATTTAATTTTTTAAAAAACTTTAAATTTTTGTAACTTAATAATGAATATGAACACTAAAAGTAAATCTTTTTTTTTTTAAACTTTATTACTTTATTACTTTATTTATTTATTTATTTATTTATTTATTTATTTGCCTTGGTGTTTGCCTGGAACTGGAACTACAGACAGTTGTTAGCTGCCATGTGGGTGCTGGGAATCGAACCTCCGGTCCTCTGGAAGAGCAGATGGTGCTCTTAACCGCTGAGCCATCTCTCCAGCCCCTAAAAGTAAATCTTTAAAAAATTATTATCTAGGGGCTGGAGAGATGGTTCAGAGGTTAAGAGCACTGATTATTCTTCCAGAGGTTCTGAGTTCAATTCCCAGCAACCACATGGTGGCTCACAACCATATATAATGAGATCTGGTATCCTCCTCTGAACACTGTATACATAATAAATAAATAAACATTAAAAAAATTATCTATAGTGTTCTGTCTGCATGTATGTCTGCAGGCCAGAAGAGGGCACCAGCTCTCATTATAGATGGTTGCTGGGTATTGAACTCGGGACCTCTGGAAGAATAATCAGTGCTCTTATATTCTGAGCCATCCCTCCAGCCCATTAAAAGTAAACCTTATTTATTTTAATAATCTTCTGTTATTTTATTCCTTTTTCAACAGAAGGGATCTAATATTTGCTTGTCTTTTTTTTTTATTGCTTGTACAAGTGTGTGTGTCTTTTGTCAGAGGACAACTTGCAGGGATTGATTGTCTCATTCTATCATGTAAATCCCAGGGGTTAAACCCAAGTTATCAGACTTGGTGGCAAATGCTTTTACCTTCTCAACCACCTGGCCAACCCTAGTGTGATGTTTTAAAGATAACTTTTATTCTTCTCTTTTCTCCTAGGAATTTGATCATCACTGCCCATGGGTGAACAACTGTATTGGTCGCAGGAACTACAGATATTTCTTCCTTTTCCTCCTTTCCCTGACAGCCCACATTATGGGTGTGTTTGGCTTTGGCCTCCTTTATGTCCTCTATCACATAGAGGAACTCTCAGGGGTCCGCACTGCTGTCACGTATCCTTGGAGGCTGTTGGCTCGTGGGATGGGGCTGGGAGGGCAAGTTGAGTCCTTGAGTGAAGAAATTTAAAAGGGAAGTGCTCACAGTAGAGCTGAGGTAAACAAGGTAACGTTGCTTTATTTTTCTTGACTACCTGAAATCAGAATGGCAGTGATGTGTGTGGCTGGCTTGTTTTTCATCCCTGTAGCTGGCCTCACAGGATTTCATGTGGTGCTGGTGGCTAGGGGACGCACAACCAATGAACAGGTACTAGGAAAACTGGCAGGAGACTGACAGCTCTTAACTAATGAAGAACATACACTTTTACAAACAGAACCTCAGCAAATACTATGCGAATATGTAGAAATAAACAATAGGGGGTAAAGTAGTCCTAGGTCTTCAGTAAGTAGAATTAAAGCTGGGAATAGTGTTGCACACTTAGAATTTTATTTAGGAAGTTGAGGCAGTAGGATTAAGCTACTTGGATCCTATCTCCAAAAAAAAAAAAAAGAGGAAAAATAACCTTAAGAAATGTCCTTGTTTTCATCCTTTTAGCAAATACTTAAGTCTGTGAATTTATAGAAACTAGTTGGCACTGGCTTTAGAAAACACATACTAGTGCTTAAAGAATATTTTTATGCATACAATAGCTAACCTTAATTATTGCTTACTCTTTTCTTGCAGTCAGCCTTGTTATCTGTGAATTCTTTTTTTTTTTTTTTTAAAGATTTATTTATTATATATACAGTATTCTGCCTGCAATCAGAAGAGGGCACCAGATCTTGTTATAGATAATTGTGAGCCACCATGTGGTTGCTGGGACTTGAACTCAGGATCTCTAGATGAACAGCCAGTGCTCTTAACCTCTGAGCCATCTCTCCAGCCCTATCTGTGAATTCTTTAGGTTCAGTCTAATGTAGATGGAGTAGACTTGGAAGGAAAATCACACAGTATTGAATATATGCTTTTTTTTTCCTTGGCATTGTTCCCTAAATAATATATTAACTCGGGGCTGGAGAGATAGCTCAGCGGTTAAGAGCACCGTCTGCTCTTCCAGAGGACCCGGGTTCAATTCCCAGCACCCACATGGCAGCTAACAACTGTCTGTAGTTCCAGTTCCAGGCAAACACCAAGGCAAATAAATAAATAAAGTTAAAAAAAAAAAAAAGTGCGGTGATGACAACCACGATTAGAAAAAAATATATATATATATTAACTCTTTATATGACATACTGTTTTAGTTATAGTAGTATAATGATGGAGAGATGAATTAGTGTATATAACATGTACATAGGCTATATGCAAATACTGTTCGAGTTTATATAAGGGAATCTGAATTATTTTAGTCAATATTCAGAAAGTTACTTAATCCCATTTTATACAGGAAGCTAATGCTGAGGGTCAGTTTCCATAAGGTATACCTAGAATTTTGACTGAGAACCCTGACTCTAGAATCCCTGTTTTGAGTTTTGTTGTTCTTGTTTTGTTTGCTTTTTTGGTTTTTTGAGATAGGGTTTCTGTGTAACAGTCTTGGCTGTCCTGGAACTTGATTTGTAAATAAGGCTGGCCTTGAACTCAAGAGACCCACTTGCCTCTGCCTCCTGAGTGCAGGGAGTGAAGGCATGTACCTCCAACACCTGACTAATACCTGTACTTAAAATCATTACAAGTATCACTTTTGTACCTGAAAGAATGGCTGCACAATAATTTGCCTTTTGGCATAGTGTGACTTACACAATTCTTATCTGCTAGGTTACAGGTAAATTCCGAGGAGGTGTAAATCCCTTCACCAATGGCTGCTGTAACAATGTTAGCCGTGTTCTCTGCAGTTCTCCAGCACCCAGGTACACCCACATCCTTGAGTGTTGATACTTGATCAAACTTTTGTCTCCTTTGGGCTTGTTCTGAATAAGGGAAGTCTGATGGAAAATGGCCTTGTAGGAAGGGTTTGTTCTTAGAATGGTAAGTGCTATATGGAAGAGACATGCTGATCTTTTGGTGAACTCTTAAATTCAGTTGATGTTTAGGTATGGCCAATTGCCTTTGAGAACTGAGGATGCCCAAAATTTAACTCCAGAGTGCTAGATACCTACTTATAAAGGTCTACTCTTGCTGAAGATGTTCACTGAATCAAATCATTTTAGCACTAACTTTTACACTAGACTGATAGGACTGTTTTTTGATGCTGAAGATTAAACTAAGGGTCTTGTTCTTTATCACTAAGCTACATACCCCAATTCATCATTGTTTATTGCATATGCAGAATGTTGCCTTTATTGGTGTGCAGGTAGAAATTTTGAATGAAATAGTAAGTGAAAGCCTTCTTACTCCTGCTTCACAGGTATTTGGGGAGACCAAAGAAAGAGAAGACAATTGTAATCAGACCTCCTTTCCTTCGACCAGAAGTATCAGATGGGCAGATAACTGTGAAGATCATGGATAATGGCATCCAGGGAGAACTGAGGAGGACTAAGGTGAGGAACAGGGAAGTAAATTTAAGTAAACCTAGGGAATTTAACCCATGGCAAAGAGACAGAAACTTGCATTGAGTATATATCTTTGTGTTAAAGTCACTTAAATACAGATCTTTTCTCTGTTTGATTTCAAGTTTAGTGACAGTGGACACTGAGTCCATTTCTTTCTGTGTCTTCATAAGGCATAACATCTTTTAGATGATAGATATCCAACTTTTCTTTTTTTTTTTTTTTTAAATCTCCAAACTGACTTTTCCCAGTTTAGAAACATAACTAGCTCTCTAGTACTTTTTTTTTCCTTTTTAAAGATTTATTTATTTATTATGTATACAGAAGAAGGTACTAGATATCATTATAGATGGTTGTGAACCATCATGTGTGGTTGCTGGGAGTTGAACTCAGGACCTCTGGAAGAACAGTCAGTGGTCTTAACCTCTGAGCCATCTCTCCAGATTTCTCCAGCCCCTCTTAATACTTTTTGTATGCCATGCAAAATACTTAATGTTACCTTAATGCAGTTTTCCAATCTGATTCTCCTCCCACCTTCATTTATTAGTCTAAGGGAAGCCTAGAGATAACAGAGAGTCAGTCTGCTGATGCGGAACCTCCACCTCCTCCTAAGCCGGACCTGAGCCGATACACAGGGCTTCGAACACACCTCAGCCTGGCTACAAATGAGGGTAAGGGCTGCCTTGATGTGTGAGATCCTAGAGATAGAAGACAAGGTACCGTGAAGCTGTAGTTAACTTATGGTTTACAACACCCATCAAATAGGGGTTTTTGGGTAGCTAAAAGGAGAGCTGCCAGTTAGCAACAGGCAGTGATTTGGACTTTCCAGAGTTAACTTTTTATAATTGTATATTGTATATGTACGTGGTGTGTGTGTGTAGAGTATGAGACTGATCAAAAGATAACAAAAGAGTTGGTTCTTTCCTTCCACAATGGATTCTGGGGATTGAACTCAGGTTATCAGGCTTTTGTGCAAGTGCTTTTACTTGCCATGAGTCTGCCTGAATCAGAGAATTTCTTAATGTATTTGGTGTATTTGCCCACCACAAATTTTGAAACTAGTATAGATTCATGGTCTTTAAAAAATACCCCCCCCCCACATCCCTATAGTGGTGCATGTCTTTAATACCAGCAAAAGCAGGTGAATTTCTGAGTTTAAGGCCAGTCTGGTCTACAGAGTGAGTTCCAGGGCAGCCAGGGCTGCACAGAGAAGCCCTGTCTGGAAAAACAAACAAACAAAAATGAAAGAAACAAGGACTATGTAGACCAGACTGTTGGCACTACCATACCTGGCCTTATTATTTTTAATTTTTATTGTATATGTGCAGGCATTTGGCCTGCATGTGTACATATGTTCACCACTTGTTTTCCTGTTTCAGTTTTCTGAGTAGCTGACTATTGGCCTGTGCTAAAAGATCAGGCCCAGTTGAGTCTTTAGACTTAAATTCCAGTAAAATCTTATTCCTTAGACTTTGCTTTTTTTGGATATGCCTGATCCTACCATATCCTTTCCTTGTACTTTCAGAAACCCCATGACAGTTACAAGAATTGACTTGTAAAATAGTGCTTTTCTGGGTTTCCTTCCCGTAGATAGCAGTCTCTTGGGGAAGGACAGCCCCCCTACACCTACCATGTACAAGTATCGACCAGGTTACAGCAGCAGCAGTACATCAGCCGCCATGCCTCATTCCTCCAGCGCCAAGGTACTATGTACGCTTTAAGGGGGGTTATAACCTATGCCAGATCTTGAGGAAAGGAGCAGGGAACATAAAAACCAAGGGCATTTTAATGATTATTGACATTAATGGAATTGAATTTCCTTGATGTGTTTTTCATCAAAAAAGGAGCAAGGATGAATACTAGATAAAAACACTAATTAGTGTCAAGTCTGATTTTAGAAACTTCTGCCAAGTTACTTAGTCTCTGTAAGCCTCATTTCCAGCATCTTAAAATGAAGTATTTGTTTTGAATCACAGCTTTTGTGTTAAAGGCCAACCATATGATGTCCAAGTTTGAAGTATATCACTGGCATGTAATTCAGTGTTTTTGGGTTCTGGTGTCTGGCAGCTGCCAAAAGGAGGCCTAAGACCGTTTTTACTCTTTTTCCACAGTTGAGTCGTGGAGACAGCTTGAAGGAACCAACATCAATTGGAGATAGTAGCCGCCATCCCAGTTACCGCTCAGAGCCCAGCTTGGAGCCAGAGAGCTTCCGGTCTCCCACTTTTGGAAAAAGCTTTCATTTTGACCCACTGTCCAGTGGCTCAAGATCCTCCAGCCTCAAGTCAGCCCAGGGCACGGGCTTTGAGTTGGGCCAGTTGCAGTCCATTCGTTCAGAGGGTACCACTTCCACCTCCTATAAGAGCCTGGTCAATCAGACACGAAATGGAAGTCTATCTTATGACAGCCTACTCACTCCTTCAGACAGCCCTGATTTTGAGTCAGTACAGGCAGGGCCTGAGCCAGACCCACCTTTAGGCTACACCTCTCCCTTCCTGTCAGCCCGGCTGGCCCAGCAACGGGAAGCCGAGAGGCACCCACGTTTGGTGCCAACTGGCCCACCACACCGAGAGCCCTCGCCAGTCCGTTATGACAATCTGTCTCGCCACATTGTGGCCTCCCTCCAGGAACGAGAGAAGCTGCTACGACAGTCACCTCCACTTGCAGGCCGTGAGGAAGAACCAGGCGTGGGAGACTCAGGCATTCAGTCAACACCAGGCTCAGGCCATGCCCCTTGTACTAGTTCCTCTTCAGATGATTCAAAGAGATCGCCCTTGAGCAAGACTCCACTGGGACGCCCAGCTGTCCCCCGTTTTGGCAAACCAGATGGGCTAAGGGGCCGGGGACTAGGGTCCCCTGAACCAGGCCCAACTGCCCCCTATGTGGGCCGATCTATATCTTATAGCAGCCAAAAAGCCCCATCTAGTGTCTCTGAGACAGAGGAAGTGGCATTGCAGCCATTACTGGCACCCAAGTAAGTATTTGTCTTTTCTTCCTTCATTCAACATAATTAGCAGAAGGCATCAGGTCTTTGGTTATACATAATTCTAGTGGTAGACTCTGGGAATCCTGAGAACTCTTTCATGTTTGATTACCTTTATGGACAACTCTTGAGAGACTGAAAATATTCCTTAATGCTCTCTTTCTGAATGTTTTATTTGTAAGAGTATATGAGTACTGAGGTTAGGAATAAATTGGGGAGAAAGAATCAGTCTTATTTTAAGCATGTCAATAAAGTAAAAGGGACTAGATTGTTTAGATTAAGAAAATACGTGGAAAAGCTCACCACCACCCATTAGATTTTTTTTGTATATGCTTGTGTTTTGTGCATCTTTTCCTGATTTCTGTTTCTTCTTTTTCCTCCAGAGATGAAGTACAGCTCAAGACCACCTACAGCAAATCCAATGGGCAGCCCAAGAGTATAGGTTCAGCTTCCCCTGGCCCAGGCCAGCCACCTCTCAGTAGCCCCACAAGGGGAGGAGTCAAAAAGGTGTCAGGGGTGGGTGGTACCACCTATGAGATTTCTGTGTGAATCTTGGCACCTCCCCTCCCCTACTCCTTTGCACCTACACCAAAGGGCCTCAGGTGGCCACCTTCCTTCCCTCAAGGGGCTCCCCTACTTTGCATGGACATTTTTTAAACTACCGATTCCAGGAGGATGAGGCTTGTTTTACAAAATGCCATGGGGTTGAGGAGAGTTGGGACCCTGAGACAGGGGTGGCAACCCCCCTCCCTTTGATCTATTAAGACTTTCCCTTCTTTCATCCCTGGACCAGACTCAGTGGACATTTGTGCAATTGCTCGCCCTGGAGGGAACCAGATCATTTTTAAACCAGAAATAATTTTTTTTATTATTGTTACGGATTCTATTTTTTTCCTCTTCTCCGTTACCAGGTGTGTGTGTACATATATATATATTATAAATATCAAAGAAATTATATATCTATCCTGGGATGGGAAAACAAGGGAGGGATATATAGAGATATATATATATAAGGAGGGGGATTTTATTCTTCCCTTTCCTTAGACCAGCAGGAAAAGAGACATTAAAGTCTTCCTTTTCCCCATGGTTCCCTCTTTTGTCCCAGTTATGGACTAAGGAAATAGCACCCTCTGCTGGTGTTAAATGATTAAGAAACATGTGGGTGAATCTGGGGTTGTTGGTCAGATAAAAGAGCTTGCAGTTTTCTAGGCTCATTGACATCTAGTTACCCCAAGAAAGGGGTCACCATTCCATGATGGTGGTGGGAGATCAGGAAAAGATCTTGGCCTAGTTTATGAAAATATCAGGCAACCTCCCTCCCCCTATAACATACAGTTAAAATGATCTTAAAATCCAAGGCCAGAAGAGAAGAATCCAAAAAGCAATATTTTTCATCATATGCCAAAAAAATGGGATAGAGAGAAGGAGTGGCAGGCCTAGGCCCCTCCGATTGTTCCCTGGGGTTTACCCCTTAGCCCACCTCAATATGGTGCTGGGTAGAGGGGGTAGCTGGGTTCAACCTTCAAGCAGGGAAGACCCCAGCCTCTATACAGAGACCCTTTAATTTTTTATTCTGATTAGCCATTTTAAACCAACAAGGAATAAAATAAATCCTGATCTAACCAGCTCCCCCTGACTTGTGTTTTATCTGGTTAAGGCAAGGTCTTGTGAAGAGTCAAATGGAAACCTCTGCTTTTATCCTGGCTTACAAACTAAATGTCCTGCTGGATGAGGGACACCTAACTTTTCTTAACTAAGACTTCCTGTCTTTTGAAACCTTAGAGAACTCTTGTGTCATTCCTTAATTTCCTCTTTAGAGAGTAAAATAGGGGAGATGGCTTATCGATTAAAAGCACTGACTCTTCCAGAGGACCCAGGTTCAATTCCTAGCACACATGTGGTAACTCACTAATATCTGCACCTCCAAGATTTGATCCACTCACACAAGACATACATACAGGCAAAACACCAATACACATAAAAGTTTAAAAAAAAAAAATTTTTAAGTAAAATAAAAAGCCAGGCATGGTGGTACATGCCTCTGATTTGATACCATAACGTGGGAGGTAGAGATGGGTGAGTCTCTTGAACTTGAGGTCTTCGTAGCCTGCCAGGGTTACACAGTGAGACGCTGTATCAAAAAACACAAACCAAAAACTTTGGTTTTCCTAAACAACCAAATCCATTAATATTAAAAAAAAAAAAAAAAAAAAAAAAAAAAAAAAAAAAAAAAAAAAAAAAAAAAAAAAAAAAAAAAAAAAAACAAAAAAAAAAACACAATCAGAGAAGCACTGTACTTCTTGCCAGAGTTTCACTTAAAAAGCACAAGAGGGTAGTGGGTGAGCCTAGCATACACAAGGTTTGGGTGGGTCCCTAGAAAAAAGGGTGGGAGCAAAATGAGTCAAACAACAGTTTTTTGTTTCTGCTAAAATATACTGGTGATTGTAGGTGGTTTTTTGTTTGTTTTCCTCCACACAGGGTTCCTCTGTGTAGCTTTGGAACCTGTCCTGGAATTTGCTTTGTAGACCAGGCTGGCCTCAATTTACAGAGATCTGCCTCCCTCCCGAGTGCTGGGATTAAAGGCATGTGCCACCACTGCCTGGCCATGGGTGTTTTTATAGTTCTCTATTGTATGTCAACACAGGCCTTATTTGGGCCAGCTTTCCTGACAGGGCCTGAAGATCATCCAGGCTCTTAACATTATGGGCAAAATATTTTGTGTCTGCTGTGGGAAAATACTAGCAAACTGGGTTACTTGTCCACCATGTTCTCTGCTCTCATTCTGATTTTCCCAGCCTAAGGAAATAATATAATGGCAAGATCCAAAGTCTCTTAAATCTAGCAATGCCTTGTCTTAAACTCTTGAATCATACAGAACAGCACTTGCCTCTTAAAAGGTAGCCATCCTAGCCAGCCTGTTAAACATGCCTTTTTAAAGAAAAATCCTAACAAAAGAAGACCTGAAATCAAATTGCACAAAAGAGGGGGAGAAAATGTAAAAAACAAAAACAAAACAAAAACCCAACCAGGTTCTCATGAAAAAGGATGTTCATGAAAAAGCCAACTGAACTAAACCATAAAAAAAGCATAGCTCTTCTTTAATAAAGTATATTAGTCACAAGCACAGCAGGGACTGGCCTCGGTCTAGCTGTAGGATGCCCCAAGGCAGTGCCCAAGTGCCTGGAAGACAGTTTTTGTCAGCAGGTTCAATATAACAGGAAAGCTATCCTTGGCAGAGTTCAGTGGTCCTGTTAGCGGAGGCTGCTGCTGCTGCTGGCCTGAGAGCTTCCCATACCTGGGTGGTCTGGACTATGTCGGTTCTGGAGGAGACAAAGAAAAGGGGGTAAGAACATTTAGAAACTAAGAGATGCACCTGGCTGGACATGGTGCATGCATGCCTTTAATGCCAGCACTCTGGAGAGAGGTAGAAGCCAGTGTAGTCTATACAATAAGTTCCAGGCCAGCCAAGGCTACATATCAAGACCTTGTCTCAAAACAACAAAAAAACCCTAAATACTACAAGATGAGCCTGTTAAGACAGATGTGTAACCTCAGTTGCTTGGGAGGCAGCAGAGGTTGGGGGATTGCAAATTTAAGGATTGCTTTGGTAACTCAGTGTCTCAAAAGTTATCAATAAATATGCAAAATAAAAATTTTAAAAAGACTGGATATGGCTCAGTGGTAAGGCACTACTACCTCAAAGAGAAAAGGAATAGTAACAACAACAACAAAAAAAACCCTAGCTTTGGCCCATGTTGTAAAAGAAAAATATTATTTGCCCTGGGTTTTTAATCTTAGGTCTAACCTGAGGCAAAGGATTCCATGTATGAAGTGTGAGATGGAAGCTGGAGAAATGGCTTTGGTTATGAGAATGTGCAGAAAACGGGAGTTCAGTTTCCAGCACTGTCATCAGAGGGCGACTCCAGCTCCAGGCCAAAGCCCTCTTCTAGTGTCTGTGGGCACTGAACTCAAGTAGGGAAACATACACATAAATTAAAACACAAAACAAAAAATTAGTTACACACAAAACCGCCCTCTACCTTCTTCTTCTTCTTCTCTTTCTTCTTCCTTTTCCGTTCAGGATCCTCCTCTTTTTTCTTTTTCTTCTTTTTGTGATCTGAATCCGATGGCGTTTCTGTAGGAGACAGTAAGAGCCTATAACCTGTTGAGCTTAAGATCTACTGCTAAAACAATACCAGGGAACTGTCTTTTTTTTTGCATGTCAAGAAAGGATACAGAGATGCTGATAGAGCTGTTGGCCAAGTCACTGATTCCCCAAGAAATGTCAATACATGAATTTCCTCTTGAGAAAATCTGAGAGTCCAGAGGCACTAAGTTCACCTGTGAAGGCTATGCAGACCTGGGCCAGGGTCTTGGTCTGCATGGAGTTGCTTCTTACCTGGGGGGACGGGGTCCTGGGTACGGCTCTGTTTATGCTTATGCTTATTCTTTTTCTTGGGAGGCTGAATATGCATCAGACGACACTGCTCTGGCAACTGAGGGAACCAAAGGAAGGTCCAGGTGAGGAGAGGAAATCCTCAGACAAAAAACTACCTCCATGCCCTTTAGGCTTCCCCACTTGTTTTCTTCCCAAGAAGGGACTCACCGGGCCAGTGTGGAGGCGGAAACCAGAGAGCATGGTCCCTGTGATGGGATTAAAAGAACTACTAAGAATTGGAGGCTTCTCAATGAGGGAGCGGAGGCTGCTGTTGTCATGGGAGCCAGGGAGATCAATCATCCCTGGCAGGTCAGGCAAGAAGTTACTTAGCTTCTCCTTCACTTTCTTTCCACAGAACTTATTATAGGCCTGTTCCAGGTTGTAGTGTGTAATTAAATTGGTGCTGCCCGTCAGCTCTGTGCTGCCTAGAAAATAGCAATAATAAAGTTATAACAAAAGCAGATAATTTTTGTAACTAACTCAGAAAGAATTGAAAGAAAAAAACACTTTTTACATTTCTTTATGTTTATTTTGTCTGCATGTCTACATGTGTGCCACGTGTGTGTCTGGTGCCTGCAGAGGTCAGAAAAGGGGGTTGGCTCTCCTAGAACTGGAGTTAGGAATGGTTTGAGCTGCCCTAGGAACTGAATCTAGGTCTTTATAAGGGCAGCCCATACTCTTAACTGTTGAGCCATCTCTCCAGCCCCATGAATATTTTAATACTAATGAGGAATCTATTTTAAAAAGAACTACTGTCTTTAGTCACTGTTCTACTGCTGTAAAGAGACATGACCACAGCAACTCTTATAATTGTGAGAAAGTACTTAATTGGCTTACAGTTTCAGAGGCTTAATTCATTATTATGGTGGACAGGACAATGGCAGCATGCTGAGAGCTGCCTACTGACCTGTAGGCAGAAAGAGTGAGAGCCTAGACCTGGCATGGGCTTTTGAAACCTCAAAGACCACCCCCAGTGACACACTTCCTCCAATAGGCCACACCTCCTAATCCTTCTAATCTATTCAAGGGGTTCCACTCTGGCGAATAAGCATTCAAATATATGAGCCCATGGGCTATTCTTATTCAGACTAGGACAATTATAGAATTCCAGCACTCAAAATTTCAGAGTTTGGAGCATTCTAGACTTTACATTTCTGCATTTGGGATGTGTAACTAGTAAAAAAATCTATGCAAATATTTAAAAAAACTGTAAAATTTAAAACATTTTAGGTAAGCATTTGAGATAACATATAATAAACCTGTGATAATATCATAGCAGGTATGGTAGTGCATACCTGTAAGCCTGTAATGCCAGCACTCAGGAGGCTGTGGCAAGACAGCTGCATTCAAGGCCAGCTTGAGTGATATAGTGAAATCCTATCTCAAACACCCCCAACTCAGTAACATGTAATAAACAAAATATCATACCGTGGGCTAGAGGAATGGAGCGAAGTAGGGTAGAGATAGAAACTAAAAAATAGTAACATAATAACCATAATAACAAAACAGCCACCCCCCAAAAAAGACTACCTAGAATAACTTACATGATACTGTATCAGATACTATTTCACTTTTTTATAAAAAGTCTCAGAAACATCTCTGCCTGGATCAAGATAACAGAACTTTAAAGTTTAGTTACAGCTACAATACAAATAAAATTTGAGGCAGTGACATGAGGGCCTTGTCAACTGCCCTATTGGCTGCTTGTGTATTTATTGAGACAGTATCTTCCTATGTAGTTCTTCTAGCTGTCATCAAACTTGTGGCAACTTCCTGCCATAACTTCCTGAGTGCTGGTAGCACAGGTGCCACCAGGCCTAGCTTTATCTATCTATCTATCTATCTATCTATCTATCTATCTGTCTGTCTGTCTGTCTGTCTGTCTGTCTGTCTGTCTGTCTGTCTGTCTGTCTATCTATCTATTTATTTTAAATAGGAAGAAAGACTAGTTACCATAAGAAAACAGCAGATTTTCTGGCTGTGACTATCTTTTGACCAATATGTTTATTCTTCATGATACCAAGTATTACCTAGAAAGAACTACTCAATCAAAATATAAGCAACTAGAATTCTAATTTTAGATGTCTTCTCTGTCACTAATTCTTTTTATCTATGTAATGGGATAACAGTTTTGCATTTCATTATTTTCAAGGCTCATTCATTAAAATGTACAAGGCACTACCAATACATTTAGTGGCTGACTTTTTTTTAAAAGTATAGCAATATACAGACCAAATAGAGGAAATATTTAACTGATAATTCATTGATAATATGGCAATATACAGAGTGGCTTATTTATGATCATTCACTTGGGAAAGTTCGGGTTCTGAACTGTGAGCCCTGACAGCAGAGATGGTGTCTTACTCACATGAGTAGCTGGCGTCCAGGAAATACACTAAAATGTTTCTGAAATAAACAAGCATTTTTTTTTTTTTTTTTAATTTTCTGGTCTAGGACTTACTCTACCCATTTCCTTCTCTTCACTGTAAATGACTCTTGTTGCAGAGTGATATGCAACACTGTTGGGATACTTGGCATTACAATGCCTCTCATAATTGGCACTGCTTTCTGCTTGCCAGGGTTTCTCCTTCCAGATGGTTATGTAAGGCTCAGTTGAGAAGATACTTGGTCCTTTTCATAATTATTTAAAAAAGGAATTCAAGTTGATCAAAGTGGCACACACCAGTAATCCCAGTATTCAGGAGGTAGAGGCAGGAAGATCATCCTTGGCTACTTGAGTTTGAGGCCATCATGGGTGACATTCAACTTCACAAAGAGAAGGAAGTTAAGGATGTAATATCAGGAGGCTAGCTAGATGGCTCAGCAAATGACCCAGATTCTGTTCCCGGCACCCATGGGGCAGTTTATAGGCATTTGTATGTAACTCCAGTTCCAGGAAATCTGATGACATGGACACCAGGCACAGACATGGTCACATACACACATTCAGGTAAACAGTCATACATATAAAATAAACACTAACAAAATATAGAAATATGAGTGTAACTCTTTAAAACTGTTACTTCTCTGCCTTCTCTCCCAAGTGCTCAGATTAGAGATATGAACTCAGCCTGAAAGATTTACTTTTACCTTATTTGTCTGTATATGCATTTGTGTTGTGTGAATGTATTCCACGTATTACATAAGTGCTTGTGGAGGTCCGACAGAAGGTGTTGGGTTCCCTGGAGTTGGAGTTCCAGGGAACTCTAAGGCTCCCACGTGAGTTCTCAGAACCAAGCTTGGGTCCTCTGGAATACAGGACTTCATATTTGTTAAGCATGAGCTCTACTAACTGAGCTACATCTCCAGCCTTCCTATTCATATTTTTATTTCAATTTAGCTTTGGAGGCTAATCAACCACTACTCTTCTATGCAAAATCTCTCTCTCTCTTCTTTCCTTTCCCTTCTCTCCCTCCCTCCTTCCTTCTTTTCAAGGTTTTTCTGAGACAAAGTTTCTCTGTATAATAATAGGGTGGCTGTCCTGGAACTCTGTAGACCAGGCTGGCCTTGAATTCACAATCTGTCTGTCTCTGCCTCCCAAGTACTAAGATTAGAAGTGTGTTCCACCTCTGCTCAGATGACATCTTATTCTTGCTGTCATTTTGGCTAACAACACATTTTGAAGACCATTAGGTAGTTCCTAACATTTTCCTTAAGATGTGTGAAAAATGACTACAAAGTAAGAGTGACACTAACAAAAATAGAAGCACAATCCTTAAACCATGTATTTTGAATCTCAAATAGAAATAAGCTATCTAAAGACCAGGTTTACGAATCTCTACTTGACACACCATCCCCCCTTCCATTCCTATATACCCAGCATTTGCCTAGAACACAAATTCAGTATTTGTCAAGTGATTTACATAAACAGGTACAATTACAAAAGGTAAGGAAAAAGATAAAGAAGCTGGACATTGTGGCACACACCTGGAGGCAGAGGCAGGTGGATCTTGGTGAGTTCAAGGCCAGTCAGGTCTACAATGAATTCCAGGTAAGGCAGACCTAAGTAGTGAGACCTGGTCTCAAAACAAAACAAAAACCCAGTAACAACAAAACAACTACAAGAAAGCTTCTGTTTCTGTTATAATATACAGACAATACCTATCTAAAAGGGCTCGAATTCTGGATCCTCCTGTCTTGACCTTGAGTGTTGGTGTGCAGTATCACAAGTCCTTAAGATTTAACATGTCCAAAACAACTCTTTATTTTAACCCTTCAAACTTTTTCTTTCCACAGCTTCCTACTCTCAGACCCATACTCTCTGTACAGGCACCATAATTCCTCTCTCCCTTTCTATTTCTTTATGTAGGCTCTGCCTCTAACATGTATCCTGTATCCATTCACTTCTCTACTGCTAAGATTTGGTACAAACCATTATCTCTTTCCTGAACACTGACTGTAACTTCCGATTATCCCACTTTCACTCATGTTCTTGCTGAATATTTGAAAGTCAATAAATTAGATCATTTTGCACCTAAGTTGAAATGGCTTCGATTTAAAATTTACACACCTACGTTGCCTTATAAATGCCTTTACTTATCTTCCATCACTATTTGATTTGTTTGCTTTAGAGTCCAATCTGTCTTCTGCCCCTCAGATATTCCAAGCTTTCTCCCAAACAGACTACCGACCAAGTTTCTTGTATCTACAAGTATTTCTTCTCTGTCCACGGATGCTACCTACTCCACGAATGAAGATTCTGTGGAAATGCATGGCAGGCAAGAGTTCTAGCACCCAGCCACCCAACCCTAATCCCAAATAGTTGTATGAATTAAAGTATTGATTCAATTTTATTTTCTTGCCCCTGCCAAGGATGGCGACCTGCTATATACCTGACAAGACTTTAATCGTCTCCAGAAATGTTAAATAAGATCTTCCATGTTCCAAACAATGGTTTACATTTTGTAAAGAGTCATAAAAGGCTGTCGGGAGAACCTGATCATAGAACTTCTCAGCAGAAGTAGTCATTAGATACTCACACCCACTCCAAATCCACCCCAGGAAATCAAGCTATTTCTTAGGGTTAGGAATCGCCAAAGAGCTTCTGTTCTCTGAGTTGCCTGTGGGGCCAAGAGCAGCTTGACCACAGAACTGCCATGACAGGCTCAATGAAAGAAAGACAGATAGCAGGCCCTCGCTAGCACCTGGTAGTTCCAGGAAAGGCCCAAGAGCGGACATCTAGGGAGGAGCCAGCACCTAAAGGGAAATACTTGACATTCCAAACTTTTTAACAATAGAACAGATGGTCTCCAGGTAACGTCGGCTGATCTGCAGATATAGGTAAGCCGTAGTCACCAGTGCAAAGTGTTAAAACATCCCTAGACTTCAAAGTAGCCAATGAATCCATAGATGGTACCCCTAGCCCGAACTTGGACCAATCCCAGGACTGTAACTCGCAGCTCTGAAGCCCCCTTCTCCACCACAATAAAAACAAAACAAAACCCTAGCCTCAGGGTCCCTCCTACTCCACCCTGCCAGACAGAGTGACCCAAGCTAGCTTATTAATAAAGAGACTCTTTGCTGTTGCATCTCTTGGTGGTCTGTTGGGGGGGGGGGTCTGGATTCTGGGCAAAACATTGCCCACAGGCCACGGGTGGCCCGTTACCTCCCACTTCGCACAGCAGGCTGATAGTAACACCCGTCACCTAATCTACTATCTGACTGGTTGCTTTTGGGCCCACTACTGACCAGGCAATTCCCGCATGAGGTAGAAGGGACCGCTTCCAGAAGTAGACTTGTCCGCGCCCGCCGGGGCTGAGGTCGCAGTCGGAGGCGGGCCCGTGCCTGGACCACCTCCCGGAGGAGGCGGAGGTGGCGGGGGCGGCTTTCCAGGCCCGAAGCCTAGGGTGCTTGGAGGCGGAGGGGGATCAGCTTGAGCTCCGAAGAGGGCCGAGAAATTCTCCATTGCACTCCCCGCTCCTGCGTTACGGGGATCTGGAGTTAATGACTTTCATTGGACAGTACTTTCACAGAGTACCACCCTCGTCCTCTAAGAACGTCCCGTCATTGGATACCCTAGGCCCCGCCTACCATCTTCCGGCAACTACTTCCGTCGCTCTAAGAAATTGTTCGGAAAGTAGTTCGCAGTCTTATAGCCAATAAAATGACTCAGGTAGAAAAGCGACAAGTATATGGACCAATAGACTATCTAGCTCATTTTCCGATCTATTACAAGACCCAATAAGAGATCTACATCCGGGTCCGGAGGCGTTGTAGCTGATATTTGACCCAATAGAAGCCTCTCTGGTGGGGGGCGGTGGAGGGAAGAGCGGGGGGCGGGGCAGAGCCCGAGCGAGAACAGGCCAGAAAGATGGCTGTCCTCGCGCCTCTGATTGCTCTGCTGTACTCGGTGCCGCGGCTTTCTCGATGGCTGGCCAGACCTTATTGCCTTCTGTCCGCCCTACTCTCCGCTGCTTTCCTCCTCGTGAGGAAACTGCCGCCGATTTGCAACGGTCTCCCCACGCAGCGCGAAGATGGTAACCCGTGTGACTTTGACTGGGTGAGCGCCCCCTGCCTCAGTAGCTCTCGACCTTGACCATCCCTGCCCCTGCAGGTGCAGGGGTAGATTTTGGGCTGTAACCATCTTATACCCTGAGTGCAGATCCTAGGCTGTTACTAGTCTTAATCTCCTTGTTTAAGATGGAGAAACAGATCCCAGGGTTTCCTTCACGCATGAACAGTCTTCTACAGTGATGCCAAGCTTCTTGGGGCGCCGGTGAGGAACACAGGCCAGTAGTAGAAATACCGTTTTTTTTTTTTTTTAATTTATTTGTTTATTTGGCAAATTGGTCTCAGGGTAGTTAGGCGACTTCCCCAAGGTCACACAGCGTTCAGAAAGTGCTGTCTAATTCTCTGGTAGGCCGGCCGACTTAAGATACTAACTCAACAAAAAGACTTAGGTGGAAAAGCACGACTACCCTGACCACTAACTACACACACTATCATCCTCAGGAGGCGCAGAAAAACAGAGAAGATTACAAAAACATGAGGAGAGGGAAGAGCCCCTCCTCATCTGAGAAACAATAATTTTAGAAAAATTAACATTTGCTGTGAAGATTGTGGACATAGACCTAATATTTTTTCCCTGTACAAATATTTATGTTAAAATAGCAGTGACCCAGACTCAAGGCCTGAAGGTATTACTATAACCTTGGGTAGGTCTTTCCTCAGACATTATTAACTTTGTTTACATTAAAGATATTATATTTTTAATCCTAGCACTCTAGGCTAGGAGACAGAGGCAAGTGGATCTCTGAGATTTATGTAGGCCCTAGTCTATATAACACATTCCTGGTCAGTCAAGACTACATAGTGAGACTGTCTCAAAACAGCACCACATCACATACCCTATTTCTCTCCATTCCTGTGCTCTAGAGTCCTACCTTATAAGTTGTAGCACTGCTATTTACCTCTTAAGAATCACCCTATGAAGTCAGGTAGTGCTGGTAGTGCAAGTCTTTAATCCCAGCACTTGGGAGGCAGAGGCAGGTGGATCTCTGAGTTCAAGGTCAGCCTAGTCTACACACCAAGTACCAAATTAGGCAGAGATACACAGTGAAACCCTGTCCCAGAAAACCAAGGGTGGGGGGAAGAATTGCCCTATGATTTCATTAGGCTTCCTTGCCACCCTTTGAAGATAACTTTAAATCCCACCAATATGATATAGATGACTATGGTAAAGAAAATGAAGTGCCCACGTTCATGAGTCTTTCTGAACTCCTTTTTCTCCCTTAACGTACATACTTAAAAGCTTATATTAAAATAGCTTAGGACTAGAAAGATGACTTTGTGGTCTATGTGACTATGAAGTCAAGTGGTGGTGGTACAAGTCTTTAATCCCAGCACTTGGGAGGCAGAAGCAGGTGGATCTCTGTGAATTTAAGGCCAGCCTGGCCTACAGAGTGAGTTCCAGGACAGCCAGGGCTACAGAGAGACTCCATCTCAAAAAAATCAAAACCAAACTCCCCATACTCTTCTGATAATCCAAATTTAATTCCCGTGCCCACATCAGTAGGCTCATGGCATCCTTAGGAGTCTTTTTGAGGTACCCACTCAGTTACACATAAAGTGAATATTGAAATAGTTTTAAGAAGACCTTAACTCTGGGGCTGGAGAGATGGCTCAGGACTTGAGTGAGGTTCCTTACACCCACCTACTGGGTCACAACTATCCATAATTTCAGTCCCAGCATTGATCTCTGGTGTTTGTGAGTACTAGACACACAGTGCACTTATATACATTCAGGTAAATCACTAATACACATAAAATAAAACAATTAAAAAAATGAACACATACCCACTAAGCTCTTAATACTGACCGGCTGTAAAACTAATGAACCTTTGAGTCCCAGTTTGGCATGAGTGGGCTCCAAAAGCTTAGTGGACCTCTTCAGGCTGTCAGCAACAGTGGAACTGTGTCTGTACTCCTTACTGCCCTGAACTTATTATGTAGACCAAGGTAGGTTTGGGCTTTTGGCATTTCTCCTGCATCTACCGTCCAGAATGCTGGGCTCACATGTGTGCACTCATACTTTGTGAATCCTAAAGACTAATAATAATAGTAATGATAGTAATTGCAAAAAGCACAGCATGATAGTACACATCTGTAATATCGGCATTTGGGAAGCAAGAGGATCACAAGTTAAATGTAAAGGAGCATAGTGTGTTGGATGCCACCCTGACATCTCAAAAACAAAAGAAAGTTAAAAAAAAAAAATAAAGACAAAATGTTGTAGCCTAAGCTATATAGCAAGATCCTTTCTCAAAACCAAATGACAAAAAGAAGCCAGCACTTGAGAGGCTGAGGTGGGAGGAGTGTTGTGTTTGAAACTTGCCTGAACTACATAGTAAGCTAGAAAGAAAGAGCTGAGTTGAGCAAGTTAACCTCGAACATCCACACGTGTGCTGTGGCACATTCATGGCTGTGTGCACACAAAATAAATCAATGTAGATAAAAGAAAACCAGTGGGACGTGGTGATGTACCACAATAGTCCTGGTACTTTAGAGGCTGAGGCAGAATTGTCTGGGCAGGATAGTGAGAGCAAGTCTCTCTCAAGGATAGAAGGAGGGAGGGAGGAAAAAGAAAAAAGAGAAAACTCAAGGGTCAGAGATTTGCTGAAAGACGCCATTCAGTTGCCAGAGGTAGACTCTAAACCTAGCTCTTCTGACTTGTTGGTTTCGCTACACCTCAGCCAGCTCCATTTATTTATTACCAACCCAAGCTGGATCCTTGGTTTGCATTTCATATTTTGTCCTCCCTCCCCTCTGTCTGACTCACCGTGCTATCACCGGCTGTCTTCCAGAGAGAAGTGGAGATCCTGATGTTCCTCAGTGCCATCGTGATGATGAAGAACCGCAGATCTAGTAAGCTTGTCTGCTTTGCAATGACTCGGGGTTTAGATTCGTGCCCTTCAGAAGCTCCTCTTTCTTGTTATTGGAGGAGCATTATTTAATGAACTAGTTCCATATTTCATGCCAGGAGCTAGTTTGATCTTGGACTTCTGTATCCTCTTCCTCCTGTTCCTATTTCAAATACCCCAGGAAGAGGGACAATGAGTGGGAGCCATAAGCCAGCCTGACTGTAGTATCTCTGTGTTCTAGTCACTGTGGAGCAACATGTAGGCAACATCTTCATGTTTAGTAAAGTGGCCAATGCAATTCTTTTCTTCCGCCTGGATATTCGAATGGGTCTGCTGTATCTCATACTCTGCATAGGTGAGAAAACAACTTTTATTATGTTAATGTTCTACAATTAGTAATTTGAAATAGTAAAGTTTTTTTATTTTATAAAGGCTTGATTTATTTTATTTGCACTTTATGTGCATTGGTATTTTGTTCTATATATATCTGTGTGACTGGAGCACAGATAGTTCTGAACTGCCATGTGGGTGTTGGGAATTGAACCTGGGTCCTCTGGAAGAGCAGCCAATGCTCTTACCCCTGGAGCCATCTCTCCAACCCCCTAAAGGCTTGATTTTTGAGGACCAGATTCCAATCCTTATTTTATACCTAATGAATTCTATTTGTAGCTTTTAATTCTATGGAGGTAGTAAATATTTACTTAGACCATATTTTTTTTAATAAAGATTTTCTTTATTATGCACACAGTGCTATACCTGCATATAGGTCTGTGCTCCAGAAGAGGGCACGTTGGGATTATAGATGGATATGGACTACCATGTGGTTGCTGGGACTTGAACCCAGGACCTTGAGTTGTCAGTGCTCTTAACCTCTGAGCCATCTCTTCAGCTCACTTAGACCATATTTTAAGAGGAATATGTGCTGAGATGACTTACATACACATGTGTATTCTTTGATGTCTGAAATTCTTGAGTGAATTTGCAAGTAAATATGTAAAGGCCCTGCTGTATATTATCTCTGACATCTTTCTTTGTGTTCAGTGTTCCTGATGACCTGCAAGCCGCCCCTGTACATGGGTCCTGAGTACATCAAGTATTTCAGTGATAAAACCATTGACGTGAGTATTCTACTTTTCTGTACTTTCTTGTTCCTGCTTTTGTAGTTGTGTGCTCTTTATTCATAAAGATGGTGGCTCAGGATGGAAGTCAGTAATGGGGTTGGTGGTACATAATTGTTTTCCTGGTACTTGGGAGGCTGGGGTAGGATTACTGCAAGAAAAAAAAAAAAGTTTGCTTGTTTGTTTGCTCATTTTTGTTTTTCAATATGAGATTTCTGTGTGTAGTCATGACTGTCCTGGGACTCCCTCCATAGACCAAGCTACCCTCAAATGAAAAGACCCACCTACCTCTCTCCCAGATGCTGGCATTAAAGGTGTATACCACCACCATCCAGCAGATGGCTGCAGGTTTAAGGCCACTGAAGGCTTCGTAGTAAGTTCCAGGGCAGCCCCAGCTACATAGTAAGATTCTGTCTCAAAAAAAGGGCAGGTAGACTGGTGAGATGGCTAATCAGGTAAAGATGTTCGCCACACAAGTACTGACAACCTGAACTTGGTCCCTAGAACCCACGTAAAGGTAGAAGGAGAGAATGCACTCGACAGAGTCTTCCTCTGACCTCCATATATGCACTGTGGCACATACATACATACATACACAGTAGTAATAATGATAATAATAAAAAACTTTCAAAGAAGGTTCAGTGGATAGGAAAGGTCCTTGCTGTCAAACATCAGTTTTCAGTCTGGAAAGAGAAAACCGACAATAAGTGGCCAGTGACACATGTGCCTGTATCTACACAATAAATGCAATTTTAAAAATTCACTTTTTACTAAATATTATTTATTATTTTTAAAATTGGTCATTTTGCTTTTGGTAGAGTTCTTGCCTCACATGTATGAAGAATTAAATTCAATCTTTGGTACCAACAAACAAACCTGAAAAAGTTGTCAGGATACTGGTTCATTATGGGGAAGGGGAAGCCCAGGATAAGGAGTTAGTCACAGGTCTGAATCTTCTCAGATGCCCAGCTGTTTCAGCCCATTCTCTCTTCCTTTTGTGCGATAGGAAGAACTGGAGCGGGACAAGAGGGTCACTTGGATTGTGGAGTTCTTTGCCAATTGGTCTAATGATTGTCAGTCATTTGCTCCCATCTATGCTGACCTGTCCCTCAAGTGAGTATACAGAGTGGGGCATGTCAGAAATGAAGATGCTGTGGCTTCCTTCCTTTGGCCTAATTTTGCACATCCAGAGTTGTTTCTTCCTTTTTTACCTAAGTATATTTCCAGCCCTGTTTTTCAGTATGTTAAAATAATATGTTTTTTTATATTTTTTACAGGTATAACTGTCCAGGGCTAAATTTTGGGAAGGTAGATGTTGGGCGATATACTGATGTTAGCACACGGTATGTAGATGCCTGAGCAGAGGGTCTGAGCTGAGAATTACTTAGAGTGATGTAAGTTATGTATACAGCTGCATGTACAATGTCCTCTCTGGGCCCTATAGGTACAAAGTGAGCACGTCACCCCTCACCAAACAACTGCCTACCCTGATCCTGTTCCAAGGTGGCAAGGAGATAATTCGGCGGCCACAGATTGACAAGAAAGGCCGAGCTGTCTCTTGGACCTTTTCTGAGGTACATGAGAAAAAATGGGCAATGGTTTGAGAAGAATATCCAACAGTGAATGGGCTTTATTCTTAATCTGGGTTTAATTCTGAATTCTGCCATTTGCCCACTGTTTTTGTAGAGTAGTTACTGGATGTCACCTAGTAAGTAACTCAGCAGATTTGTTATATGCTTGGTGATAATACTGAGGAAAGTGATAAATAAGACTGATCTGTGAGGTGCCTATATTTGGTAGGCAATTAGGTTCCTCATCAGTAAATTGGTGGCAGTAACACCTAGCTCATAGGATTGCTTTACAGGTGCATGTAGGTACAGTTCTTGGCACAAAAATTGACCTCCAATAGACACATACAAAAGAAAGGTTAGGCTAGGGCAGATTTCTGCCCTCTGATTCCTCTGGCTTTTAGACTGTGCTTAGTCAAATATTGCCTGAATTTTACCTTCCCACCTAGTGCCTGATATGCTCATCTCTTTTCCATAGGAGAATGTGATTCGAGAATTCAATTTGAATGAGCTATACCAACGAGCCAAGAAGCTGTCAAAGGGTGGAGACAGTGTGTCGGAAGAGAAGCCCATGGCCCCCACTCCCTCTGCTGTGCCAGATGGGGAAAACAAGAAGGACAAATAGGATTCTGCATTGTTCTTGCTTCTGTCAATTTCTGGCACCTTTGAGGCCCAATTCCAGTTGTAACCACAATCCTTACCTGAGGCAGTGGCCGTTTGTTTTCTCCTTTTGGCTGTACCTGGGTTGGCAGGGTGCCTGCTTCTGATTTTTAAAGAAGCATCTAGGGAACCGTGAAGCATTCTACAGAAGGGCTGTCTGCCCTTGCCAAGTGTTTCTCTAAGGGAGTGATCTCATGAGATAGAGGTAGACATGATTACCCTCCAAGGTTAAGTCAGTGTGTAAAGTGCTGGCCAGCATTTGGGTATCACCAGCCTGTGGTTTCATTATTCCTCCTAGCAAGCCCACAAAGCATAGACCAAATTAAACTCTAGATTTAGATGTCATTATATAAAGCACTAAGAATTTTTCCTCAAGGACCCTTTCTTCCTTAGGCCTTTCTGGCTTGATCTGTGGTATTCATTAAGATAGTTAAGTTTAAGGGATTGGAATGGCTCAGTGGTTTAGAGCACTGACTATTCTTCCAGAGGACCCCTTTGATATGTAGGAGCCACATAGTGGGGAGAGGTGCTGAACTGTCTGCAACTCTAGGCCCAGGGACTCCAACACCATCTCCTGGCTTTCTCTAGCCCTGTATGCATGTGGTGCGCAAACATACAGGAAGACAGAACACCCAACAGAGGTGTATGGGTTGTAATTTAATTTTTATGTGTCACTGATCTCAATGAAAAGCCTTCAACCAGAATTTTCCATCATTGGAAACAGAATTGGATAATCCCAATGTATTGTGGGAACTGAGAGGAAGGACATGTAAACTTCAGAGGTTCCTTTGTGTGGTGGGACCGGAAGAAGAAAGCCTCACGGCTGGACAACTATTTTCTCGTACTATCCACACATCTTTCCCTAATAAAGGGATTGTTATTTTGATTGCTTTGGTGTTTCTTTTTTATTAGAAAGTGAGCAGCTGCAAAGGAACTGTCCCCTTGTGGGTTTTGTATTTTTAATCTAAGATTGAATATTGAACTAAGACTTTATAAGCCAAACATACCTCTAGACCCTAATTGTTTTAAGCTTGAGGGTGAGGGTCTTGATTTATTGGAGACATTACCCTCTTGATTCACCTAAATACCTGAGAGTACTTGAGACCAAGGACGCCAGCTACTGCACATGGATTATAAATGGGCCGGGGTTCAAAGGCCACACCTTTTGGTTTCACCTCGTGAGAATGTGAATCTGCCAGTTAGCTCGTTTCTGTAGTCTGTACAAACGGTAGGGAAATGCATGTAAACTTCCCTTGAAATTGGTCGACAGAGCTTAGGGAAGGAGGAGATTTAGGTACGGAAAGCCCCTAGCCCAAAAAGGCGCCAAGTGTTTTTCCTAGTCCTGTAAGGTGGGTTGATCCGGTCCTCCGCACCCCACCCCCGCTTCTGATAGGCCGCGGGCTTGAGTTTAAAGGTCCCGCCTTCAAATCACGTGGGCGCCGCCAACCGCGCTTCCCTTGGACTTGGCTGCAGCGCTTCTGGGCTGCGGGTTCGTCCATCTGGGTCTGCGTTGCCGCCTTATCCTACCCACGCCCCATCCCCGCATTGTCTCGGCCAGCGGAGCTCGGCACCATGGCCCCTGTCGGAAGAAAGCGGAAGGCTGCTCCTGAAGAGGCAATGGACAAGCGCGAGAAGCTGGCGGAGGGCCCGGCCGTGGTCATTGAGCATTGGTGAGGGGCCGGGGAGTCGCAGGGAGCGGGGAAGCGTGGGCCCTGGCTGCTGGGACCGAGGTCCCCTCTGCAACCCCTTGTGTCCGCAGCACGAGCTGACGCGTCTACGGGCGCCATGCTGCTGCCCTGAGCCAGGCTCTGCAGCTGGAGGTCCCAGAGCTGCTTGTGCAGGTGAACCCATCCAAGCCGCGGAGGGGCAGCTTCGAGGTGACGCTGCTGCGCCCGGATAACAGCCGTGAGTGGAGGCCGTGATGGGGGTAGGGGCGAGAAACAAAACCCGGCCATCTCATGTCTGAGAAGATGGGGTAGTAGTGAGTGCCACCAGAATTTAGCTTTATCGGGTCCTTTCCCAGGTGCCGAACTCTGGACTGGTATTAAGAAGGGCCCGCCACGAAAGCTCAAATTTCCTGAGCCTCAAGACGTGGTTAAAGAATTGAAGAAGTGCCTTTCATAAGGGTGTTGGGCAGGGATTCCTCATGCTGAGGTTTGTATCATGACACAGGGATGCACATTGGGGTAGAATGCGACAGTCTCTTTGCCATTACGACGTATCGCACACTTTTTTTGTGTTTCCTTACATTTATTTAATCACATGGGATTTTAAAAGACGAATTAAACTGTAGAATTCTTGCTGGTAGCCCGGCAGTTGTGTCCCATACCTGTAGTCTTCGCGCTCAGGAGACAAAGGCAGGGGATCCCCGTGAGTTCAAGGCCATCCTGGTCCACGGAATGAGTTCCAGGACAGGCTCCAAAGCTACACAGAGAAACCCTGTCCTCTCAAAATAAATAAGTAAATAAATTTTTTAAAAATCTTGCGGGTAACACCCCTCCCCGCAACACACACACACACAGTCCTACTGTACAGGTATAGGCAAGGGTTTTTTTTAGCATTTGTTTACTATTTCAGTTTTCCATCTCTGGTGACTATTTTAATTCCACGGTCTTTTGCAAATCTTACTGGTTCAACAAAGTGTGACATGTTTCTATAGTTAAGGGTTTTCTCCCTTGTATTAGAATCTTTGCTGTTAATTTTACCTGTACTTTTCTGGGGTTTGCTAGTATTGTGTGTAAGGTAGCATTACACCCACCCATACCCTGTGTCTCCATTATTGGTTACACAGATTTGATTTTGTCCTAGTGCTTCATACAGTGCGTTGGCCTGTTTTCTGTACTTGTATGAATGGGTTCTGGCCGTTTGTGTGGCTAACCATAGATGGGGGTGGGCATGTCTCTTTTGGTCCTTGTGATTGCCTATTCTGATATTTCTTTCTCTATTTGCAGCTTTCATTCCCTGGAGATGTTGAAGCATTTATGATAGTGCATGGCCAAACTTAAGCTATGTACCTGAAGCCATAGTTTCTTCCTCACCAAAAATGATGGTTCAGTTGTGAGGCAGCCTCCCAGCAAAGCTTTGTAAAAGTATTTGGATTGCTTTAATAAAGGTTAAAAAAGGGTCACGTTTAAATTTGTCTTAAAGGTGGACATAACCAGTCTTGTAGGGTTGCTGGTCCTTGTAGTTTTCTTTTTTTTTTAATTTTATGTGAATTGGTGTCTTGGAATTACAGACAGTTGTTAGCTGCCATGTGGATGTTGGGAATCAAACTCAGGTCCTCTTCTAGAACAGTCAATGCTCTTAACCGATGAACCATCTCTCCAGCCCGCCCCCCCCTTTAAAAAAAAAAAAAAGATTTATTTATTATGTATATAGTGTTCTGTCTGCATGAACACCTGCATGCCAGAAGAGGGCACCAGATCTCATTACAGATGGTTGTGAGCCACCATATGGTTGCTGGGAATTGAACTCAGGACCTCTGATAGAACAGCCAGCTCTCTTAACCTCTGAGTTATCTCTCCAGCCCTTGTATTTTTCATAGTGCAAAGTAACTTCTTTGTGGAAATTGTAGGGTCTGTGGTAAAACATGTGAAACACTTAAAAATAAAAAAACATGGATATTGCTTGGTTTGGTGGTATAGGTGGTATATACCTTCAATCTCTGCTCTTTGGAGGCTGGAAGATTTGGAATCCATGGCCAACCTGGCCTACAAGACCAGATTGGTTTTTATAACAAAAAAACAACCATACAAAATAATTTTTTTTTTAAAGCAACTACTTTTAATCTACTTTTTGGACGTGGTTTTGGAAATAACATCTTCTAGGCCTGTGTGGAGGCTTTTGCTAAACTTCTCATACTGGCAGTGAGTAAGCCCCATAGGCTGGGCTTAGTGGCACAAACCTGTAACACCAGCTACAGGAGGCTGAGGCAGGAGTCAAAGTTCAGTGCTAGCCTGGGCAATTTTAAGAGATCTCACTCTCATTCCAGTGTTCTACCTAACGTAGCTTCATTCCTTTTCAAACATTCTTTAAATAGAACCCAACCACAAACAGTGTTCTAAGTTTTCCTGAATTTCCAGTGACTATCCGATATCTCATGAACTGTGAAAGGCCTAGCTTTAACTATTTCTATATCTTAATTAAAGCCGAGGACCACAATTATTTTGTCACTGAAAAATGGATTACAAAGAAACAGCTCAAGTTCATAATTTTCTGTCCATGGTATTGCTACCTGTTTGACTTCTGCATGGTGCACAAACCTGGGAGGGGAGATCAGTGCTGAGAGGAGGAGACGCGCTTGCTTTTCTGCCAAGAAAGCCTTTTGCTGATCAACAGTTGTCACCCTCCTAGGAGCTCTAACCTGCCCACTGCTCCACTATGTTAGTATATCCACCTCTGTTTCTGACTCTGAGGAAGGGTCTGGCCAGACAGAGGGAACATTAGTGGGCCCCAGCCTACCTTCTACTGTCCAATCTACTACATCAATGTCTTCATCTTCAGAACTGCCAGGAAATGGGCCCAGCAGTTCAGGGTTAGCAGATACTTCTCTGACTGCCTTGGGAGCAGGATACAATACCTCATCCATGCCTAGGGACACTTCCAGCCCTGACTCTGCCCAATTTGAGCATGGAAGTGAGAGATCTCTGTAAGACCTTTGGGAAGAATCGGGGGAATCAAGGTGGAGAAGTTTTTCTCCCTGACCATCCAGTGGCTGGGAGCTGGTAATTTCAAGATCTGCAGTCCAAGGGCCTCTCAGTGAAAGTGCCTCTCTACTCACCTCAGAGGGCATGACAAGGGGGCTGAGGGGCTCAATTGATTCTGTGTTCTCAGAGTGCATGACAAGGGGACTGAAGGGCTCAGCTGGCTCTTTGTGCTCACCAGCAGGTTCCTTTTCCAATCCTGTGAGATCTCTGGGCCAGAGTTCCATGTCTGGCAAACACCATTCTTCCCCTTCAATCCAATTCTTTCCTGTTTCAGACAGGTGATAACTTGGGGTTCTGCAGCCTTCAGCCCCAGGACTCTCCAAAGATCCTACTGGTGGCTCAACATCTGAGCCACATAGCATGAAGTCTAAAATCTCTTCCAGCTCACTGGTGGCTGCAGCACTTGTGATTCGATACTGCTCAGCTTCACAGGGCTGGCCTAGCAGGGTTGTGTCAAATGTGTAGGGGTCTCTGCAGTCAATATTCAACACAGGTTCCTTCCCTATCAGCATTGGACTGGACCCAAACTCTGACTTCACCACAGGGTGGTCCTGGGAGTGGCTAGCAGAAAGCAAAATGTCTTGTAGCCTAGGACTCTCTGGGGAGTCCTGACATAGTTGTAATCTAGCAGGTATTTCTTGTTCATTAGCTGAGGGTATCAAAGTTCCTGGAGGCTCTTCTACATCTGAGGGTTCTAGGATCTGGGGAGTATCTTCAGTGCTTCTGAGGGGAGGCTCTTGTACCACCTCCCAGCAGGTACCATTGACAATCTTCCTAAGTTTGACTCTCCCCACCTGCCCCTCCTCCACAGAGTTGGAAGTGAGTGCTCGGGATTCAGGGCTCTGCTTCTTGCTACCACCTGTCTTCCTAACATCAGGTGGGTCTGGAGTGCTCTGTAGGGAAATGACTTCCCCTGGCTTCTGCTTTTCCACACCCTGAGCTGCTTTACTTACACTTCTCTGCCTCCAAAGACGCCGGCCAGGGGCTGTGGACACTGAACTAGGACCACTTAAAACGCTGGAAGGCTTAGATGTACAGACTTGGGATGATGGCTTTGATCGACTCAGCCTGATCTTTCTGGGCAATAGCTGCTCATCCGAAGAAGGGTACAAGCTAGGAGGGGTAAGTGCTGTAGGACCTACACCAGGGTCACTCTTGTTCTCCTTAGGCCCTTCTTTCTGTCTTAATGGAGATGAGCTTCTTTCTTGAGTCATGCAAATCCTGGCTTTCTTTTTGAGTAGAATGGTGTCTGACAAGCTATCTACATTAGGTAAGTTGCTCTTTTTGTGAGGCACTTCTTCCCCTAAAGACTTCAACCTCACCACTCCAAGAGGAGTAGGAGTCTGGGGGACAGGCAGTGGAGTTCGCGGACGACGGCTGGGCGCTACCACTCTGGCAGAGGCTGGTGCAGCGGTTGGTGGCTGTAAGCACTCTCTGTTTAGTCTTCGGCCCTGGGGAGCCTTTACTAACTTGCCACCCTCTAGCTGAAGAGTTTCCAGCTCGCACACTCGGAGCTGACGGGCAGCAGAAAGCACATCCTGGGCTTCTTCCTGAGATACTTCCATCTCTGAAGTATATAGGAAATCCACCAACTTCCTAAGTGTCCTGATCTTTAGGCCTCCCAGCTCCAGCACCACCTTCCGACCCTGAACTGGCCTTTCCCGTTCCAGACGTTCTGTAAAGAAGGGACTACAGGCGGACAGGATGCAGCAGTGGGCTGGGACAGCCTCACCTGGAAAAAAAATACACACTTGTTATGCTTTTTCTTTTGGTCTGTTTTAGTCCTAATAACAAAAATCATTATTTGAAGATTCAAACAAACAAACAAACAAACAGTATCAGCTAACATATGTGCCTAGGGCTTTAAAAACCTTGTCCAAGCCAGATCTGGTAATGCATGATTGTAACCTCAGAACTTGGAAGGTAGAAACCTCAGAATATGTTCAAAGACATCTTCAAGGCCAGTATGAGCTATAGGAGAGATTGTTTTGTTTCAAGACAGGGTTTCTGTGTAGTCCTGGCTGTCCTGGAACCCACTCTGTAGACTAAGTCTGCCTCAAACCCACAGAGATCTGCCTTGCCTCTGCCTCCAAGTACTGGGATTAAAGGCAAGGGTTACCAGCAAGAAATCTTGTTTTCAAAACACCCAAAAAAGTCTCCCTAAGTGCTTGCCATCATATCTTAAAACTTTGCAACTATCCCATTAGGTTATTATGTGCATTTTATAGAACTATGACTACCAAACTTTGCAATTTGTTTTTGTTTGCTTATTTTCAGACAGGGTCTAGTTATATAGCCTGGAATTGCCTAAAATTCATGAGCCATTTGAGAACAGTGATTAAAAGTTGTACAGCACTACATCAGACTCTAGTTTGTTTCTTTCAGTGTGCATGCATATTCTTGAAGGGGTGATATCTTCATGTTATTGTATGCATGTGGAAGTAAGAAGACAACCTCAAGTGTCAGCCCCTACCTTTCACCTTATTGGACACAGGGGCTCTTTGTTGTCCTCCATGCCAAGCTAGCTGGTCTACAAGCTTTCCAGGATTTTCCTACTCCAGCCTTCCATCTAGGCAAAGGAACACTGAGACTGAGGGTATGCAGAGCTGTACTGCTTTACCTGGGGTCTCAGGGTTCAATTTCAGGTTCTCACATTTAAATGGTAAGTCCATTACCTACAGAGCAATCTCTCTAACCCCTATAGTTTTCTATGTTTATTTACTTATTTAGGGTGTGGTTAGGCTAGAAGTTGACCTTAACTGATTGTCTACCTTATCCTTTGACAGAGGGTCTCCCACTGAACCTGGACTTCACCAATTTGGCTAGAATGACTGGCCAACAAACCCCATAGTCCTTCTGTTTCCAAATCCTCAGCACTGAGATTAAGGACCATATCATGACACTCAGCTTTTTATACGGGTGTTGATGATCCAAACTTAGATCCTCGTGCTTGCAAGACAAGCACTTTACCCACCGAGCCATCTCCCTAGCTCCTATTTTATTGTGCACAATATGTGCACATGTGAACACACGTGTGTGTGCTATATATAGCATATGCATATAGGTCAGAGGACAACCTTAAATGTTTGTCCTTACTTTTCATTTCCTTTGATACAGGGTCTGTTTGTTTGTTTTTGCTCTCTATGCCAGGCCAGCTGTCCTTTGAGCTCCCCAGGTTTTCCTGTCTTCTGCCTCCCCATCTCATTGTGGGGGGGGGCTGGGATTACAGATAATTGCACTATGTGTTTGAGTTTTAGGGATTTGAACTCAGGACCTCATGCTTGCACACCTAGCACTTTTATCCAATAAGCCATCTCTACCCTCTTATTTAGTTATTTTGAAGCCAGATAGTCTATGATCCTAGGCTGGCTTAAAATTCCCTAAATAGTAAAGGATGACCTGAACTTCTAATTCTCCTGCTTCTACAGGTGTCCACTACTATGCCTGGTATAATCTCTGCTGAGGACTGAAGCTAGGACTTCATGAGAACTGTACTAACACTCTGTTAACTCAGCTATGTGCCCAACTTTTTTAAAAAAATATGTATATTTTACGTGTAGGAATGTTTTGCTTTTATTGATACCTGATACCAGAAGGAGGCACCAGCTCTCTTGGAACTGAGTAACCTCTAAGCTGCCACGTGGGTGCTAGGAACTGAACCAAAGTCCTCTGGAAAACCAGCACAAGTACTTTTAACTGACCAGCTCTTCAGCCAATACTCTCTTCCCCAGTTTTGTTTTTTGTTTCTTTGTTGTCTTTTGACTTTTTTTTTTTTTTTTGAGACAGAGTTTCTCTGTTTTGTAACAGAATTGTATTCTGTTCAATTGTATTGTAAATAACTGTCCCACCTGCTGGCTTAATAAAAAGCTGACTAGCTGAAGGCAGATAGGAAGTGCAGGTGGGGCTATCAGACTAAGAAAACATTGGTAACATCTCAGAGCAGTGCACAGATGCCACAGAGATGTGATGGAGACAGGACAATGAGATGGCAGCAGACGCAGAGGAAAGCTGAAATGCTGCGAAATGCTGCTCTGAGTAAAGGTATCGAGCTGCATGGCTGAACAAGATAAGAAAGATGGGTTAGTTTAAGGGTAAAGAGTTAGCAAGCTATATGCCTGGGCCCTAGACCAATCAGCATAAAATTAATATATGCATCTGTGTGTTTCTGTGGGACTTTGGGACTGCCAGTTAGTGGGTCAGAACCTCAGGACAAGACCCAAACATCCAGGCCAGAAACCTAATATAACACTGTGTAGCTTTTGGAGCCTATCCTGGAACTCACTCTATAGACCAGGCTAGCCTGAAACTCACACAGAAATTCATCTGACTCTGCCTTCCAAGAACTGGCATTAAAGGCCTGGGCTACCACTATCCATAGCCCAGTTTTTGTTTGTTTTTTGTTTTTGTTTTTAAGAGATGGTTTCTCTGTATAGTTCTGGCCACCCTGGAATTCCTTATGGCCCTGAACTCAGAAATTTGCATGCCTGTCTCCTGAGTATTGGGATTAAAGGTATATACCACTACCACAGATTATGTGTGGGATAATGCTCTTGTACACTGTAGCCATTTTTCACTTGTATTGGTTTAATAAAATGCTGATTGGGCATAGCTAGGTAGGAAGTATAGGCAGAGCGACCAGACTAGGACAATTCTGGGAAGAGGAAAGGCAGAGAGGCAGAAGCTAGCCAGGTCCAGAGGAAACAAGATAAGAATGCTTTCCTTATTCAGTAATGATACCAAGCCATGTGACTAAACATAGATAAGAATTATGGGTTAATTTAAGTGTTAAGAGCTAGTCAGTAATATGCCTGAGCTACTGGCTCAGGAGTTCCTGTAATATTAAGCCTCCAAGTCAATTATTTGGGAATCAGCTGCTGAGTATTGGGTATTTGGGAGTTTCTGGTGGGACAGAAACTTCTGACCACAGTTGTTTGTTTGTTGTTGTTTTGTTTTTGAGACAAGGTCTGGGCATGCAAGATGGCTTACCACTGAAAGGTGCGAGCAGCCAACCAACCCTACAGACCTAAGTTCCATCCCTGAAAGTCACATGATGAAAAGAGAAAACTGGGGGCTGGAGAGATGGCTCAGCAGTTAAGAGCACAGACTGTTTTTCCAGAAAACCTGAGTTTGATTCCCAGCATCCACATGGCAGCTAACAACTGTCTGTAATTCCAAGATCTGACACCCTCACACAGTTATACATGCAGGCAATTCACATAAAATAAAAATAAATATTAAAAAAAAAAAAAACCTGACTTCTGAAAGTTGTTTTCTGATCTTCACCTGTGTGCCACAGCACACCTCCCAGCTCACAAAATAAATAAATGTGTATATGAATGTGACAGAGCCTAAGTATACACAGGAGTAGCATACATGAGCACACCTCACTCTGTACCTGGGCTGTCCTTGAATTTGTGATCCTTTAACTTCTTAGTTTTACTTTTTAAATCCAGATTTATGTATATGAGTATTTTGTCCCCAAGTATGTATATGAACTATGTATGTCTGTTGCTAAGAAAGCACTGGTTCCCTGGAACCAGAATTATAGATGGCTGTAAGCCAACGTGTAGGTGTTGGTATGAAAGCAACAAATATTTTTTTTCAATGAGTTATCTCTCTCTAGCACCATTCTAGTTTAAGTTTAGGAGAAAAAAGCAAAGTAACAGCTTAACTCTTTAAAATTTTTCTTATTATTTTATGTGCTTTACCTGTATATATATATATCTGTGTACCACATGTGTGAGTTATAGACAGTGGTAAGCTGAAATGTGAATTCTGGGAATTGCACTAGTGTCCTCTGGAGGAGCAGTCAATGCTCCTGCCCCCAACAATTTTACTTGTGAGAAGAGTTTTAGAGGGGTTGGAGATATAGCTCATTTAGTACAATGCTTACCTAGCATGCACAAAACCACAGGATTAGTCCTCAGCTCTGCATCGAATTAGGATGGTAGTAAATTTAGGAAGCAGGAAAAGTAGAAGTTCAAGGCCTTTTTCACCTACATAGAGTTTGAGGAAAGCCTTGAATATGAGTCCCTATCTCAAGAAACAAAAACCAGACTTATCCTAAGGCAGGTTTGGTGGTAAAAGAAAGCTTTTAATCTCAGCCCTGGGAAGGCAGAGGCAAGTTCTAGATCCCTATGAGTTCCAGACAGCCTATTCTACATAGGCCTTGTCTATATAGCATGTTCTAGAGGGCTACATAGTGAGACCCTACACCATCAACAAAACAACAATAACAATACCATATCCCCTTCCAAAAGTAATTTTCCTGGAAACAAAAAAGTTTTCACCAAAGAGTTTACAATGTTTACGTGTCAGGACATTCTTCTGGGTTACTGTTTACCTCTGGTCTTGGATTCATTTTACCTTGGTCTATAGTGGCTTTTCAGTTGAACCTCCTTTATTTTCTTACCCTCTGCCTGCAGAAGGGCATCACAAAACACACCACTCTGCTGCTGGTGATGTAGCTGCAGAAAAGCTACCCGGAGGAACCGGGGATTCCTGTACAGGATTTTGGAACTGGCAGGAGAGCACATGTTGTCGTTGGATAATAAACTTTCTAGGTTTTCACAGTTCAGAGTCCTGTAGGTGAAATAATATATTTCAGAGGTATGATTATACCTAATTCATATTTTGTCTTTGAAATGGCAGAGAAATTTTAAAAGTGATACAGTGAATGGAAAAAAACATCAGCTGAAAAATTATGCTGAGGATAATCTTAAGAAAGAGTATTATGACAGTGGTTACATGTAGGAGCTCTGAGATAAGCCTACATTTGAGACTTGGCTCTGTTCTTAACTAGCCTAGCTGTATCATTTGAGTGACCTAACTTCCCAGAGACTCACTATTCTTATGCATTCTTATACTGGAAATAACAGTACTTACCTTGTAGGGCTTTTTTAAAAATTTAAACAAGCCAGACATGGTGGAACATGTCTGTAATTCCAATTCTTGGGAGGCAGAGATAGTATGCTTAATGACATTCATCCTCCCATATACTTCAAGGCCAGCCTAGGCTATATGAGTGAGACCCTATCTCAAACACAACAAAATAGAACAAAACCAAATAAAGTGGTATGTGTCTGTAATTGAAACAACTGAGAGAAAAAGGCATGAGGATTGTGAGTTTAAGGCTAGCCTGGGCTGCACAGGAAGACTCTGACTCAGAATAAAATTAAATGAATCAATACAGGTATAACTATTTAGAACAGTGCGTACCTATTACAAAATAATTATCTTCCCCAAATAACAGCTATTGTTATACTTCAGTCTTTCTCATTCATATTAACTCTGAGACATAACATAACTCCTATAACATCAACTTTCAATTTCACATATTCAAAGACAATACTGCTGGCTATAAAACTGACTGCCAGAAGCCACATGAACCTTTCTTTAAGCTCACTTATCACACTAACCAGCAGAGGGTGCACAATCAAGAAAAGACAAGATTTGGGAGGCCTTGCGTATAAATAGGACCACTATTTATTAACCAAGGTGAACAAAAAGATCTCCTCAGTTTGCAATATAGACTTTGTGAACCTGGATAATTACCTAGCTAACCATACAGACAGGAAGGTTAAGCATCTGACCCTTCCTCACCAAAATTAAATGAATATTCTGACTTAAATTTCTAGGTTTTGTGTATATGTGTGCCCCCCTACTCCCCCATCCTCACTCACTGCACAGCTGTGTGTTCTTTTTCTGGTACAGTTATGGAGTTTTCTGTCAGGCAGCACTGAGGAGTCCAAATAGTTCACGCCAAAACTATAAGGAAAGAAAAGAGTAGGTAAATTACGAAAGAGAAGCATCAACTGGATTTGTTAATCCCATGTCTATAATGCTAGCTATTCAGGAGGCCACGGCAGGAGTATTATGTTTCAGACCAGCATCGGAAATTTAGTGAACTCTGTTCTCAAAGTAGAATTTTAAAAGAACTGATGGTATAGCTCAGAGGTAGAACTCTTGCCTGGCAAGTGTGAGGCCTTATACCAAGAAGGGAGTGGGGCAGGGTGGGAAGGACAATTTTCATCCCAGCCCAGCCATAGGAAACGTGGATGAACTAGGTTGCAAGGGTGTGGGAAGATTTCCAAAATTCCAACCTGGAATCGTTTTTGCAATAAATTTGCTCCTGGTGCCCTGTTTCCTCTGGTCCTCTTGTCCAGTTGCTTTGTCCAGTCTCTAGCCAAAAGCTTGCGCAAAGCAGCACAGGTGGGCCAACCGCTTCAGCAATTCCCTTCCTAATCCAGAAACACAGAAGGAAGGTTAGTGGAGAAAACGGCGTCCCAGAAGGTCCTGCAAAGCAGGCCGCCCCCCCCTCCGCACACTTTGGGCCCCAGGGCCCAACTCCTCTGAAGGGGGATCTTCGGCGCGAGGGTTTCTGGGAATGGAGCATGGAGCTAGCGGAGGCCCGAAATCAGGGCTGACCCTCACGGACACAGCTGGTTTTGCCCACACGTGTTTTGCAGTTTCTTCCCGGAGCCCGCGGGCCTCCCCGGCTCTCCAGCACCCACATGCACTGGGCAGTGATGACGACTAGGGCCTGAGGCCACGCGGCCGGGGCGACACTCCGCGCGCTGCCATCCTCGCGCTCCGCTCCAGGCGTCGAAGGCTCCGATGACTTCCTTCCACAGCCCGGCCCGGCGCTACCCACGTACGTCATCGCCATTGGACGGCTGCTGTGGGAGAACCAATCAGAGGAAGAGGAGCACTTTGGCGGGAGGCGAAGTAGCGAGGGGCTTCGAGAGGTAGGGGTACGGCCTGCACGGGAGAGACCGAGACTCCCTGTTTAAATAGGGCGGTGAAGTTTAGGTACATTTCTTTGTTCTCCTTGAAAGGCGGCAGGCAAATTACCTTGGCCCTACACTGCCAGCCATGATAAGTTTCCTAAGACTAGAGAAAAAAGATCACTGGTCTGCTTTCTGACACCTCACCAAACCCTGTGGATTTTATGCCAACCATGAACCTCAGAAGTGGTGACCCACGGGAATTGTGGGAACACCTGCTGGTAGTTTCTGTAGCTTTCTAGAGACCATTTAGTTAGTTCACTTTCTGACTAGAAATGTCTGGGAAAAAAAAATAATGATTTCAAGATTTTTTTTTAAAGGGGGGGGGCTGGAGAGATGGCTCAGTGGTTAAGAGCACTGATTGATTACTCTTCCAGAGGACCGGGGTTCAATTCCCAGTGCCCACATGGCAGCTCACAACTGTCTGTAGTTCCACTTCCAGGAGATTCAACACAGATACACATGTAGACAGACACCAAGGCAAATAAATAGAGTTAAAAAAAAAAAAGATTTTAAGAAAAGAAGAAGAAATTATAGAGGATAAGGCCAGGAATGGTGACACATGCCTTTAATCCCAGCTCTCAGAAGGAAGAGGCAGTTGATCTCTGTGAGTTCCATGACAGCCTGGTCTACATAATGAGTTCCAGACAACCAGAAGCTATATAGAGAGACACCTCCCCACTCCGTCTCAAAACACTGAAACAAACAACAAAAATCCACAACAGCAACAAGAAAAACCCAACACAAAAAAGAGAAAATATCTATCAATCTATGCTATAAATCAGTACAGCACTGCTTTACTGGTGTGCATTAGGACATAAGATCTAGCTTGGATGGCTAACCATCAGTAGATATCTGATGATGTGCTGTTCTGGGTAAAAAAGGGCCAAATTCAAGGTACTGATTACAAAGCGTGGTGATGGAAATGGAATAGTCAAGAGTATATAGAAAAAGAAGAACCTGCAGAAACAAAACATGTATGGGTGAGTAAGATAGTATATTCAAATGTATCTTTAGTGTGATTTAACACATTTTTCAAAAGGATCTGGGGGTTCATGTGTAATTTAATGATAGAATGCTTTGCAAGCATGTAGGAGGCAGGCCCTAGATTCTATTCCTAGAACTTTTTTCTTTCCTGTTTTTTTTTTTTTAAATGCTATTTGTTTATATTTTATGTAGGAATATTCTGCATGTATACCTGTATACCAGAAGAGGGCATCAGATCCTATTATAGATGGTTGTGAGACACCTTGTGGCTGCTGGGAATTGAACTAAGTATCTCTGGAAGAGCATCTCTGAGGCATCTATTCAACCTGTCAATTGGGGGGCTACATGTTTTTAATCCCAGCACTCAGGTGTCAGAGACAGGTGGAGCTCTGTGAGTTCAAGGCCAACTGGGTCTACAGAGAATTCCAGGACAGCCAGGACTGTTATACAGAGAAACCCAGTCTTGAAAAAAAAAAAAAAAAAAAAAAAAAAAAAAAAAAAAAAAAAAAAAAAAAAAAAAAAAAAAAAAAAAGGAAAAAAAAAAAAGAAAAAGAAAAAAGGACTTGAAGTAGTTGAACACATTTCCAAGTAGGTCATATTTCCCTTAGTTTGGAGTTGGCTTCAAGGATGAAAAAAGAACCAAGAAGTGGGACATTTTCAGTTGCAGTTGTCAGGTTTTGAAGAGGAAGCAGTTTGTGAAAAGACATACAACTTAGCTGCAAGACAGATTCCAGATATTGTCAGCAGCAGCAAAGACAAGAAGTACAGGAAAACAAAAGCCACAAGCCAGAGCAATACTTGTTTTTGGCATCTGTGATGGTAGAGTTAGGACTTGATTGAGCAGGTACAATATCATTGTGGGCTATTCTCTGGAGGTGTAAGGAAAATGTTTTATCCCTTATTAATATATTTTTATCAATGTTAAATTAATTTTAATAAATAGGGAGGACTTCTTGGTGGTTTGGCTTTTTTTTTTTTTTTTTTTAATCAAGTACCTTTCTTTGGTAGTAAAATTTGTTTCTCTCTCTCTCTCTCTCTCTCTCTCTCTCTCTCTCTCTCTCTCTCTCTCTCTCTCTCCAGGGTTTCTCTGAATAACAGCCCTGACTAACAGGATACTTTCACTAGGTTGGACTCGAACTCATAGGGATCCACCTGCCTCTGCCTCCCCAGTGCTAGGATTAAAGGAGTGCATCACCATACCTGGCTTGTAGTAAAATTTGTAAATGATACATGACCATCCTGCCCAGGGCTTCAAAAATAACTAACTCTGGGTGCATAACTTCCAGAAGGTAGAAACAAAAGTATTTTTTTTCTTATACAGATAGCTAGTGTTTTGAAAGATGATTTTTTTTTTCCATTTCATCATGTCATTTATAGTTTTGGTCTGTTTAAGAACTAGAATCAAGACTGGGTTTGGTGGCATACACTTCTAATTTCAGTAGAACAGAGAGAGAGGACAGCTTGAGCTGTCTCAAAAAAGAAGGAGAAGGAGGAGAGAAAATGAGGAAATAGAAGGAAGGGAAAAGAGGAGGAGGAGAAAAGGGCTGAAGAGACTAGAGCTGTACCTCAGTTGAGTGCTTAATTAGCATAAGTGAAGGCCTGGGTTGGATTCCTAGTACCCTCTAAACCCTGGGAGAGGTAGCAACACTAGTAATCCAACACTTGGGAGGGAGAGCAGAAGGATCAAAGTTCAAGGCCATCCATTGCTTCATAGGCAGTACAAGACCATCTTAAAAACCTAAATTAATAATAATAATAAACTTGTCCTGTAAGATGGTTTGGCAGGTATGGATGCTTGCTGCTAAACTTGCAGACATGAGCTTTATCCCAAGAACCCACATGATGGAAAGAGAGAACAGACTGGATACTTGCTCTCTGACCTCTGCTGGCACACCATTCATAAATAAATAAATGGAGTATACTTAAAATGAATGAAAAAGGGCTGGAGAGATGGGTCAGTGGTTAAGAGCACTGACTGTTCTCCTGAAGGACCTGAGTTCAATTCTCAGCATCCATATGGTAGCTAACAACTGTCTGTAATTCCAAGATCTGACACCCATGCAGGCAAAACACCAATTCACATAAAATAAAAATAAATATTAAAAAAAAAGAATGAAGAAAAAAACCAGATGTAACTTACAGCACTCTATTCTATACCCTATCTGCTGATTTCACTATTTCTTTCTTTTTCTGCTAAGTATTGAAACCCAGGCCTTCTTTGTACATCCTGAGAATGTACTTTAATGTATTGAGCTATTTAAATCTCAGCCCCAACTTTTTACTTTTAAAAAAACAAAACAAGACAGGATCTTATAATGTTGCCTAGGTCTGCATCACATCTGCAATCCTCTTGCCTCAACTTCTCCAGGAGGTTTGGTTATAGGTTTTCACCACCATACCCAGCTTCTCTTTTTTTGTTCTTACTATGTAGGCTAGGCTAGGCTGGAATTTACAGATATTTGCCTGCCTTTGTCTTCTAAGTCGTGTGATTTAAAAGGATGTGCCACAAGGCCCAGTTCCTATTTCTTTTTAGACATACTTTTTTTTTTTTTTTTTTTTTTTTTTTTTTTTTTTTTTTTTTTTTTTTTTTTTTTTTTTTTTTTTTTTTTTTTTTTTTTTTTTTTTTTTTTTTTTTTTTTTTTTTTTTTTTTTTTTTTTTTTTTTTTTTTTTTTTTTTTTTTTTTTTTTTTTTTTTTTTTTTTTTTTTTTTACTTTCTCCTATCTCTTCCCTAACCTTTTATCATTTTATGGTATCTTGCATTTTGGTGATGGGTATGGGTGGAGAAGGTAAACTTTTGAAGGTTATTGAGCACTGAATATGTTTTATGCATACAAACAAAAGAGAAACAAAAAATAAAAAAGAGAACAGTTGTGTATGACTAAAATATACTTCAGTTCATTAACCTATTATCATTTTTGTTTTTTGAGATAGTGTTTGACAATTTTGCCCTAGTTGGACTTGATATAATCCAGGCTAGTCTCCTGCTTCTGCCTCTCTAGTATTGATTGTTTGCCTCTAGCAATTATCTTTGGCTTTTGAACTTGGCAGGGATGAAGTCTAGATATAGAAGACAACCTGAGTAATGGAAGAAGATTCTTAGATAATGAAATAATTCTTCTTATTATCTTCTTGATAATTTATTTTTTCCCATTCCATTTTGGCTAAAAACTAAATCAAACAAATTTTACAATGCCTGTTTGGTCTTCGGGCACAATAGACTTAATATGAGGGTCTTCAGGAAGGTAGTCTAAATACAAGGGGTTAGATGATGAATATATCAGCCTGATTAAATGAACAGGAATTTCAGGTTATATAGGAAAAGGAAAGTCTGGTTATGGTTAATGGGTGTTTCTATCATACATAGAGTTAATCAAGGGCTGGAGAGATGGCTCAGCCGTTAAAGGCTAGGCTCACAACCATAAATGTAGAGTTAATCAATCTGGTCATCTAGTATCTTAGTGAGCTTCTGTTCTTATCTGTAAAATGGTATTCTTTCCATAGTGCTTTAGAAGATAGATGTAGTAATAAGTGTATTTCACTTAGCAGATGCCCCATTGGTTGCTATTACTGGGCAGTGGTGAGCCATTTAAAATTTTTGGGAAACAGGATAAACACTGATCATAGCAATTCTTTTTTAAAAAATTATTATTTTTTTGATACATGGTTTCTCTGTGTAGCTCTGGCCATACTGGGACCTGTTATGTGGACCAGGTTGTTCTTGAACTCAGGGATCCACTTGCCTCTGCTTCATGAGTGCTGGGATTAAATGCATTCCTCTGGCTTAAAATTTTATTGCTAATGAGTTTATACTATGCCACACATTTTTAGAAGCCATTTATGTTATTAGGTAATATGGCCCAAGTCTGTAATCCTGGTATTTTGTAGGCCAAAGAAGCAGGATTACTTGATTTTCAAGGCCACCTTGGGCTGTATAGTGAGTTTTAGACCAGTAGGAACTATATAGCAAGTTTTGGCTAAAAAAAAAAAAAAAAAAAAAAAAAAAAACCACAAATGACTTTTATGTATATTTTTATTCTCACAACAAATTTGTCTGTGTTACAAGTATGATGTGTGCTCATGCAAAGGCTGGAGAAGGATATCCAGTTTTCTGTTCTATCACTCTCTGACTTACGTGTTTGAGCATAAAGCTGGGCTACTGACCAGCAAACTCCCATGATCCTCTTGGCTCTGTCCTCCTACCCATAGGCATACATATGGCCATATCTAGCTTTTTACATAGGTGCTGGCATCTGAATTCAGGTTATCATGTTTGGGCAGCAAGTGAGCTATTATCCACTGAGCCATCTCACCAGTGAGAGACAGTTATTTCCACTTTATAATTAAGGAGACAGGTCCAAAAATTATATAATTTGGCCAAGGTCACATAGTGGTGCAAACATTGAGCTAGTGTGCTTGTATAGGAGTAGCTGGAAGCCAGCAATTTAACTGCAGTCTCTCTTCTTATTAGTCATTGCATCACTATTATAGATTATGAAAGTTTTAAAAAGATTTATTCTGCAACAGCCAGTAGGAACACACACTTGTTATTCTAGCACTCAGGAGGCTGAGACAGGGGCATCTCTGTGAGTTCAAAGTCAGCCTGGTGTACATATCAAGAATTCCTGGAAAGCCAAGACTACATAGTGAGGCCCTGTCTCAAAAAATAAAATAAAGTAAAAATAAATAAGAAATAGGGCTAGCAAGAGGTCCTAATGGGTAAAAGCACTTGATGCCAAGCCTTATGACCTGTTTGATGCCCTGGACCCACACAGAGGAAGGAGAGGAGTGATTCCTACAAGCTGTTCCCTGACCTGACCCTGACTGCTGTGGTACACGTGTGCCTGTGCACACATGCACACACAGACACACAGGAATTTTTTTTTTTGTGTTTTTTTTTCCTTCTTTATTTTGTATTTAACAAAAAAACAGTTACATAAATTTAAAATGAGGAAAAATTAACAATAACTATAAAGAGGATAAGAATCATAAGCATGGCTTATCAACGGTGGTAATGCAAATAAGAAACCTTCTAGCTCATCATCTTTGTTTAATAACTAGTCAATAACTCATACCAGTCTTACCAGGCGGTAATATGCTAGCATTCCCATCACTGAGAAGGCAGAGGCAGGGGGATTTTGAGTTTGAGGCCAGCCAGTGGTCAAGTGAGACCCTATCTCAGACAAAACAAAGCACTCCCTAGCCCAGAAAAAAAGCAAAACCCAATAACAAAAACCCTCCCTTCCCTAAATCTTAAATAAATTCAGAGGAAAATCCCCATAATGTTTTACTTAGGTCAAATAAAAAAGCTGCTAATTTTGAGCTCACAAAGAAATAACATTCTTTTAACTATTTTAGTGATATTCTTATCTATTCTAAAGTATTGTTTATTGGATTCTGCCTAGTGTCCCAGGTAAGCCCACATTATTTTGGTAGAAAGACAGTGGTTTTCCTCAACAGCTCTGTGGATTCTGCTTTCTTTTAGTTTAGGGCAGAGAGGCTAACAAGCTATTAACAAGTCTAAGCATTTATTTTTCCTCATTAACTCTAATGCAATTAAATCAAAACAATGAAATTCAGAGTTTGCCTCAGATATTTCCTGTCATCTCAATCAATACACACTCCGTTTCTAGGATTTCTCTCTCCTTCCTTGCACGCTTTCATTGGGAAAATGCTTAGGGGAAGAAAGCAACAAACCGAACAGCGGCGGGCAAATAAAGTAAGCTCTTTTCTGTTTTTTCACCCTGATAGGCAGGGAAGGGAGCAAGACCCTCATCAAAGAGAACTGAGGCTTAGGCGTGCCCTTCTAAAAGCTTTGTTATTTAGCACCTCCCACCTACCTCCCCCCACCCCCGCTAGCTCTGCAGTAATTCCTCAGAGATTGTATAGTCTCCACTTTAAATATAAATATATATATAATATATATATATAAAACTTCCTCGTCTTTCTCTCCTCTTTTTTTTTTTTATTTCCTATAATAAAGTTTCCTATTGGATAAAGTCAGCTCCCTGATTTATGCCTGGCTCCTATTGGAAGCTCGCAGGGGCTGACATCACTTAGGAAAGCTAGGGTAGGGCTGCCAGATCAGTTTGTCACCACCCAGGCTCTCTTGCCTTTGGCTGGGTGCAACTTCCATTTTAGGTGTTGGATCTGAGGGGAAAATCCAGAGAGAGGGAGAGAGAAAGCGAGCGAGAGAGAGCGAGCGAGCGAGCGGGCGAGAGAGAGCGAGCGAGCAGACGAGAGAGCGAGCGAGCGGGCGAGACAGAGAGAGAGAAAGCTGGAGGAAGGGAGGGAGGGAGAGAGACAGACACGGAGGGAGAGGGAAAGAAGCTGGAAAGATCCTGGAACGAGGAAGAGGTGGCGAACCTCGGTGGATTTGTCTTTCTCAGCACATTGGTGAAGCTTTGGGTTTGTTTCTTAAAGGATTGGCTTTAGAAGTCCACATCTGAGGTGTGTACTTTTTCTTTTTACTTTTTCCTTTTATAAAAATATGTGTATAACTAGTTGGGAAAGGATAACCTAAGCAGAATTTTTGTCTTAATAGTAACTGGAGGCAATTTAAAAAAGGCAAGAGAGCCTGTTAATGCTGTTGGTGAATGCTGATTTCTACTTTTAATACTTTGAACATATTTTGGTATTTTATTTATATTAAGGAAAAGGTAAGCGTGCTAGACCTAATACCGGAAGCTGGTTTAGAACCAGGGTAGAAGTTGTGCGAATTACATTTTTGTGTGCTTTTCTTTCTTTCTTTTTTTTTTTTTTTTATTGTTCTGGGTTAAGCTAACATCTGTTCTCAGAACTCAAAAAGTTGGTTTTTGGCATGTTGTGTGTGGGTTGGGAAAGGAATTTTGTCCTGGTCGGGAGATAGTTTTACAGATGGCTCTTACTATGCCTCAAAACTTCAGTGCCTCACCTTTGGATTTGTGGTAATGGGAAGTTTCGGGGAGCCTTAGAACTTAAATAGTACTGTTTTTTCCTCCTGAGAGTTTGAACGCGGCGCAGTTGGGTTTCAGCTCTGCAGTTCCTGGGTGGATCCCTTACTTGTCCCAGGTGTGGTGGGTGGTAGGGAGCCTCGCCTGGTAGGGGCCTTCTTTGCTTTGCCTTGAAAAACAAATGGATCTATGTTAACTAAATTGCCACCACTTTTTTTTTTTTTTTTTTTTTTAAATTTTAAAAAACCTTGGGAAGGTTTTGTTAAGTTACACCTGCAAATATGATAATATTGGTGCTTGAAGGAGAAGGAATTCTAATCTGCAGCAGCAGAACACCTGAAAGACTTCTCAGTCCTTTCGGTTTCTGAAAGGGCTGTAGGTTGTGAATGGTCAGGAGGAGAGAAACCACTCACTGAAAACTTGAGTTTGCAAAACCTATTTTAGAAAGCACAAAGGGAATTTTATTGCTAAGCTACTGGAAAGGTGCATTTTAGAGTTGTCTTTTGTTTGTTAGTTTGCCTGGTTCACTTACCATTAAGTTAGACCACTGTTAGAGATGAAGGCCTATGACTCTGCGTTATGTTTTATAATTGGTCTTAAGGTTTGGTTTTGCTTTTTATACATGCATTCTTGCAAATGTACTGATTCTGGATATTTATATAGTCAGTTCATCAGTAGCTGCAAAATAGGGGTACTCTTCTTTTAAAATGGGGATCAGCATGGAAATTAGGGCTGGGATGGATAATGCTCTAATTGTAGCAGGATGGGTTTTAATGTGTAAGCTGCCCTTAAATTGATATAAATCCTTACTCTTCTGATTTCATAGTCCCTGCCCCCATTCTTTTAGACGGGAACACTTCCTTGAATTTTTTTCTACAGTGAAGGCATTCCTTGCAAGATTTTGTCCTTGTTGAGGTTGTGGCTTCTGGAGGTAACAACTTTTGTTCCTCTTTTCCTTTTCATTTAATCTAGGCGAGGGTTACACGGTTTGATGTCTAGACCTCAGAATTAAGAGAAGTAGTTGAAAAGAAAGAAAAAAAAAGACAACGTGTACAGTCAGTTGGGCTGTAGTTTCCAATTTTTTCAATTTCCCTTTGAAATACTTTTCTGGGGCGGTTGGTTCTCCGTGGGTCTTTGGAGGGTTGGTCTGTTGCTGCCAGAGAGTCGGTTTCTCCTCGATCAACCTTTAGGGGGAGGGATGAGAGTCTGAAGGAGGAGTACAAAGGCAGTTTGAAAATAGGTTCTGGATGGCTGGTGGTGATCCGGTCCAGCTTTGAAACTGGGCTTTGTGTAGCTGTGTTCAACAGCATTAGGGTCCAGGTCTATTTTTACAAACTAAGGTATTGTTTGGCTTGCCATGTAGTATAGAGCCTTTTGAAATGGTAAGATGGAAGATTATTGTCTTTTACTTCACCTCCGATGGAAAGGGTACAGATAAGTAATCTTTTATTTTGCTATTATTACTATTTGCTGTACTTTTTATTTTGATTTTGGGGTGAAAATGATGACAAATGAGTGAATTGTACAGATTTTCTTTCCTAGTTTGCTTTTTATATAATTTGCTTAGTTTCTTTGTTATATGAGTAAGGTAATGGTCTGTTTCAGGTGTGTGTGTGGGGAGGGTCTCATGGCTGGTCAAGTGTCTTTCTTAGGATTCTAGTATGAACAGCTCAGAGGGGTCAGAACATGTTCTGTGCTGGTCTAAAATTGGGACTCTTGGAGATCTTTTTAAGAAAGGAAAGCTTCCTGTAATTACATCCCATCCTTAGGTTTATCAAATAGTTGGCTTCTTAGGGATGAATGAGACACGATGAAAGCAAATAAATTCAGCTTAGATCTCTATCATTTGCACTAGCAAAATATTTAGCTCTGTATAATTTCTTGTTTTCTATTATAATAGGTGATGACCCTCTATTAGTACCTTCTAGATCCTTCTGTCCTCTACCCTCCCTCTCATTGTTTTATTTTACTGTATGCTAAGCATTTTGCATAGACTATCTACCTAATTCCTAATAACCATAAAAAAAAATAAAAAAGAATTTAGGACTCTGAAGCTGAGATTTGCTGAACATGTCACTATCTAAATGGATTAATCCTGGTCTGATTATCTACAAAGTCAATGGTTTTAACCAGGGATACACTGCCATTACCCAGAGAGAATGGGCATAAAAGCTGGAACTAAAATGAATGAAGCCTTGCTCCAGGCAGGAGTGTTTTAGAGACCAAATTGGAATGTATATGTAAAAGAGCAGTTTCCTTAGATGGGATGAGAGCTGAGTATGCTGACATAGATGTTATTTCATCCCTAAAAGCAGGGGTCATTATATGCATGCCACTGTTGCTTCACTCTTCTCTCTTCCCTTCCTTTCGCAGTGGGGGGCTTGAACTTGGGGTTTCACACAGGCTAGGCGCTGTCTTTTTCCACTGAGCTATCACCAGTCCTGCTTTATTCATTATTTATATCAAGACACTTTCTCCACCTAGCCCTGGTTGTCCTTGAACTCTCTGTGTAGACTAGGCTGGCCTTGAATTCAGAGACTTGCCTGCCTCTGCCTCTCAAGTGCTGAGACTACAAGAATGTACCATTACTCCCACTGCTTTATTAATTTTCAACTTTTGGGGATTGCCTCAACTTTCATTTGCTTATTAGTGAAATTTCCTCTTCCAGAGAATTTTCAGCCCTTTGGGTTGAATGATACTATCTTCTAGTGACAAGCTTGTTCCTTGGAGGTAGTTCTAACAAATGTATTATTATGTGTCTAATAAATATACCACCATATTATATTAAAAAGACTGAGCTGCTTGTGAGTACATCCTGTCTTATCTCTAACCTTTTATTTCCCACGTGACTGCTACACACTGAGGTGATCAATAAGTTTTGTTTAATTGAGGTGATAAGGAATTAGTGGGGACTGAGAGAGCTTAAGTTGAGACAGGAAGCAGAACAGGAATTAATTACATTCCAGGGCAATATTGACACTTTCACTCTAGCCTGTAGTTAAGATTTTTTATTTATTTGTTCATTTATTTATTTATAATTTTTGTTTACATTATTTTCATTGTGTGAGTAGGGGAGGGGAAGGCACCAATTCCTGCTAATGCAGGTGTGTGGAAGTCAGGGCAATTTGGGGTTAGGGAGAATCTGTTCCCTTTCCTTTTCGTGGATTTTAGGGATTGAACTCAAGTCCTTACACTTGGCACCTGCCTTTATCTGCTGAGATATTTCACCAGCTCTAACATTTTTTTTTTTTTTTTTTTTTTTTGGGAGGGGGTCTCATTTGGTTGAGGTTGGCCCAAGCTTTATGATGATAGCTGAGGATCACCTTGAATTAGTGACCTTTTCTGACCCTCCCACCTCTTCTGCATACTGGTACTATAGGCATGTGTCATCACAGCTAGCTTCTGAACAAAGTTTTTGGAAATAATGGAAGACTTTAACGCTTAGCTTTTCTTGGCAATCTGTCTAAAGAACAGTGTAAGAAGTGAGGTACATTTCATAGCTTAGGCAGCTATTGCCTTCAGCCAGTGAGAACTTGCAACCTATCCATTTTCCAGGGAAAATGCAGGCAGCAGGGAGGAAGACCATTTCAGTCCTGCTTATATATCACTACTAACAAAAACAGGAAGAGCTCTGGATGATAGTTTTAGACATGAGTGCTTCAGAGAACACGTGTTTGGTGTCATTTTTCCCCTCCCCCAAGTCTCCTGATCCTTCCGGTCTTTGCCTTCCAGTCCTGGAATTATAGGAGTAGCCTACCACACCCAGCCTGATAATCATGTGTTCCTTTTTGTTGTAGATTGAGCCTGTGTGTGTACTGGGCTAGCCCAGGATAACAATGGAAAACATCTTTGGCTTGAGAGATGGCTCCACAGTTGAGAACACTGATTTATCTTCCAGAAATCCCAGGTTCTCTTCCCAGTATTTGTGGCTCACAACCTTCTGTAACTCTAGTTCCAGAGGAATATGAGACCTTCTTTTGACCTCTGTGGGCACTAGGCATACATAGTATACATACATACATGTAACACCCATATACATAAAATAAAAATAAATGTTAGTTACAGGAATGACCTCCAAGGTTTCCAAGAGGACCGATGGAAGGAGAACACTGTCCTGTGTAGAATTAAAAGGGAAATTAAAGTATAAATGATTTGTATTTAGTTATGTAATTATTTTTGGTTCCCCCCCCCTTTTTTTTTGAGACAGGTTCCAACCTGGCTTTGACCTTGCCTAGGGCTTTTAGCAAGCACTCATCAATTGAGCTACATCCCTAGTCTTTTTTCTCTTCCTTCCTTCCCTTCCTTTCTCTTTTTATAGGGTGTCTCTGGTTTGGAACCCTGGCTGTCTTGGAACTTGCTACATAGACCAGGCCTGTCCCCAATCTCATAGAGAGATTCTTGTTTGCCTGCCTTAATGTTGGGATTAAAGACAAGTACTACCACCATATCCTGCTAGTCTTCCAGTTTTTCTCCAAGTGTTTTGTGATGATAGGTAATTTGGTTAATATTTTCACAAATCTCATGTAATACTAAAAATGTATTAAAGCTTTAATGTAAGAACTTTTAACTATTAAATATTAAAACATCAGTAAAAAATATTTTCACAAATCTCATTGTATGATGAGGAAAGTGGTGTTTAAAGTTCTTATTTAAACATTAAATTTTTCAAAAATTACATTAACTCTTTATCCTTATTCACCTAGCACCAGATGCTTCTGTTTTGCCTCACATATTTAACTATTTCTTTTTTTTACATTTATTTATTATGTATACAGTATACAGAAGAGGATACGAGATGTCATTACAGGTGGTTGTGAGCCACCATGGGGTTGCTGGGAATTGAACTCAGGACCTCTGGAAGAACAACCAGTGCTATTAACCTCTGAGCCATCTCTCCAGTTCCCAAATATTTACTTATTTTGTATTTGTTTATTAACATACTCAACCAAAAAAGTAGTGTCTTACTGAGAGCCTCTCCTCAAGTGTTATAAGGCATAGTATAGCACAGTAGTTATTTCATTAATGGTTAAAAAAACAAAAGAAAAACTCCGTAAAAGAAAGTCTTGTTGAAAAGAAAGATGCTAGAATTGAACTGTGGGTTTCTAATTGTGCTCCCGATATACCCCAGGGCAAATTGCTTAGTCACTTTTTGTCCTGATCTTCTAGGACAAGGTCATTTTGACCATTTCTGTGGGGACATAGCTCAGTGGTAGAGTGTTAGCCTAGCATTCTCTAGGCCCTAGGTTTGATCTCTTTAAATGCAGAAACAAACAAAATGTGTTAACTCTTAACCTTTTTTTTTTTTTTAAATAGGATTGTCATTATATTTGTTTCTTAAAATTCATAGAATAACATACAGCTCATAAAAATCCTCATGTGTGTTTGCCATACAACACTGAAGTAACTGAAACAAATGATGTCTTCATTTATTTATGAGACAAAATATCTTTCTAATGGTTTGTTGAGACCAAGTTTCATTGTGTAGCCCAACTTGCTAAGATGTTGAAAATCTGCCATAACCTCCTAAGTGATAGACTCACAGACCTGTTCAAGTATCTATGTCTGTCTTCTGTTAAGTTTAAGAAACATTTTATTTTGGTTTAGGTCATGGTAGCTCACACCTTTAATCCCAGTGCTCAGGAGGTAGAGGCAGGTGGATCTCTGAGTTCAAGGCTACCATAGTTGGGTCAGTTCCAGGACAAGCCAGGGCTACACAGAGAAATCCTGTCTAGGGGGAGGGGGACATTTTATTTTGTAGTAGGCAGCAACTTTGGGGAGTTTGGGGGCGTTGTCAAAAACAGTGGTAACTCTTCAAAAGGCCAGGTATTGATGGAGAGACAAGCAGGTAGCACAGTCTGAATATCTTCATAAAATACTTTAGGAAAACAACAAGTTACTCCCATCTTTGTGTCTAGCAGAAACAGAATTCTGGGTGAATATAATTTGATCAGAGTGGACTGAGAAGGGTTTTGCTTTGGTTTATTAGTGTCAGCTTGAGGCAGATTTTTGTTTTGAGTCTGACTTTCACTATGTAGCCATGGTTGACTTGACATTTGCTATGTAGACCAGGCTGCCCTCAAACTTGTGAAGAGCCTCTTACCTCTGCTTCCCCAGTTGCTTGGTACAGGTGTGTACCACCGCAGACCCCCTTTTTTTTTCACATGCCATTTTTTCTTTTTAAAGATTTACTTATTATGTATACAGTGTACAGAAGAGGATACCAGATATCATTATAGATGGTTGTGAGCCACCATGTGGTTGCTGGGAATCAAACTCAGGTCCTCTGGAAGAGCAGTCAGTGCTGCTAACCTCTGAGCCATCTCTCCAGCCCTCACATGCCATTTTGAGCCAGATTCCAGCCAGGAGTTTGTAAGCTAAAGCCAAGTTACAAATGCTTGTACAGAACTGAAGGTGGGGGTTTGCTATCCTTTTTGTTGAAATGGGCTCCCTCTTTTTTGTTCTGAAAACATTCCACTTGCAGCTCATATTTATGGACATTTGAAAAACTGTGATATTGAAATTTTGAATTCATGAGCGCTTCCTGTGAACAGTGTGGTTCTAAGAAAAGTCTGCTTTCTTATGAGGAAAAGCCTAGCTAGGTTTGGTATGTATGCTTGTCTTAGATGAAGCCCTGTCTGAAAGGAAACTTGTAAGTTTCTTCCAACCTAGAATTTTCCTTCTTTCCACCCCACTTCTCATCTTTCAGGGATGGGGTCTTGCTATGTAGCCTCTTCATACTATATAACTCATGCAGCTAGGCTTCTGAGTAGTATTTATTTGTTTGGTACTCTTGAGTCTTCTGTGATGGCTAATTACCCAAATTCCTACATTTTTAGCCTATATTCTTTACTGTTTTTCCTCATTCTTCCTTTTTTTTTTTTTTTTTTCCTTTCCTGTTTCTGTACTATCTTCCCAAGGTTTTTTTTTGTTCCTCGTTGATTTTAAACAAGTGTAAGGTACTGTTTCCAGTTTACTTGAGTTAGACTGACATGAATTGTACATCCAGTAATTTAATTAGTTCCACCCCACCACCACCCCGGGTTAGTCTGGTCTGCTTTGGAACTCTGTAGTCTGGCCTTGAACCCAGAGATCCATCTGCCTTTGCCTTCCATGTTTCCAGCCCTTAATTTTTTTTTTTGTTTGTTTGTTTGTTTTCTTTTTGAGACAGAATTTCTCTTTGTAGCCCTGGCTGTTTTTTAACTCACTTTGTAAACCAGACTGGCCTCAAACTCTGAGATCCACCTGCCTCTGCCTCCTGAATTCTGGGACTAAAGGCATGCACCACCACTACCAGACCCTTAGTTAGTTTGTTTATCTTTGATTTTTTTCCCTTAGATCTTATCTATCTCTTCTGATTAATTATTCATTATAGCCCAGCCAAGAGTAAAAAAAAAAAAAAAAATTAAGTTTACTTTCCTCAGAATAAATGAGCATATTTATGTCTGACCAGTGTTCTGCATTGGAATGGAGAAACACATTTCTTACTGTAGAATGAAAAGCTACTTGTTTGAAGAAGCTTATATTTTAAGAGACCAAAATTTATTCTAATGTTTGAGGACATAGACATTGTTATAGAAGAAAGTAGGTCAACTTTTCAGTACCTTTATCAAAGCACCTGCAGTTCCCTTTTCAGTGCAAGTGAAGTCAATCTCATTGAATAAAGTAGCTGGTGTATATTCAGTCCACTTTTAAAATAGAGGAGCCTATTTTAAAAGGGAGAATGATGCCAATCTGATTTCTTTCCTGCTTCTTTGTTGGAATGGGGGAACTTTGTACCCTTTCTGCTATTCTCTCCACTGGTGGCTTTGCAAACTAGGACACAGTTTGGGCACTTGAGTGGCTACCCTGCTGAAGGTCGGCCAAAGGAGTAGGGATGGCTGTAGGTGTATAGGAGCCCCCAATCATAGATACACCTAAGGATCACAGCTAGAAAGAACATAGAGAACCTGGTATGGCACATGCCTGTAATCCTAGTATTTAGGGGAAGCTGAGCAGGAAGATCTGGAGTTTGAGGCCAGCCTATGCTACATAGTGGAACTTGCCAAAATATATAGATAAATAATAGGACTGGTTAGATGGCTCACTGCGTGAGGTGCTTGCTGCATGTGTGCCTCATATGTGCACATACAAAATGAATGTAAAATAATAAATAAGAGCTAAGCATGGTGATGCATGCTACTGATATGACGCCTGAGAAGAGCGGCAGGAGTTAAGTCATTCCTGGGGAAGAGTGAGCCTGAGGTCAGTGTGGGGAACAAAAGTGCAGCCAACTAAACAAAAAGTATTAAGATTAACAAAATGAAGTTGGCTTATTTTTCTAAAGTTTAACTGTTTGTATTTCTTGAACATGTGGGGCATCTTTACTTAAAAGAAGGCAGGTGTAATGGTGTACCTGTAGTCCTGGCACTTGAGGCTAATGCAGGAGGGTAGGAGATGGGAACTCACTCGGATAAGACTCTTTCCCAAAAGCCAGTCAGAAAAGACCAAAATAAAATAGAAAAATACAAAAATGAAAAACCTAGGGTTGGGGAAGTAGCTCAGTAGTAGAGCATTTATCATTTGCACAAACAAATCCCTTGGTTTGATCCCTAGCACACAAAAACCCGCTGCATGCCATGCTCTAGTGTATAATAATAAACCAAATACACTTAATAAATAATGAGTATATAAGCACATTTATTACAGTATGTAATTCTGGGGGCTAGAGAGATGGCCTAGGGGTTAAGAGCACTGCCTGCTCTTCAGGAGGTCCTAAATTCAATTCCCAGCAACCACATGGTGGTTCACAACCATCTGTAATGAAATTTGGTGCCTTCTGGTATGCAGGCATATATGCAGGCAGAACACTCCATACATAATAAATAAATAAATCTTAAAAAAACTATGTAATTCTGTTGAAAAAAGCATAGTACATAGGATGGAGGCCAAGGGGAGAAAATTTGTGTGTGTGTTGCTGCCATACATCTATCTGTCTGTCTATTTTAGACCAGGGTTTCATGAACAGGCTGATCTATGAATTCCTGATCCTTTTACCTATACTTCTCAAATGCTGAGAGTGGTCAGGGAGGCCATATATGTAGGTATATTTGGAAGAAAACAAAGTAAGTGGTTATATAGATGTGAAGACTAGAAAGGGCACAAACCTCTAGGCTGGTTGTTACCCCTGGTCAAGAGAGGTGTGTTGGGGTGGGGTAGGTACCAACAGAAACCTGTCTGGGGCTGGTGTGTCCTAAAGGATAGAGTACTGGTACAGGATCCTATTTAGCACTTCATAGTATAAAGAAAAAATGTCTTTAGAGCCTAGAGAGACAACAATTGTGACTAATGTTTTGTATGTTTCTATTAACGTGAAGCAGCAGCAGTTCCAGCAGCTTTCTCCCAGCGCAGAAGCTCTGTGAGAGTGATTTTCATAATAGCAGGTTTTGTATAGGTTGATGATCCTTATCTTGGAGAACCATACTAGTTTAGTTAAAATAAGTTTATATGTGTTTGTAAAGATCAATTTTTTTTTCTTATCCACTAAGTTGTCTAGGAAAAAGAGAAATTGTAGCACCAATCAGGTACAGTTTTTGTCTGCATGTTGGTTTTGTGTAGGTGATTAGACCTCACTTACCAGCTGCTGCTTTTTGTGCTCATTTGACTAAACATTCCTGCTCTTTTTGAGACAATATCCTTCTACACAGTCCTGGAACTCACTGTGTAGACCATGCTGGCCTGACACTAACAGACCTACCGGCCTTTGCTGGGATTAAAGGCATGGGCTACCATGCCTGGTTAGAAGTGCCTCCTTCCTCTTTTAATATTGGGGTTTGGTGGGTTTTGGAGCCCTCTCCTAACTCTGGGCTCACAGTCACTTTGTAAACTACCATATTCGTATTTCTACCTTGCATATTAGAGTTGATCATCCTTCTTAAGTAACCGCGGGGCTCTATTTTTGCTTTCCAGATAGGTAAGCTTAATTTTTTCGGGGTTATCAAAGAACATTTTGAACTTCTTTGCTTGGTGATTTTGATGGAGCTGAAGAATAATAACCAACTATTTAGTGATTTGGTGGTTTTTGACAAGCCATATAGGAAAATCAGATAATAATGCCTGATCATCAGAGACCCTTTGTCTTGAATCACCCATACTTATTTTTCTTCTCAAGAGTTCTGACTTAGCAAATCTTTCTCATTCAGTTAAAGACACCTCTCCCCTCTGATCTCTGTGTGTATGTGGATGCTCAAGATTTCAGCATAGTCCAGGTTAGTCCTGAATTTGAAGCAATTTTCCTACTTGAGCCTCCCCAGACTGGAATTACTCTGTATGAGCTACTACACCCAGCCTTCCCTTTCTTTTTGTTAGAGGCTGAGTCCTAGTTGACCTGCTTACTCTTTATTCTTCTCTTTATAATTATCTGGTTGTCATCCTGTTAATACGTCTTTGAGGGTTGACTAAGGGCCCCCACCCCCATTCCCTTCTAACCATAACATTTCATGGGAAGTACTCCAGGTAATCACAGATTTCTGTAGATTTTCAAGTTGCTTTAAGTAACTGGTTGATGCTTATTTCTCCAGCATGTGTAAATGGTGAAGATGTTTGTAATTGTCATGACTGTATCATGTAATGCTGCTCATTTTTTTTTAAAACTAAGTCTTCACTCACACATGTTTTCTTTTTTTTTTTTTTTGGCAATTTTTTTTTAAAACTATTTATTTATTTATTTATTTGCCTTGGTGTTTGCCTGGAACTGGAACTACAGACAGTTGTTAGCTGCCATGTGGGTGCTGGGAATAGAACCCGGGTCCTCTGGAAGAGCAGACGGTGCTCTTAACCGCTGAGCCATCTTTCCAGCCCCCCACACATGTTTTCTATAGAAATACTTTTCTTCATAGCTCTTTAAGCACATTTTGCTATTTATTTGATCTCAAACCAGAAGTTAAAGTGATTTGCTTGGGAAAATGTCAGCAATAATGCTTGATGTCTGAATTTCTGGTTATTTCTATTATCAAATAGCCTAGAAATATCTAGAGGTCATGAATGTGTGAAAGAAGATTTAGGAGTTGGCCTCTTTTGCAGTAGAATATGGAACTAGTCTTTGAGAATTTGACATAAGCCTTCTTTCCTTTTAGGAAGTTAAATCATTTAAAATGTTCCATCTATATATAATAGGCATGTACTCTAGTGAGCAGCTCAGGAGCCCGTAGATGTGTTTGAAACCAGCAAACTGCTCTATTTAGCAAGACTTTGTCTAAAAAAATAACATCAACAAAAAAGGCTTTAACCTTATGCTGCTCCAGCCATCCTGTACTTAAATTCATGCTTTCATAGGACTTCTAATCCTGAGCAATGGTACAAGCTTCTAGTGGGCAGCCAAACAGACCCAAATGTATCTTCTAACTATTGCCCCTTTTGTCAGGGAAATATTGTGGTTAGATTGTTAGGAACAGGCCACATGGTTTCCTTCTAGGCTGTGAGAATCATTGTGTGGCCTTTTTGAAAATATGGATTTCTAAATGATTATGATCTCAAAGGTTGAAGTCTCAGGTGGATGTGTATTTAATTGGCATGAGTAGACAACTAAATTGATTGTGGTAGTGGAATAGGGTGAGGGCTAGTTAATTTGAATTTATCTGCTGTAGTGTTACCTAATATTGTTTTGAGATTACATGTTAATGCTGATTTGAAGGTTATGTAGTATGTAGCATGGTGTGGAGAATTCAAGTTGCCTGTTAAGGGAAACTTAGACCACAGCTCCATTTCCTCTTTGCAGTTTTGAAATTGTGGAACAAATTCAAGAGAGGATGTTAGCATTGAAACCCCAGCTGTACGATTTGTTTAAAACTCACAGGAAGGGCTAATTTACTTCCTGTCTGAAAGGGAAATGCTGGCTTCCTTAACTTCCTTTTTGGCCAACTCTGGCCAACTTGGAATATGGAGTGGGGGAGGAGCTGGTCTTGTAGTCTTTTTTTTTTTTCTTCAGTGTTGCAGATTGATTTAGCATCTCATACATACTAGGGAAGTGTTCTATTCTGAGCTACGTTTAGTCTGTGTTATTGATCTCACCTGGTTACGAAAGCCTTAAATAGTTACGATCATGTTTATGTGCAGTTGCCGCTGAGCTTTTTTTGGGGGTGGGGGAAGGGGAGAAGCCTGTAGTAAGGTTATAGTAAGGAAACCCTCCCATCCCTCAGACATAATTTTACATTCAGCCTTATTTATGTGCACTCCCCCTATATTCTCTGAGATTTGAAAATAGACCAAGGAGTTGTAGGGAAGAAACTGAAACTCATTTGACACTAAAAGGTAGATTGTAGAGAGAATTTAATTGGACAGACAGAATGGATGACAAAAGTTTTTTATTTTTAAAATGAGCCAAGCAAGCATTCCAAGTGGGGCCAGTTGGCAGTCTTCCTGCTATTTTAGTCCAGGCTTCTCCTTCCTTCTGACCGGTCAATTGTGCTAACTGTTTGATGTGAGTTTGAACTGTCCTCTGAGGGGGAGGGGGAGGGAAACAGTGGAAACAGCTGGTGCCTTCATGGACCCTTTTAATAATCCTTCTTCAAGATTGTTCAGAAGTAAGGCGTGCCCAGGAATTGGAACTGGGCAGTGGAGTGGCACTGGTTTCTTAGGCACTCTTAATTAACACTCTATGGGGTTTTGGCTATTTGGAATGTAGTCTAACTTTATGAGACTCATTCTTTTTTTCCTCTGCCTTCCAAATGCTTGGACGGCTTATTTATTTATTTATTTTGAGCTGTAGTCCAGCTGATTTGAACTCTCATCCTGCTTCCATCTCCCAAGTGCTGAGATTAAATAAAGGTTTGAGCCTCCACTCCCAGCCTCCCTCTCATTCTGTGTCTTTGGTTTGAGCCTGTTGCAGGAAGCTAGATAGCAAGCAAAACAGATTCATCCTTCACCTGGGCCATCCAAGGATGTTCCCTTTAATTATCCTTTTGCTGTGTCTGAAAGAGCCACAGATACAGTTAGACTCAGGATCTCTAGTGAAGTTCAGTTAAATTGTAGTTGACTGTACTAGTCTCCTTCCCTGGCTCACACTCCAGGGTGATGGCAATTCTGAGACAACACTCCTGTCCTGTCTCACCTGTTTAGTTTGATGCAGACCTGCCAGACACCTTTCAGAGCAGCAGTAGCATGAATGGGGCATGTTTAGTTCTGTCTTTGGGGGATGTCTTTTACAACCTTTTTTTGTTGTTGTTGTTTTATTCCAGAAAACTTCCTTAGAAGCATTTTTAAAAAATTCATTTTCCATGTCTATCTCATACTTTACAATGCACTCTCATTTATTTGATTTGGGCCATGAGCAAAGGAGCATTAAGAATACTGACATTTGTAATTACATGTTTAAAGTTCTTGAGAAAAGGAGACTTAAATTTGGGGCTAGGTAAAATATTAGAAATCTTTGTGTGCTTCAGTAGCATGATCTATAATATCTAGGTCCTGCTGCTCTAAAACGGTGTTGCTAAATACTGGTTCCTATTCTTTAGTAGCTCACTGTTGTATCTATTCTTGCCCTATCCCGCTATCTGGCTGTGCCAGGTCCAGAGAAGAACTAATTCCTCCAAGTCATGCTGCTTTCAACCTAGTGTCTTTTCCCTCTCGTGCTGAAGAGATCAACCTTTAGCCAGAGATTCGGGATTTGTCGATAGTGTTTCCGGCAGATTGGGAGGAGGAAGCAGAGAAATGATGAGAAGGATGGCATTTCACTAGTTCTTGGCTTGGAATGTTTCTCTGGTTAGAACTCTGCTGAGCTTGTCTGTTTATGCACAGTGAATGGAACCTTGGGCAAAGGGTGATATTTCTTTGGGTCTCAGGAGTCTCTGATTAATGGAGCTTGACCTCTGTCTGAAGTTTTGCTCCTGGGGGTTAGGGCTAACTTCCAATGGGCTGTACAAGGTAATAGAAAAATATATAGTTTTTAGCCTATTCTTGGAGGCAGCCAGTGCTTTCTTTTCTGAGTAGGCTCTAGAAAAAGCTGAAATTGCTGTCTCAAACTCTGCTGCCTGGGCTACAGTGGCCCAGGCACTAGTGGCCCTCATCTTGTTCCCTTGGGAAGTCAGGAACTTTGCCCTTAGAGCTTGATAAACTGCCTCTGGTAGGGTGGAGTCTGCTGCCTTTGTTTGTTCTCTGTGGGCTGGCTGAAGGAATTAATTCCACCAGTCGGGCAGTTTGAAAGTTTTAAAAGCAGTGGAAATGGGGGATAGAGAATGCCACAGAGGACATATCTCCTGTTGGTGATCAACTTGTCATTGCTGGTGCTTTCTTGGGGATGTGCCACTCAAAGTTTAGCTGATTGGAATAGCAGCTTTAACTTTAAAAAAAATCCCCATTTCAGTGTTTCCAAAGTGACTAAACTTGCCAAGTACAATTATAAAAATCCTTCATATGCACCCACCCTTACTTAGGTCTTTGCACATAATATCTTTCTGCTGATTCCTAAAGGCCTGAGCTTTGTCCTATGTGGTGTTGGCTTGAAGCTGAGAGGAGGGTTGTTTTCCTGACCATGATAAGGAACTGAGCAGGGCAAAGTAGGAGCTCTAGCTACTGATTGGTAGACAGGATGCCCTGGAATGTGGTTGGCCTGCAGCCCAGAATCCAGCACTTTGTATTTGTTTGTTTCTGGGAGACTGTGGTCTGGTGCTACTGTGACAGGAAGTGAGAAAGCTGGGAGTGGGGGACAGAGAGGGTGATGTCTTTGTGGTTCTCCTGTGAAATCTCTTTGTCCCGGGAGAGCAGCTCTGCTACAGAGCCCTCCTGAGAAGAGAGCAGCCTTTGTGTGTCTAATGGGTCTCAGAGCATCTAGCTACTCTGAGGGATTAGAGGGTAGGAGATCTGACTGTGTCCTTTTACATCTTAGCACTTGAGTTATATAAATGGTCTTGATCTCTTCGCATTGAGGAGCTTCCTGAGTTTTGTATGTGCTTATTTATGGATCTTTAGGATTTAACTAAGAGTAGGATTCTAGAAGGACATAGATATTAGTTAATGTTGATATACTATGTTTGTATGTTGCAGAAACCTTGTTGGGCCTGAAAGGTTCCGAGAAGCTAGTAAAGCTGGAGCCCTCCCTTCTGTTTGGCACCGAGCTACATATAGGGTACCCTGGCCATTTGATTTCAGCATCCTGCCTGCTACACACAGTTCATTTCAGCATCTCCTTATTTCAGATGCCCAGTGTCTACCAGTAACTGGGTACAGTTGGTAGTTTCCTGGGATTGAAATAGTACCTGCCTCCCTTTGTCCTGCTCCGGCTGCCCCTTTCTTCCTTGTTCTATTTTCCTGCTCTTTATTACAACTGGGAAACGGGCATCTTTTCTCATTTTGTTGGTTGGGTGGCTGAGTCCTCAGCTTTTTGCTAAACTGGCTAGCCCCTGAGCTCACACACAGATCCTCCTTTGATTGCTCAGGAGGACAGCTGCCCTAGAGGCAGATTGCTAACATACCTCTAGAACAATCCCTCTGCTCTGTTCTGATGCTGGCCAACAGCCTTCCCTGCTTCTAGTTCCTTTTCTTTCCCACCCCAATGCTGATTGATCTTTGCTCTGATTTAGTGAGCACAGACCAAAAATGAGAATATTTTGGTGAGATTTTTCTTTCTTCAGGTGGGATAGGGGTGACAGTGTACCTCCCCCTCCCACATTTCTAGGCAAGGCTTGCCAGTGGAAAAGAAAAGTAGGTGATTGGTGCAAAGTAATCTGTTGTATCCACTATGTTTCTTCTCTGAGTTTTTGTTCCTTATAAAAAAGAAACATTCTGATGTTGACTGGTGGGGCATGCCTTTAATCCCAGTACTTGGGAGGCAGAGGCAAGCAGATCTCTGTGAGTTTGGGGCCAGCCTGGTCTTCGTAGTGAGTTCCTGACAGCCAGTGCTACACAGTGCTAAAGTGTCTTTAAAAAAGAAAAGAAAAGAAACTTAGTCTGAAGTACAATGCAAGCCACTTGTCCCCAGAATTGAGGGATGTTTTGCTTTTTAAAGTAAAGGTAAGGCCCAAAGGTCTCTCTGGGTGGGTTCCTGTCTCCTTGCCCATGTCTACTCCCAACTCTCTTTCCTCAAATGTGTGTGTGTGTGTGTGTGTGTGTGTGTGTGTGTGTGTGTGTGTGTGTGTAGCTAGGGGATACACACACACACAAATATATACATCCCAGGCTATCCTTGAAATTCTCTTGCTTTAGCCTACTCATACTCAGTATTTGGATTACAGATGTGTATGTACTATCATATCCTGCTTAAAAAAATAACAAAAATTCCATGTTTTTAATTCCTGTGGACTTAGAATGACTCAGTCATTGGAAGCATAGAAAGTCATACACTTTCTTCTGTATCAAGGAGAAGTAATATGGATGTAAGTAGGATGTTTCTACTACTTATCAGCAATATTACTTCTGATAAGTATTTTACATCCATAAAAAGGGGCTGTTAGTGTACATCCGTACTGTAAGACAAAGAACCATTTGAACCCAACTGGGTTTTCAAAGAACCTGGACAACACTGTACACAGAGTTTCTAGCTAGGCCCCATCTAACAGGCAGGCTGATATTACTTCAGAAGGTAATGAGAAGATCCTACTGCTAATTTCTAGGAGGTAGTTGCAGTACACTTTACTCTAGGCTTCTATTTTTTATCTTTCATTCAGATGGGAGAAAACATTTCATCCTGTTACTTGTTAATCTAGTTAAGATAAACTTTTAGCTTGCTCTCGTTGCTTTCTTTATAGATTCACACTTGTCCATAAAGACAAGTGTTCCTTAAATGTGGCAGAAGGATTGTCTGTGGTCTTGTCCTTTTTAGGGCTTTGAGGAAGTGGAGACTTTGTAAATATGACTCAGTTATGTGCTTCCACCTTTTCCGAGTTACTTTCAAATGATGTGCAAAAGAAATGGGGGAAGTAAAAGGGTTGGTGAGAAGCTGCCTCTTTAAAACAAAGAATGTCAGCTCCAGCAGTTGGATGACCTCTCTTAAACCCATTAAGCTTTTCTCTGGATATTTTTTTAAAATTTTGCCTGGGGGTATAAGGTGTTACAGTTAATTTTAGTATTTCCCTTTTTATGAGGAGTTAAAGTGTATCATCCAGTTCTATTAGATTTTTCTTACTTCCTTCCCGCTATAGACTGCCTTCCCTTTTTCCTCTCTCCTTTTTCAGGAAAGAGAAAGGCATTTGGACTCTCCCCTTCCTCTGGCCCAACGCCTCCCCCTTCACTCCCTTTTATCTTTGTTTCCTTATCTGCTTCTCCCTAAGCCCTGCTTTTTCCTTATAAGGTTAGGCAAGGTTTCTCTGCTGGAGTTGCAGTGGGATCTAGGTGAGTAGCTGTCTCAGTAGCTGTTGAGAGAAAATTCAGTGTTTGTCTCAGTGGAGGGAGGGCCTTGGAGAGAGGCACCTGGCTAATGGGGGAGGAGAAAGTGGGGGTGGCCTGGCCTGAGAGATCAGAAGGACTTGTTAGACCAGTCCTGTGTATGTGTCATACAACTGCAAAGAGAAGCAGGTTTTGTTCCTTTCCATGCCCTTTTAGTCCTGGGCTCCTCTGTAGGAGAGTCACACCTTTCCTTTGCTTCAAAGCCAGCCCAGTTTTAGTCAGTGTTAATGTGCTAGGGTTTAGGGGTTCCTAGGATATTTAGGAGGGGAACAAACCAAGAACAATGTTTTATATAGTTTCTGAGTTTAGGAGGCCATGATGTTAGAAGTGATGTTTTTTTCCCCTTCCTTTTGAGATGTCTTTCAGTATAAGGTTTCCTCGAACTCTTGGGCTGCAGTGATTGCACCATTTTTTGTTTAGTTTTGTTTTCCTGTGTGTGCGTGTGTGGAGTGTGAGTGGCACTGGAGATGGAACCCAGACCTTTCTGCATCCAAGGCAGCTTTGTACCTACCTTTGAGCTGTAGTCCCCATATTCCTTTTTGAAATTATAAATTTGCAGTAGGGACAGAAAGTCTATCGTGTATGGTGACCAACATGTGCATTTTTAGCATCCTGGAAGCTGAGGATGGATTCAAGAGTTTTTTTTTTTTTTTTTTTAAATATTTATTTATTTATTTGTTATGTATACAGTATACAGAAGAGGGTACCAGATCTCATCACAGATGGCTATGAGCCACCATGTTGCTGGGAATTGAACTCAGGCCCTCCAGAAGAACAATCAGTGCTCTTAACCTCTGAGCCATCTCTCCAGCCCCTGGATTCGAGAGTTTGAAGACAGTTTGGACTATATATAGTCCTGTCTCAAACAAGCAAATTGAAAAAGAAAACAAACATTAAATTTTTAGCTGTAATCCCATCAGTAGGAAGCCAAGAAAAAGAGGAATGCAGAGTTTTAGGCTAGCTTAGCCTATATTGTTAAACCTGGTCTATATCACTAAGCCAAGTTCATCTCTCAGGATGGTCAAGCTTTGGCCATCCTGTGGCCTATGTATTTGTGCTTTTCAGATGCCCCTGACCCAGAAACCCTTGTGGCTCTGATTATCCTAAACCTTTTAGATCTTTACTATTATTAATATTGTTATTGTGTTCTGTGTTGCTCATGCTGAACCAGAACTGGCTTAAGCAGCAGCCACACACTATTGTGCTCTTGTGTCTTTGAATCTTCTCTTTGGTTTGTGTGTTATGGAGTACTAAACCTAGGCTCTTATGACCCCACACAAGCACTGTATTACTGAGTTAATGTCTCTTGCTCTGAATTGTATTTTTATTTATTTTGAAGAGGTGGTTTTCCTGACCTTGAACTACCTTGTGTAGAAGAGAATGGTAATTTTCTCTGTGTGTGCTTGAACAGGAACATTGAATATTGAGTTTTGGACACATGCTTTCTGTCTGAAAGATATGTCATACAGTGCTGAAGTGTTACAGGTGCTTGCTCTATGCTACTAACTGGTGGTCAGTAAGAGGCCTTAAAAAAATCATTTTATAGCCCCAGAATACATGGGAATGGAGTTTGCTTTAAGGGAGAATGTGCTTTTAGTTTTGATTTATAATGTAGTAACAGGAAGAAAGGAGGAGACTTGGGGACTGGTTACAGAAGATTGTAATTGCTTCCCGGGAGTCTGAAGATTGACGCTTAGAGAGCTCTTCATCTCAGGGAAACTGGTTTGGCCATGTATGGATGTATCTACCTGAGCTTCCTGAGCTTCCTGGAAGTGTATGTGTGTGAGTGTTTGTGTGTGCTGGGGGTGTGTGCTGGAAGCTCTGGAAGATAATGGGAATTGTAACCTAAACAGGGTTATTCTAACAGGATTCCTAGATTTTTTTTTTATTTTTATTTTTTTAACCCAGAACCAGTGAACCAGTGATTGGGTCTTAGATCTTTTGAAGTCAGAGATTTCATTAAATCTTTGCCATTAAGAAAGTAAAGAATTCCGGGGACTGGAGAGATGGCTCAGAGGTTAAGAGCAGTGACTGCTTTTCCAGAGGTCCGGGATTCAAGTTCCAGCACCCACATGGCAGCTCACAACTGTCTGTAGTTCCAGACAAACACCAAGGCAAATAAACAAACAAACAAACAAAAGTTCTTAAAAAAAAAAAAAAAAAGAAAGAAAGAAAGCAAAGAATTCATGGATTGATGGGGGCAAGGAAGGCATGCAGTTTTTCCACACTGACATACTGGTTCCTTGTGTTCAGAATGTAGTGACTACTACAGTTAGATTGCCAATGGCTTTCCATATGTTCAGACTTTCAGCACTTGACATGGATTGTTTTAGTTAGTTCTCATAACTACCCTATGCATTTTATTTTGAAATCTTACAGAGAAGAAAACTGGAGTTTAGTGTTAAAGTAGCACTTTGCCCAGTGTCGTGTAAATGTTGGGATCTGGGACTTGAATGCAGTCAAGATTTAAAAGTCCATGTTCTTTGATGATGATAATGTTAATGATGATTGGTGCCAGCAATTCTCATGCCTCAGCCTCCTAGTGTTGAGGTTATAGATGTGAGTGGCTATGCCCAAATTATATTCCTATAAGATGATTTTCTTTTTAAAGATTTATTTATTGTGTATACAGTATACAGAAGAGGGCACCAGATCTCATGATAGATGGTTGTGAGCCACCATGTGGTTGCTGGGAATTGAACTCAGGACCTCTGGAAGAACAGTCAGTGTCTTAGCCTTTGCGCCATCTCTCCAGCCCCATAAAAATGTTTTTAATTATACTTCCTTGTCTGTGTATGTGTCTGGAGACATGAGTCCTTTAACTCCTGTGAGGAGGTCAAAGGACAACTTGTAGGAGCAAGGTTTCTCTTTCTGCCCTGTGGTCCCACAGACCATCTCCTCAGTGCCTTCCCAGATAGATTTCTCTGGCCAGTCTACACTAGAACAAATCATTCCAAGGGACTGATTCCAAGGTCACTGGTTTTATAGCTCTGCTATTTGGTTGACTCTGTCCAATTCTTTTGTCCTTCTGGACATTTGATTTGATTTAATTTACTTTGAAGTTCTGACAAAAGAGATTGACTTTTTATCATTGCCATCGTTTGATGTAATATAGTAAGCTATAGCCCTGGAAGGTTTTTCCAGTATGGGTGGGTTCTCTCTGTCTAGTAAAGACCTATGGCTTGTTAAAAGTAAACACAGCTATTCTCATAAAACATAATCTTAGAAGAATAAACAAGGTTAAACACCTTCTTTGATGATCTTTTTTTTGGGGGGGGGGTGGTGGTGAAAGTGTCTGTTTGACATTAATTAGTGAACTTGGAAAGACTTGGAGGATTTTTCTTGATGGCAGCCAGAGTCAGTGGTTTCTAAACTCTGGTCTGTAGCACACAGTCTTTTTATGGTATGTGGCAGGAAGAGGAGATTCCTCAAGTTAGGAGGTTTTCAGCTATTGCTTGTCATAACTACAGTTTCCCGTGTGTTCTTTCCTTTTTCTCTTTTTCTTCCCTAAGTTAGAAAGAAAGCTCTCAAAGGGCCTTGGGCTGACCATTCATTCATTAATTCTTTTTTTTTTTTGAGGAAGGGTCTTGTCATGTGGCCCCAGAGTGGGCTTGAACCATTGGTTCTTTTGTTTAACCTCACAAGTGCTGAGAATACAGGCATTTGCCCTGCTTAGACTTGTATTTGGGGCTGCATGGCATAGAAGAGAATGTAGGCTTTAAAAATATTCTAGACCAGTGTTTAAATTCTGAATTTGTTATGGACTCTAGAAAGTTGGTTATGTTCTTTCATCTATGAGTCTGTTTTCACATTTGCAATAAAACTTAACTTCCTTATGGTTTCTGTGATTGCCAGGGCAATAAATGTAAGCCATTCAGTCATTGGCAATATTTTTTTTTTCATGTTCTCTTCATCTGAGTTAACAAACTTGTCAGGTCCTGAGAAAGAAATAAGAATGAGTGTAATAGATTTGTATTACTACAGGGACCCAGGGACTGTCAGGTACTAGGAAAACACCCTCTGTCCCAGAAACACTGGATTAGATGGGACCTCCTACTATATAAACCTGGAGTAGAGAAACCAGCTCATCTACTCTGTAGTATCCAGTTGTATTCTTGATCCGATTAATTTCATCTACTACTTCACAAAATAGTTTTGGACTGAGACATTGCCATGAAGTAATGTAATTGGAAGATTGAAACTAACTCTTGAAACAACTTAATACCTCACCTTGTAGAACACACTTTATCTCACTCAGTCTTCTCAGCAGCTCTGATTTAGGACGGGCTGGAGCTATTGACAACCTGCAGATGAGAATAACCATTACATAGTAAGTAAGATGGGCCTGGGACCAGTCTTGTCAGTTGTATTCTGTCACACAGCCACTACTTCTCTCTTTGAAACAGAAAATTTACCCATGTATAAACACCCAGGAATGTGACCTCTTTTTCTACTTAATTGTACTTTCCTCCCAGAGTCATTTGGTCACCTTTAAAGCCAGGCTGCTGGAGAAGTTGGTGTTTCTCCAGACCCTGATTTGTGACCTAGATCGCTCTATGTTTTTTCCTAACTTTCCATCTAACTCCCTGTATATATTGAGTTAAAGTTGTAGGGACAAAAGTGACCATTTATGGCATGGTGACAAACAGAGTCTGTGGCAGGGTTTCTGTGTGCCCAATAGTAGTGGTCGCCTAGGCTTTTATTAGCAAGAAGATTACAGGGTGGAGGCTGCCACAGTGGTAACTGCAGTGCAGTAACTGGAAGAGTCTCTCTTGAGCTGGCTTCTCTTGATGTGGAAGGGTCATAGGTCACTCACTGTACATAGTAGACGAAGACAAGTGTTTAAAATGAATAGGGCTGAAAAGGGAGCAATTAAAGCCAACCAGAATTGGTGATAAATTCTTATACTCCTGTACTTGGGAAATAGATAGACACGGGGCCAGCTTCAGCTTTATAGTGAGGTTGAAGCCAGCCTGGGAGACTCTCACAAACAAAAGAAAAAAAAAAAAAAGGAATTGCTAAAGAAAAATCTTTGAGTGGCCTGTTGGAATGTGGGGTAGGAGTATGAGAAAGTGCCATTGGGCTTTGGGCTGAATGAGAACAGTAGTTGATAAAGTGATTGTGGGAGCCCAGGGCTGGGGAGGAGGGATTTAGGGACAGTTCGGCATGTTCTCTGTGTAGTGACTAAATTAATTCAGTTTACTGGGCACCTGTTTATCAGTTTCCTCTGAGTACTCTTGCTTGCTTGCTGAATGCTGGATACATTCTAAGGCGAGCAGGCCCAAGCTTTTGTGTTTGGTGGGGCTCTGGGGAGCGTGGGAAAGAGAGCCTAAGCAGAAGGCCCAGTCTAGGCTAGTCTCCACATGTCTTCCCCACCATGACTATTGCATTGGTTTCTCAATGCCTTTGTGGGCATGCTGGAACTGGGCTTTGAGGTTTCTGCCTTTAGGGTGGGAAGGAGGGGGAAGGGCATTCCAACAACAAATTTCACCCCCAAATTAGTTCGCTGGAACAGAGGATATGTGGGGTTTTATCTGCATTAAAACTTGGTCTGGTTCTGCATGGAATTAAAAGTAGAGTAACTCTAGGTGACAGAACAATTTGTGCTTTAATTAATCCTACATCCAAGGCCCAGATATCTGAACACAGCAAAGGGTATTTATTTGTTACATTAAGCGATTCCAAATTGCATCCTAAATGACTCCCTGTCATTTCTAATAGTTCCCCTTACCCCTCTTGTATGTATGCACTGGGAATAGTTTCTTTTCCTCCCATTCTCAGTTTTCCTCCACGGATTTCTGCAGCTCTCTCCTTCCTGCTTCCTGCTTGCTGAGGTGGCTGGGATGCTCCCATGATTTATGTGACTCTAGACTGGGCTGTTCTCTGTGCTAAACCAATCAGTTACGACCCTTCTCTTAACAGGTGTGTATGGAATATATGTTTGCTAAGAATTAAAAATTATTTTAGGTGTTTTCTTTTCCTTAGGAGATTGGTGAGAGGACAGGGAATATGGGAGGAAAAAATTTCTCTTAGTTTGCAGTTCAGCAATATTTATTATTATTATTATTATTATTATTATTATTATTATTATTATTGAGACAGGATCTCTCTCTATGTAGTCATGGCTGTTCAGGAACAGAACAACCTGTGATCAGGTTGGCTTCAAATTCATAGAGATTAATCTACTTCTGCCTCCCAGGGAATGGGATTAAACCCATGAGCAACACCTGGATACAAACTTTTTTGAGACAAGATTTTTCTACCCAAGCTGGCCATAAACTTTTGTAGCCCAGGCCTTGAGGTTGTGAAAAGTATTTCAGGATGCACCACAGACAAGGCTAGAGGCAAAGCCTTTTTTTACACAGTGATTTGTGGTTTTTGTCACTATGTTGTTTCAGTTAAAATATTTTGCCCTCTATAATGTAGTATAGTTTTGGAAGATAAAAAGACCTCTTTATAAATGTATGAAACATGGTGGAGGCCTTTGTCTTTCAACTTTGGAAAGTTCCCCCTTCCCTATTTCTTTTTACACCCCCACCCCCAGGGTTTCTCTGTAGCCTTGGCTGTCTTGTAACTTAATATGTACACTAGGCTGGCCTTGAACTCAAAGAGATCCTCCTGTCTCTCTCTGCCTTCCCGGTGCTGAGTGTGTACCATCACCACCTGGCATATTTCCATTTTTTAAACTGGCATTTTAATTTACTGTAGTTCACTATTTCACTGCATTTATAGTGTTCAGATTCAGGAGAGGTTAAGTAAAATCTGCGGTTCCATTGTCTCTCAGAGCATGTCCGCAGGACAGTAAGTGCTTACCTATCCGAGGGAGTCAAAACTTTGATTAAACTGGTGCTTGCAAATTTTTTCCAGGGAAAAAGGATCTAATTTTAATCCCACACCATAGTCTCCCTGTCCTGCCAACAGCATAGATCAAGCTGCCACCTTTCTTTCAATAGGTGTTCATAGTAGTGTATAGGAGAGGGTAGTAGGCAAAGGATTCTGTTTGAGAAGACATTGGTGATGGGCTTCCAAGCTTGGTTGGTGGTGGCTTGCTTTTTGCACTGCAGTAAAACTACAGAGAGCATCTTTGGCACTGGGGATTAACAATTCATCTGTCTTCTCTGACCTGTGATCTTTTCTCTTCTCTCTCTCTTACCACCCCTTCCCTAGTGTGAAGTGAGGGGGCCTACTCCCTCCTTTCTACTTCCTCTGTGGTCCACCTTACTTTTTATCCTGCCCCGCGGCGGCTCCTCCCCTTACCTTCATGGACGACTCAGAGGTGGAGTCGACCGCCAGCATCTTGGCCTCTGTGAAGGAACAAGAGGCCCAGTTTGAGAAGCTGACCCGGGCGCTTGAGGAAGAACGGCGCCATGTCTCGGCGCAGCTGGAACGCGTCCGGGTCTCACCACAAGATGCCAGCACACTCATGGCCAACGGCACCCTCACCCGCCGCCATCAGGTAACCCTCCCTCCATCAGATCTGCAGGTGGGACTAAGAGAGGCCCATGGATCCTTAATGAGATGCTAGTGGCCCTGGGCTGTCCAGTGCGTATACTTCAGGATGAACTGTTCCAGGGATATGATAAACTGATTAAGAGATAAGAGATTTGTTGCTGATCTGAGTTGGGTGGACTTTAGATACCAGTGAGACTTACTGTTTTGCCTGGAGTGGGTTTTCTGGGCAGGCAGGGATACAGTTCTAGTTATGGTAGTTCAATTTGGGGCTACACTCAAGTCACTTCTATTTTCTTTGAGATACACTTTCTTAGGGTCAAAAATTAGGAGAGAATGTCTACTTGGTGGTTGGGGAAGTTGAGCAGCTTGACCTCCTGGCTCCAGTCCAGTCTCATCCAGGGAACAGTTTGCACTGAGAAAGAGTTATAGTGCTGGTAAATTGTATATCCTGTTCCATATTGTTTTGTGTGCTCTTTATTGGGTGTGTAAATCATGTTTTGGAAGGAGGGGTCATTGTTAATCTTTATTGGTTGAAGTTGAAGAGGAGGTATTATGCTGTTACTTAACACAGTTAACCACAGAGCCAGTGGTGGTCTCAGGGTTGGCAGACTCTGTGATGGACTTGGGAGGGCTGGTGTTAGAAGTGAGAAGTATTTTGTGTTTCCTATGGTTTATGCCTGACTTTACTTCGATGTAATCTGTTTGAGATTGTATGTGTATGTGTGTCTGTGTGTGCATGTATACCCTGCTTAGCAAACTGCATCTGAAGAGGTCTCTGGAATTATGCTCAGCTATTTTAATTGATTGCACATCATTTATTTGTTTATTTATTTAGTAGTGCTAGGGATTACGTCTAGAGCTCCAAGCATGCTAGGCAAGTGCTCTGCCACAGAGCTACACCCCAGGCTATTTATTAATTTGTGAGGAGATGGGGATGGAACCCAGGGTTGTGCATGCTAGGCAGACACTCGACCACTAAGCAACATTTTCAAGACAAAATTTTGGTATGTAGGTCAGGTTTACCTCAAACTTGTGACCCTCTTACCTCTGCTTCCCTAGTGATAGGATTACAGTCATGTCCAGTTGATTGTTTAATCCTTAATGTAGTAGACACAATTTGAGTTGGGAATAATCAGGATTTTAAAAGAAACTATGTTTGCGGTGTTCAGGGAAATTGACAAGAACCTGAGTAGAGAGTTAGGAATGATGGACTGAAGGGAAGTGAGTCTGCTCAGGTTTATAGGTGGTGAGGAATCCCAGGATTTAGTGCTTTCTCTCTTCTTTTATTTTTAACCTCTGCTCAACAGTGAAACCACACCCTTCCTTTTTCCTGAAAGCAATGTTAACTTCCTCTTCTGCAGCATTATACTCTAGGTAAAGAGGAGTGGGTGTAGGAAGAATCTCCCGAGGTTGTTGGGTCTTCTGTATTCTATTAGGAAAGGAGCAAGAAATTTGCTTTTATTTGTATACTGTCATTAGGTTATGTCTTGTTGCTTAAGGTTGAGCAATTTAAGAACAGATTAGAATGTATTCTGTGATTATAACTTGATAAAGTTATTAAGATTTTTTTTGAAAGAGATTGCCGAGTACTTTCCTATTTAGGAATAGAGAATTAACTCCTCTTTCTTTAAAAGTCTTCCTGGAATGGGAGTTTCCTATGGTAGCAGAGCATGAAGATTCTTAGAACAATAAAGAAGGCTTTTTTGGGGAACCCCCACCTCAATATAGCTTTTCCCAATTTCCTTATATTCTTAGGGCTTTCTAAAAAGGTTGTATGTCGGGGAGTCTCTGCTATTTATTCAGCAAATGGTTTTTGAATGCTTTTCATTGCTAAGCACTGCTCATTAGGGATACATCCTTAAAACTACTGACCCTCAGACACTGTGTGCTCATGGAACTTAACATTCTTGGGTTTCAGAAACCCAGTATGCCGTCATTTTAGGCCTGACTCCAATGTTGAGAAATGTTGGTAATTTAAGATTAAGGAGTGTTGTGGGTCTTTTATGAATACTGACACAAGGATTTCAGGACACAGATACCTTCTTGAACAAACCCCCCCACACACACACACACTCCTCGTTTGGAAAGAAAGATGTTTGTGTTTGAAAGAACAAAGGAAAGACAGAAAATGAATTGTTTTGTGGGCTATGTTTCAGAACGGCCGTTTTATGGGCGATGCTGACCTTGAGAGACAGAAGTTTTCAGATTTGAAACTCAACGGACCCCAGGTAATTGTTTTGGTTCAAAGTCTGGATGGCTTCATTCATCTTTTTACTTCCTCAATCTTTATGATCATGTTGGTGTGTTAGAGTGCTTATCGCAAATGCTTATTATTTAGTTCTTTAATTTAGGAAAATAAAAAGGTGCTGTTCCAAATTATATATTGTTTTGTTGATTAAAAAAAAAATTGGCCTTTATCATTGTAGGCCTGTCTCATTTGATCCTCGGGTACTGCAGTTGTTGGAGGGGGTGGGAGGGCATAATTGTACATTATAGAAAACCTTACCTAAAGTCTGACTGGGGAGCATCTGATGGATAACATAAAACCAGTTGAAAGATAACTCATGCTGGGCCTGGTGTGCAAGTCTAATCTCAGTCCCTTGGGAGGTTGAGGCAGGAGGAGCAAAAGTTGAAGGCCTGCCTAAAAAATTCCTGGAACTTTGTACTAAAGTAAAAGCAAGAAGAGGTTCTGGAGTGTGCAGGGGTTAGGGGTTAGCAAGACCAGGTGTGATTCCCCATACTACTCAAAACAAAACCCTTCTGATTATCTGTATTATTTTTTTTTTTTTAAATTTTAAAAGATCTTTATTGGGTGAACTATTCTTTTGAATTGTTACTTGGATGTAGATGTAATGATTAACAGAGTTCATATTCAAGTAGGTGACCAGAATGGGAAGTTAAAACTGTTGCTTCTGCCACTGGGAGGTCAGCATGGTTTTAGTTATCTCTTGTCATGTCTAGGAAATTATATTTACTGTCATTTTACAGGAGTTATTTATTTACTGAGATAGGATCTAACTATGTAATCCTGGCTGGCTTGGAGTTTGCTATATAAATTAGACTGGCTGTTTACTCACAAGTATGACTGCTTTGCCTCTTGAGTACTGGGATTAAAAATGTGCAATACCATGCTCTACCTTTTTACACATTTAAAAGATGACAACCACTCTTTGTAAAAACCCTGAAGCCAATGGGAGATGCATGAAGACTTTGCATCTCTAGAAGCACTGATGTCTCTTATTAGGATGGATTGTTACTACATAGATTTAGTGGTAGCTTCATTCTTTTCTCTCATAGGATCACAATCACCTTCTGTATAGTACTATCCCCAGGATGCAGGAGCCAGGGCAGATTGTGGAAACCTACACAGAGGAGGACCCTGAAGGAGCCATGTCTGTTGTTTCTGTGGAGACCTCAGATGATGGGACCACTAGGCGTACAGAGACCACAGTAAGCTGAAATTTGCATGTCTTAGTGATGGGCCGTCTGTGGTCTTTTAGTAGAGTGGCTAACCAGGTAGGTGGGTGCAGGCCAGAAAGAAAGAGATCACTGGGCAAAGAGAAAAGGTAAAACAAATGCTGGAAAATGTAACGGAAGGGGGAAGAGAAGAGAGTCTGACAGTTCTAATACCTCCCCCGAGAGGCTGTTACTGACAGGGTACTTTCTCACTTAGGGGCTTCTGTGGGATGGAAAAAAGGTATCGACACACATGAGACTTTTCTGGGTAAAGACCTAGAAAGTAGGGTGTTTCTTTTCTTAGAGTAGTGTGAAATTTAAACTTAGATTCTCTGTTTTCTTCAATAATTACTTTTCTTTTTCTCATTCCGTAACCGAAGGTCAAGAAAGTTGTGAAGACGGTGACAACCCGGACAGTACAGCCAGTCCCCATGGGACCAGATGGACTGCCTGTGGATGCCTCATCAGTCTCCAACAACTATATCCAGACTTTGGGCCGGGATTTTAGAAAGAATGGCAACGGGGGCCCTGGTCCCTATGTGGGGCAGGCAGGCACTGCAACCCTTCCTAGGAACTTCCACTATCCTCCAGACGGATATGGCCGACACTATGAAGATGGTTATCCAGGTGGTAGTGACAACTATGGCAGTCTGTCCCGTGTGACCCGAATTGAGGAGCGCTATAGACCCAGCATGGAAGGCTACCGGGCACCCAGTAGACAAGATGTCTATGGTCCCCAGCCCCAGGTTCGAGTAGGTGGGAGCAGTGTGGATCTGCATCGCTTTCATCCAGAGCCTTATGGGTTAGAGGATGACCAGCGCAGCATGGGCTATGATGACCTAGATTATGGCATGATGTCTGATTATGGGACTGCCCGTCGGACAGGAACACCTTCGGACCCTCGCCGACGCCTCAGGTGGGCAGGCATGGGGAAGAAAGGCTTTTTCCCAGGTGGGAAAAGGGTAGCCTTATCTTCTAAGCTTTTAGGGGCCAATGACGCTGTGGACATGGCTTTTTTCCCTCTCCTTGTTTTTTTCATAGAAGGCTCATTGAATGTTGATTTGCTGTCTTTTTTTTTTCTTGTTATTAGAGTCACATTTTAGTTATACTAAGTGATTTTTTTATTTGTTTGTTTTTTGTTTATATTTCTTTGCTACTGCTTTGTGAGATAAGGTTTTAGCGGCTCAGGGTGTCCACCAGTCTGGCTGTGTAGTAGAGGATGACTTGAACTCTTCAAGTCTTGAACCTTTCAAGATTTGGGATCACAAGTGTGTGTCACCACAGTTGGTGAGAAAGTGATTTGTGGCCAGGTGTGATGATTGAGGTTTATAATTCCATTTTGAGGAGGCTGTGCAGGCGGGATCATTACAGTTAAGTCAAGGCTGGTTTGGACTGTCCTTTGGACATTGCTAAACCCACAAAGTTATTAGTGATGATTATCCATTAGTGTCCGAAAGAAGAAACGTGGTTGCTATGCCATAATTCTGCCTAAGATCAGTCTCCCGTTTGGTTATAGAGAAAGGAACACCACAAAGAGTCTGAGGCCAGGAGCCTGGGAATGTTCACTTTCTGTTTCTGAGAACTTTTTTTTTTTTTTTTTTTTAATGTGCATTGGTGTTTTGCTTGCATTGTATAACTGTGTAAAGGTGTCAGATCTTGGAATTACAGACAGTTGTTAGCTGCCATGTGGATGCTGGGAATCAAACTCAAGTCCTCTGGAAGAACAGTCAATGCTCTCAACTGCTGAGCCATCTCTCCAGCCCTCGGAGAACGTTTTTAAGCTACTTTTTTGGTATTAGAACACAACTTTAAGATTGTGTTTAAGAACTTTCCTTGCAGTAGTTCTAATCTGGTGTTTATAAACAATCGTTTTCTTTGTGTCCTATGTGTAGTATATCTGTCATGTCTCTTATTTAGTTTTCATATTTATAAAAGGTTATTTTAAAAATTTTTAGATCTGGGTGTATAAGTTTAGAATAAATCAGTCTGTATTTTCCAGGCCAAAAAATAAGGTTAGATTTATAGCTATCTTGATAGAAAGGGTGCCCTGACAGCTGTTGCTCAATTTCTGTATGTAGGTTCATGGCCTTTCAAAGCAAAGGTCTTAGAACTTACTTAAGGAATATATTAGGTAGTATTGGCTAACCATAAAGTGAGTTAGTCTGGGGATAGGAGTAGAGGCCCTATTATCTAAGCCTGAGTCACTAACACTTCAGATGTTAGCAAATTCAACTCCCATGTGACTCACCTTTTATTTCTGATGGGCCACCAGATTTCAGCTGGTGTAAGCTAGCCAGAGGTAGATAGCAGCTTTCATTGGAACCGTCTGCCCAGGGAATGGGGCTGGAGTGCAGGTCGACTTGCTCTGACTTCCTCCTTAGCAAAGAAAGATTAGACACAGATGGGTGTGGATGACCCTGTTGTCCCTTGAAGTGGCAGTTCACATAGAAAGAGTTTGGGGCTTGGTTCTTGGGTTTGTTCCAGGGTGGCATTGGGCTTGGAAACTTGCTTGACTAGCAAGAACATTTTCTGCTTCCTATTTCAGGCCTACACGAACAGTTGCAAGGTCAAACTTACACAGTGAGGCAGTGATTAGTGGGAAAAATCACTGAACTTGAAAACTCTGGTTCTAGCTGTGCCTCCACCATTATCTATGTAGACTTAAGCGAGGTATTTGATCATTTGGGAAGTTTTGTTATTTGTAAAAGGAAAGAATTATTTATTTATGTTTTATATGCATTGTTGATTTGCCTGCACCAATGCATGGCTGTGTGAGAATGCCAGATTCTCTGGAACTGGAGCCACAGACAGTTGTGAGCTGCTATGTGGTGCTGGGAATTGAACCTGGGTCCTTTGGAAGAACAGCCAATGCCCTTTACTGCTGAGCTATCTTTCCAGCCCCAAAGGAAAGAATCTTGATCTATTGCCTATGAAAGAAATATAAAGATAGATTTCCTTGACTGCCTAAAAAAAAATCTGGCAATGTCAAATCTTATCTTAAAAAAGAAAAGTAAATCTGCTCAATACACATAGCCTGAAACACCATTCTCTTGTGAAGAACAGTTTGGTGTATCCTTGGGGTTTTCTTATATGTGCCTAATTTTCTCTCATATTAAAAGAATTTTTTTTCACATAATATTTAGTAACCTGCTTTCAGAACAGCTTACTTTGTTTCAGTGACATCTTAAATTTTAAAGTGATTTTTAAGAATTATTTATTTTTTTAACTAAATGATTTGTCCCAAGTAGGCCTTAGATGAGGCTAACTTTCAGTGTTGGGTGACAGTGGGAGTGGTTTTATGGTACAAACAACAGTCTTGTTTGGAGAGTCCCACACAATAGATTCTTTTCTCCCCACAGGGTGAGATGAGCTCACAGATAATGGGACTCTTCCTTCCTGGTAGTTATGAATAAATAATAGTATGACAGGGTCACCCTCTAGTGGTTGTTGGTAGTACTGAAACAGGAAAAGTTGTTTTTCACTTCTGACCCAAGAGCTGGGACATTCCAAATAGATGTTGGTGTGTAGATGCCATTTTGGCAGAAAGAAGTATTTAGAAGTTAGAAGGTAGAACTCATTCTTGGAACATACTTGTCTGGATAGCATTTATAAGACCTTGGGATGAACTGTGACAATTAATGTTCAGGTTTATAACTCAATAGTACTAAAGCCAAGTCCTCAACATTGTAGCAAGAAGTCATGATTTTTATTGATTAGTTCCTCTTTTGTAATTTCCAAATAGGGCAAGAAAAAGCTTAAATGTGAAATGTGTTGAATGGCCTTGATCTACTAGCTATTTTCTGTGTGCAAATGCCTTGTTTCCTGATTTAAGAACTATTCTCAGGGATTTTTGTTTGTTTGTTTGCTTTGCTTTGCTTTGCAGGTGGGGGTAGGAAGAGAATGTATTGGTATAGAATCTTGGTTTATAACCCTAGATTGCTTGGAACTTACTATGTAAACTGCATTACATATGTGACGTCTTGTGCCTTCCCAGTCCTGGGCTCAGGCTTTGTTTGTTTACTTATGTGACATGGAATCCGTTGCCTTGCTTAAGTCTCAGGATTTATTTCATTCTTTACAGAAATGTTATTAGCTGACAGATGTCATTCAAGTGAACACTAAGGAATTGGGATTTGTTGTTTTTGTGACTAACATTTTCAAGTACTTACCTTTTCTCAATCAGCAACCTTCACAGGAAAAAGAAAGAGAAGGTTGTAGTCTAAATGCAAGTAATTTTTAAATTAAAATTGGGCCCAGGGAGATGGTTCAGTTGGTAAAATGTTTTCATCATAAGCATGGAGACTAAAGTTTGAGCTCCAGTGCCAACATAAAAAGCTGAGCTCTGTGGTGGCTCACACTTGTGATCCCAGCACTGGGAAGGCAGGGACAAAAGGATCCCTGGGTCTTGTAGGACATTCAGTCTAGCTTATCAGCAAACTTCTGATTTGGTGAGAGACTGACTCTCTCTCAGAAAATAAGGTGGAGGGCCGTTGAGAAGATTAGCATCACAGACAAAATTATTAGAATTGGCCATACACAGGAGATGTATGATTTCTGTGTAGACCTCGGGTTAATTCCCCACCTCGAAGGTGATAGGTAACAGGAATGTCCAAGAAGCCTGCTTTAACTGCTCGGTTCTTGGTTCTTTCAAAACTGCAGGAGCTATGAAGACATGATTGGTGAGGAGGTGCCATCGGATCAGTACTATTGGGCTCCTTTGGCTCAGCATGAGCGGGGAAGTTTAGCAAGCTTGGATAGTCTTCGAAAGGGAATGCCTCCACCTCCAAACTGGAGACAGCCTGAGCTACCAGAAGTGATTGCGATGCTAGGCTTCCGCTTGGATGCTGTTAAGTCCAATGCGGCAGCGTACCTGCAGCACCTGTGCTATCGAAATGACAAGGTGAAGACTGACGTTCGGAAGCTCAAGGGTATCCCAGTATTGGTAGGATTGTTAGACCATCCCAAAAAGGAAGTGCACCTTGGAGCGTGTGGAGCTCTCAAGAACATCTCTTTTGGACGGGACCAAGATAACAAGATTGCCATAAAGAACTGTGATGGCGTTCCTGCCCTGGTTCGATTGCTCCGAAAAGCTCGTGATATGGACCTGACTGAAGTCATTACTGGTGAGTGCTTGATTTGGAGTCACTGTGACTCCATAAGAGGCAGGGATTTAGAGGTTTCCAGTTCATTACCTTTTAAGTAATTAACTAATTTTGAGACAGTGTCTTACTATATAACTCTGGCTGGTATAAAAGGCACGCACTGCCATGCTTGGCCTTTTGATTATAGGTTCTGAAGTAGTGGCCTTTGATTCAAATCTGCTTCATAGATTTGATTGGATGACACATGCATGTGTTCTCTCTCTCTTTCTCTCTCTCTAATTTTGTATTCATGTGCATTGGTGTTTTGCCTGCATGTGTATCTATGTGAGGGTGTCAAGGTACCTTGGAGCTGGAGTTACATTTAGCCAACCATATGGGTGCTGGGGATTGAACTGAGTCCTTTGGAAAAATAGCAAATACTCTAACTGCTGAGTCATCTCTCCGGCTCCCTTCTCTTGGTTTTTGAGACAAGGTCTTTTTCTACATAGCCCTGGCTGTCCTGGAACTTACTATGTAGACCAGGCTGTACACAACTCACAGAGATCCATTAGCCTCTGCCTCCTGGTTCTAGGATTAAAGGCATGTGCCACCATGTCTGGCACCATGTCTGGCACATGCTGTTATTTTTTGACCAACTATAGTAATAGAAGAACTTGTCTTCCAAACACAGAAGCTGAATGTCAATTGCCATTTATTCATAACCTTATAATTTGTTTTAAATGTGTGCCTGTCTTGACTCAGCTTATCTGTTTCATTTAGAAATTTGAGCTTGTGATCCTTTATTTAGAATGAAAAATTTTCAGAGTATACATGGTGATCCATTAGTGTGAACTGAGTAAAATTTTGTGGACCATAATCAACCATTCCAGGAGGAAGAGAGGAAAATAAATAATACTAATTCTTGATGGGCATGATATTTTGGCCCTCAGAGGACATCTCCATGGTTGGAGTTGCTTTAACTACCATAACTTGGGGTGGTGTAGAGATTCCTTGGCAGTTAATGAATATAGGCTAAGGATACTGGTTAACTGCTAAATATCCAACAATAGGAGGACAACTTCCCACAACAAAGAATTATGTGGACCAAAATGAGTGTTGCTGAGGTAGAGAAACTACTATAGACTGTTCAGCGTAGATAGATTATAGTAAATATTGTTTCATAAAGCTTTATTTCATAATTGTGTGTCTGTATTGAACTACAGAAGCAGAAAAATGCCTGACTAGTATCATGGAGTCATGTAGACTCTGTAATGGACATATCTGTCATTATTGAGGACAACTAAGAAGGAATAGAATAGGGCTCTCTCTGATATGCTTTAGACACAGTGTCTTGGGTGCTGGAGAACTCTCTGATGGTTTGTCCATGCCAGGAACCCTGTGGAATCTCTCATCCCATGATTCAATCAAAATGGAGATTGTGGACCATGCGCTGCATGCCCTGACAGATGAAGTGATCATTCCACATTCCGGTTGGGAGAGAGAACCTAGTGAAGACTGTAAGCCACGGCATATTGAATGGGAGTCAGTGCTCACCAACACAGCTGGCTGCCTCAGGTAAGGGGACGTTTTTGTTTTTGAAATTATAAAGATTGAATTTTTGCTGGAGTTGGTAGTTTAGGCCTGTAAACCTATCTGATGTTGAGTCAGTAGCTGCCTATGCTAGAGTCAGTCTAAGGCCAGCTAGGTAATTTGTAAGATCCTGTCTCAAAAGTATAAGATCCTGTCTCAAAAGGGATTTTTACTCTTTCTGGCAGCTTAGCGATAAAGTGCTTGCCTGAGTTCAGTCTTCAGTACTAGCTGTACACATGCATCCCAGTATTGACTTTGAGGAGTGATAAAATTTCTTTCTTTTCTTTTTTTAATTATAAGTTGAGGATTTATTTGTTTGTTTTTGTTTGCTCCTTTTATTTTTTGTTTTGTTATGCTGAGGACCAAAATTGGGGCATTGCATTTGCTAGGCAAGCTTGTGATCTACTTCAGGCTTCTACTCTGAGGTGTGTTTGACCTCAGCCTACCTGCCTTTGCTGCTTTCTTGTGCACCATATTTACCTACTCATGTGGTATGTTTACTCCCTTCCTCATCACTATTATTCTTCTTTGACTTTATTCATCTAATTAGGTAAATAACTGGTTTAGAAACTCCCACATGCAAGGTTCTTAGCTGGTTCTGGACTTGTGTGTGTCTTAGTCCCTGTCTCAGTTAACTGTATTTCAAATTAGACACCTTGACATTCCTTATTTGTATTTCTATATAATAAATGACTCTTCTGTCTGGTTTTACTTATGTTGGTGTGCCCTTTCCACAAGCCCCTATTTTATGGTTCTGGGTATCCATTATCTTCTTTATGTTTAGGTAAGCTCTCTAGCACTTAGCTATATGCCTACCCCTGATGCTCGTTCATTCTCATGTGAGTACACATGATCGCGTTGCACGTGCACCTACACGCACACATGCACGCATGCATGCACACACTTGTGGTGGTGATAAAGGTCGTGGATAGGGTTTTGTTTTATAATAATTATGATCTGGCCTCAAAATTTCTATTTTCCTGCTGCTACCTCTCAAGTGCTAGGATTGCAGGTGTGGACTACCATTTTGAATTGTGATATACATTTAAGTTTTTTTTTATTTAATGTGCATAGGTGTTTTGTCTGCATATTTATTGTGTACCCTTTTATGTCTGGTGCCTAAGGGGGCCTGAAGAGGATGCCAGGTCCTCTGGGGCTAGAACTATAATGTGGTGCTGGGGACTGACTGCTCGTTCCAGCCCTTGACTCTAAAACAGCTTATAATAAAAAGTTAACAAAACAGACTATCGGTCAATTTCCAACTGCAGTGCCTTGCTTTTAATAAATAGTAACTATGTTTTATACTGAATAGAAAGGGTTTTAAGGAAGCTTTGGATGTAGATGAAGGAAGATATTAAAGGGAGGACTTCAGGGACATGAGTCATCTTTAGAACTTTGTGTTTTCCCTTAGAAATGTAAGCTCAGAGAGGAGTGAAGCTCGCCGGAAACTTCGAGAATGTGATGGCTTAGTTGATGCTCTCATTTACATTGTTCAAGCAGAAATTGGGCAGAAGGATTCAGACAGCAAGGTATGTTAATGATTAAGTGAATTTTGTTCACAAGGAAACTGGTTCAGAATGACCACGGCAGGCTATCAGATAATATAAAATGCCAACTCCTTCTTCTTAAAATGAGCATTTAGTTTATAAGAAGAGATTTTGTGTGTGTGTACACAAGTAACATAAGAGGAGAGGCCAGGAGAACACTGGTGTCTTTCTTCGTCACTCAGGCACTTTCCACCTTACTCTTTTGAAGCAAGCTCTCACCTTGAGGTTGTGTTCTTTGACTAGGCTGGCAGCAAATACACTCCAGCAATCCTGTCTTGGTTCCTATAGCACTGGGTTTACAGGTCCATTCAAGGTCATGCCTGGCTTGTTGTACAGAGAGTGCTGTTAATGACTAAGCCATCTCTCCAGCCTCAAAGATAGTTTTCTTTACCCCCTCCCCCTTCTCCAATGTATATTAAAGCTGCTTAGTAGCCTTCTAGATTACACATTTTCTAAGTAGGGAAAACAAGTGACCTAAATGTTGCATCACTCAATAGTTGCAGAAGTCATTATATGCCTATAATTAGACCTTCTGTTAGCCTGAAGATAACAAAGATTTTGAGGAACCTGGGGCACTGAGAAGGCAACCTGAGAGAAGATGGATTGAGTTATGTGTTTTAGGAGAAATTCTGTAGACAGAATTTTTTTTTGGAAATTATCATAGACATTCTCTTTTCCAATTGAACCTTTTGTTTTGTGTCCCTAAGCTTGTGGAGAACTGTGTTTGCCTCCTTCGGAACTTATCATATCAAGTTCACCGTGAAATCCCGCAGGCAGAACGTTACCAAGAGGCACTTCCCAGTGTGGCTAACAGTACTGGGCCACATGCAGCCAGTTGCTTTGGGGCCAAGAAGGGCAAAGGTGAGTTTTAGTTCCTGTTCTTTAATATGAGACAGAAGATCCACTTAGCTTTATAGGTAATGGGTACTTACAAATAGCCTGAAAGTCTGCCTAGTGGAGACTTGTCCTTTTTCTCTGCTGCTTGCTGTTCCCTTGTTCTGTGTGCTTTGATTGTGGTGGTGGTGATGGTGATGGGGCAGTGAGGATAAGAACTCAACTAATCTGGGGCCTTCCTCCCTCTTCCTCCTCCTTCTCTGCTTTCTTGTGTACTTGCCCATGATCCTGTTGACATCTTTCTTCTGCGTTTTCTTCCTTCGTTTCTCTCCTCGCTTTCCACCTTGGTGATGCACTGGAAGATGAGTGGTTCTCCAGAGGTGAGTGCAATCTTTTACGGCACTTGTCTACTTCTAACTTGCATGTTTTGTTTTTTACCTTCCCTAATATTTCCTTGTCTAACCCTTCCCTGTGGATGCATGTAGGAAAATTTAGTTAAGGAACAGTATTAGCTCTTCTGGGTTGTGGTTTTGATATGCTATTTCTGGACAACAGTCTCTGTTATCAGAACTTAGTCCTTTGTGTAGCCAGTCTGCTGCCTGGCTCCAGTCCTTGCTTCTGCATCACCCCTGCTGTTCAGACAGGTGTGTGCGGGCCTTCCTTCTTTTGCCTCTTGATGCTGCATCTCTGATTTGAAGATTCTCACTGAAGGACAAAAAACTATCTGAAGTGAAATCTTTCCTTTCTTTAAAAGTTCTTTACCAAATTCTATAAATTTTTATAGGGAAAAAGCCCACAGAGGACCCAGCAAATGATACAGTGGATTTCCCTAAAAGAGCCAGCCCTGCTAGAGGTAAGCTATCCTTTTTCAGTCTCCAGAGATGTCAGATAGGGCTTTTGCACATGGTAACATGTTTTATGTACTATATTAACAATTCTCTTCTGACATGTTGGATTTGAAATGATGTTGAAAGTATTGGGAAATTTCACAGTACTTAGTCTCAAGTCAGAAGCTAGGCGAGGTATAATTGGACTTACCTACAAAATTAGTACTTGGGCAGCTGAGGAGGATTGCTGTGAGTTCAAAGTCACATTGGGATAGAGAGAGAGAGAGAATGCCTCAAAAAGAAAAGACAGAGACTTGGCTAACTAAGTGGCCACTGCAGTGTTTGGATCGTGAACCCTGCTTTTTAAAGTTAGCTCTTATCTTTAGCTAAGATGTTTGGACCCCTACTGTAATATTGATTATAAACTTGCCAGCTTTCCATAAGTATAAGAGATGTTAATTAAGTGATAAGTCTTAGGCTGCCTCTTTCATCTAGTCATATCCATGGTGGGGAGAATTACTGAGTTAAATTAAAGATAATTTGTTTGAGAGGTTGAATCATTAAGCCTGATTACTCGTGGTGAAAGCAAAGCTTTAGTTAGTTATGGGGACAAGTCAAGGAGGAAGGAGAGGGACGGAATCTGATAGAGCTGATCTCTTTTCTGTTTTCACCATGGACTAGTTGTTATTATTTTAGAGGGTTTTGTTTTGTTTTGTTTTTTGAGATAGGGTCATACTATATAGCCCTGTCTGTCCTGGAACTCTCTATATTGACTAGGTTGGCTTCAGAGTTACAGAGATCCACCTGCCTCGGCCTTCCAAGTACTGAGATTAAAAATGTGTACACTACTTCAGGCTAGACTAGTTATCTTTGAGGCATGGGATCAGCTGGGCATGGTGGTACATGCTTTTAGTCCTAGCACTTGAGGGGCTAAGACAGGAAGATTATGAGTTTGAGGCCAGTCTGTGTGACATTACAGGACCTTGACTCAAAAGACAGAACAAAAGCCTAAGCAGAAAGAGATGTGGAGTGAAGCCTGAGTTTGCTCTTGAGTTGGAAGGGAAGGAAGTTGAAGGAGCCTAGTGATAGGCAGAACTGTAGGTGGCTGGAAGCTGGTTTGTATGTATTGATTAGCATCTTCTGTCTTGCTGTTTTTTGTACAGGCTATGAACTCTTATTTCAGCCAGAAGTTGTGCGAATATACATTTCACTCCTTAAGGAGAGTAAGACCCCTGCCATCCTAGAAGCCTCCGCTGGAGCTATCCAGAACCTGTGTGCTGGGCGCTGGACAGTGAGTACCTCTGAGGAAACGGATTTGCAGATAGGCAACTCAGATAACTCGTTTGTTGCCATTTGTAATCTTTTCACTACTTCCCATGTGCTTCCTAGTATGGTCGATACATCCGATCTGCTCTGCGTCAAGAGAAGGCTCTCTCTGCCATAGCTGACCTCCTGACCAGCGAACATGAACGAGTAGTGAAAGCTGCCTCTGGGGCGCTGAGAAACCTGGCTGTGGATGCTCGGAACAAAGAATTAATTGGTAAGGATTTGAATCAGTGCCTAGCACAGTGCCTGGATTCCAGCAAATATTTAGTTATTTGTTGCTATGACTGAAGAAGAGAAGGATCCTATAATCGTCCTCAGTTTATATGCTGAGTGTAACAGTCCTGGCTGTCTTGCAACTAGCTTTGTAGACCAGACTGGCTTTGAACCCACTGAGATCTGCCTGTTTCTGCCTCCCAAGTGCTAGGATTAAAGGTGTGTACCACTACTGCCTAGTGGTTTGTTTAGTGGCTCTTAAAAAAGCAGGAAGTGGTGATTCTTCAAAAACATTATAGTCACTATTATTTGTTGAATATATGATTTCACTCTCCCTAGGCATTGTTAAGACTTTTTCTATATTTTCATTTGCCAAGAATTTATATAGCTAGTTAGTGGCAGAGCCCAAGTTCTGTTGATTTTTTTTTTTTTTTTAAATTTGTAAAAACGACTTTGTCCCATTGAATTTTCATGGAATAGTACTGAACATAATGTTTTCATTAGTGTGTGTGAAGAGATCAGGCAGTGTATTTTGAAATCCAGCATCACATTGTCTGAGTGCACTTGAGAAAGGAGGAAGGGCAGTGAATTCATGGCTATCTCATATTCTTTGCCCCTTTTCTGTAATCTTAGGTAATAATGGAGCTGATTTGTATGGCTAGAGCTCAGACTTGGCCTGATTACCTAAAGTATTGCAAGGCTACCTCTGACCTGACTCCTTTCCTCCCCTCATGTATTACTTTTGTCTTCCTGCTATATAGGCAAGCATGCCATTCCTAACTTGGTAAAGAATCTCCCAGGAGGTCAGCAGAACTCCTCCTGGAATTTCTCTGAAGACACTGTGGTCTCTGTTTTGAACACCATCAATGAAGTTATTGCTGAGAACTTAGAAGCTGCCAAAAAGCTTCGAGAGACTCAGGGTATTGAGAAGCTGGTGCTGATCAACAAATCAGGGTGAGCTTATAGTCAGAGCTGGAAGAATTTGAGTATGAGAGAAGAGTTTTCAAAAAGGAGCTGTTCTTTTCTGTTCACCTTATCTTACCCTGTGACCTGTGGAGAGGCATTGATCTATTGTCATTCTTAATTTTGGTCTATCCATTGGTAATGGACTCTTACATCCAATTAAGCTATGTCAGAATGTACAGTTGGGTGAACATTTGATTTCACTCCTTTTAGCATTTTTATATGTTCTTGGGCTCTTAGAGCAGTGGTTCTCAACTGCTCTAAAAAAGGTCATGACCCTTTTGTGGTTGTCAAATGAGCCTTCACTGGGGTTGTCTAAGACCATCAGAAAACACACACTTATATAGTACAATAACATAACAGAAACAAAATTACAGTTATGAAGTAGCAACAAAAATATTTTTGTTTGTGGGGTGGGGGGCTGTCACCACAACATAAGGAACTGTATTAAAGGGTCATGCATTAGGAAGGCTGAGAACTACTGTGTTAGAGGGTACAGGTTCAAGATTCTCTGGTCTTATAGCCAAACTTTGTATGGGGTTACTTTCCTTTCTAGGAATCGATCAGAAAAAGAAGTCCGGGCAGCAGCTCTTGTCTTGCAGACAATCTGGGGCTATAAGGAGCTTCGGAAGCCACTGGAAAAAGAAGGATGGAAGAAATCAGACTTCCAGGTGCAATAATACTCTTGACTAAAGCTTTGGCCTTTCTTTTCCTTTGGCCTTGGCTAGTGCCCTGTCTTTTGTTTCTTCAATTTCACTGTCATACTAAATCCAGGCCTTTCAGATAGACTTTATTTATCACACTACCTCTTAATACATTGGTATGCACAGTTTACTTTTGCTTATGTACTTCTACTCTCTCAATGTTGAGCAGGCAGTAGACACTGCTGGTGGTGAATAGTGATGATATGTGGCCATTGTGACCCCCTCCCCATCTACTCTGACCCTTCCATATACTTAGTGATTCTCTGATTCTATCCTCCAAGTATTAGCATTAGTACCACTGCCTAGACTCAGATTCTTTTTCTGAAGAGTTATATTTGTCAGTGGGAAGCTAGAGATTTAAGCCCATAGAGGAAGAATGTGTGAGTGAGGACTGGGGCAGGTGATCATGAAGAAGGAAATCAGTGGTTCTTAGAAGCAGGAAGTGCATGGTTAGGAGGGAACAGGAAGAAGTGGGGATATTCAGATTTTTATGACATTGAGTTTTGTGTTTGCCTTCAGGTAAATCTAAACAATGCATCTAGAAGCCAGAGCAGCCATTCATATGATGACAGCACTCTCCCCCTCATTGACCGGAACCAAAAATCAGGTATAGTAAGCAAGAGGTACACCCTACTCCTTTTAATGCTCTCACCATTATTTAATGTCTTATTAACTAAGAAATGGGATATGTATTTATTTCTAAGTGAGCTAGACCCTGAGGAGGGGGAGGGGGAGTAATGCTTTGCCTTGGGGTTATACTATGTAAAAGAATAAGTTTGAACTTAGAAATTAAAACAGGCAGGGAAGGCTGTGGTGATGTACACCTGTAATCCCAGTCCAGGACTCTGAGGTGAAGGAATGAGGATCAGTAGCATGTCAGGGCCAGCCTTGGCTATGTGAAACTCTGTCTCAAATGAAAACAAAACCAAAATCAAAGCAGTCAGTGAGCTTGGATGTGGCTCCGTTATTTGCTGGTGGGCTTAGAGTGGGGCATAGTTTTTCTGTTTAATTTCTTCCTATTTTAAGTCTGTGTTCTGTTGATTAATGTGCTTGCTTAATTATTAGTGCTTTTCCAATTGAAAACTAAAATTACCAACAACCAGAAAGTCTATTATTTCTAGTGCCTAGAGAAAAACAGCACTATTTTAGGTTATAGCTGTGTGTGTTTGCCAGTACATGCTTATATTTTCATGTTTATGTGGTACTGAGGACTGAACCCAGGGCTTTCTAGGCAAGTGTTCTATGTTCCGACCTGAATTAGAGCTTTTAAAGCCACTTTACCATAGGTGAATTATGTATTTTGTATTGTACATATTTTTTCTCTTTCACTGCAAGTGTATACTATAACCCTTCTTATCTTAATGCTTTTGGATTTGGATTTGACCCATGACTTTGGAGTGTGGTGTGAGGGCCCCAAGACTCTTGGACAAGCATCTGTGCTGATGGCATATAAAAACAGTGTTGCTTGCTGCTGTTTACTCAACATTAATGAGGATAGCAACACTGATTTAAACAAGTTATTTTCATTACCATATATCTATAAAAAGCCATCTTTACTCAGGAGCATCCTTGATGGAGCTGTAAACATTAAGATCCTTAAGTGCACATTCTTTAGATGTGTAGTGCTAATGAGGACATGTACAGTACTTGTGCTATGGAAGGAGCCACTGTGGCCGTCAAGAAAGACTATAGGTATTACTTATTAGACTGGCTGGTTTTTTATAGAGTATTACTTTACTTTCTTAAGCAGCTGAAGCAGCTAGGACATGTTTATTTGGCGAGCATTTCCTCAAAAACAGTTGTGGAAGCCATATTGCTTTGGTTAAAAAAAAACTGAGGCCAAATCAGGGTGGTGATGGTCCTAGCCTGGGGAGGCAGATAGATCTTTTGTGAGTTTGAGGCCAGCATACTCTGCAGATAGAGTTCAGGATTATACAGAGAAATTTTGTCTTCAAACAAAACAAAACAAAAACTGACAGTATTTGCTACCTGAGTAATCCATATAATTTTGGCTGAATGTGGTGACTCATCCCAGCACTTGGAAGGATAAGGCAGGGAGATTGGTCATTGTTTGAAGCCTGCATGGGGTTCTAGACCCACCTGAGATGTAGAATAAGACCCTGCTCAAAAAACAAAACAAAGAAAATTATACCCATGTTATTAAGCTTCGTAACTTCCCAATACTTACAAGGCTTTTTCTAGGGCCATCAAGGTAGCTAAGCACATAAACTCACTTGCTGTTTTCCATTTTTCAAAGAGAACCGACTCTTAAAATTTGTTCTCGGACCACTATATTCATGTCATAGTATGAATGGACACACACAATGCAGTAATAGAGAAATTTTAAAATAAGGTATTAACAATAGAAATATCAAATTAAAAACTGCTTTTACGATGATGTAAGTGGTGATATAAATGTGTTTTAAAAATACACATGAATACTAAAATCTGTTAATTTTGTAACATTTGCATAGTTCTAAAAACTATTACCTTGCAGGGAGACAGTGCCATGACATTTCAAAATCTTGTATGAGTAAATGTTCCATTTGAGGGCAAGGCAGGCTAACCCATCTGTGTTTTGTGATTTTCTTGAGGCAGGGTCTTGTCATGGACTCCACGGTTACCTGCAACTCATGTAGAACCAGGCTGGCCTGGAACTTGCAGTGCTCCCCACCTCTGCCTCTAAGGGCCAAGACTGTGGGAGTGTGCTTATTAGTCAAAGTCAAAAGAGGTGTGCACAGTGTTCCCCACCTTGTTTTTGGTTTTGGTTCTTTAGGGTTTTGTTTTGCTTGTTGTTGTTCTTTTTGGATTTTATTTTGTTTTGTTTTTTGGTCTTTAAAATGTATTATTGTTGTGTACATGATCTGTGTTGTGGGCACACAAACTGTGGCTTTCAAGTGGAGCTCAGAAGACAACTCTGTGGAGTTGGTCTGCAGTTCTGCACGGTTTCTGGGGCTGTCAGGCTTACACAGCAAGTGCTTGATGCCCTGAACCACCTTGCCAACCCACACAACAGTGTTTTTTAAATTGAAGAAATAAATTTATTTCTAAGTGGAATAGATGTTTACATTTCTGAATACAGTAATAAGTACTTATTCCACACCTAAATGTTCTTTGAATCCTAATTTATTTCCTCGGTGAGTGACTGAGGACTGAATCTAAGGTCTTCTATCTGGTGGCTAATGCCTTATCTACTTTTGAGCCACATCTCCAGCCCAGACCCTCATAATTTTTAAGACTAAAGGGCCTTTGAGATGTAACAACTCAGATTGTGGTGAAGTGCTTTTTGTTTGTTTGTTTATTTTGTTTGAGTGTGTAGGCACATATGTAGAGGTCAGAGGACAACTTGTATGAGCATCAGTTCCTTCCACAAGTTGGTTTCAGGGGTGAAACTTAGGCTGTCCTTTATTCACTGGCTGGTTGTCTTCTGGTCTCTGAAATGTTTCCTGTATTTATGTTTCTGTAGGAAAGGGATCAAAGTTCTGTGAAGGCTTTCCTGTGACTGTGGGTTGTGATTGGTACTTGTTTGGCACATAGTTTGTGCTGAGTAAAACTTTATTTGGAAAAAGGCAGAAAAGGATAGCATGTCATAGAGAAATATCTATGTAGATTTTAGTATATTGGATTTTGATTTGGATAACTTTCTAATTCCATATAGATAAGAAACCTGACCGGGAAGAAATTCCAATGAGCAATATGGGGTCAAACACAAAATCATTAGGTAGGTAATGAATTTCTGTCTAATGATGCAGAATAGGGTTTAATTGGGATGAGTAGGTATTTTCTCCTTTTCTTTTCTTTTCCATTCTTTTTTGAGACAGGGTTTCAAGTCATATAGGCTGGTCTTGTATCCACTGCAGTTGAGGCTGATCTTGAACTCCTGATCCACCTGCCTCTACCTCCCAAGTGCTGGGATTATGGATATGCTCCATTGTGCCTAGCCTTTCTTTCCCATCCCCCCCTTAGCTTTTTACCCCCCCAACACCCTTATCATTTACCATCCTTGATTGATAATCTCCCTTTGAAAGGATATTATTTAAAAAATTTTATTATTATAATTTTTTGAGACAAGATCTCTGTATTCCTGGCTGTCCTAAAACTTACTTTGTAGGTAAGGCTGACTTTGAACTCACAAGCATCTGCCTGCTTCTGCCTTCCCTTAAAAGCATGTGCTACCATGCCTGACTGTTTTATTTTATGTGTCTGTATGTTTTACTGGTTTACCATGTGCAGTGCTTTCATGCCCTCACAGGTAAGATCCTCTAGAACTGGAGTTAGGGACAGTTGTGTACTATCATTTGAGTGATGGAAGTCGAACCCAGGTCCTTTGCAAAAGCACCAAGTGTGCTTAGCTATTGAGCTAATCTCTCCAGCTCCTGACTTTGAAGCCTTGTTGTGTCTGTAATAATCTGCCCTGATCTCTGTTTCTCTGTTCTTTTTTCCTACTTTGGCTTAGCTGATCTACTTGCTGCTTTCTCTCTCTCTCTCTCTCTCTCTCTCTCTCTCTCTCTCTCTCTCTCTGAGGCAGAGTCTCATAGCCCAGGTTAACTATGGATTTACAATATAGCTGAAAATGACCTTGAATTCTTGGGTCTCCTGCCTATTTGCTATTCTATCTCAGCATCCTACTTCACTATTTGTCTATTATATCTCAGACTGAAATTGAACTTACTATATAGCTGAAGATGACCTTGAATATCTGTGCGTCCTCCTTCACCTACAGCTATAGGTTTATATCAAGACACCCAACACATTGTGCGTGATTTACAAACCTTGGGTATATTAAGCCTTCTACTGGAATGTCCTTCCCCTTTTGCTCTTCTAACTCCTTTTCATTCCCAAATAGTGAACTCAAGTTATGTTTTGCTTTGTTAGTTTTCCACTTGCAGCTTATTTTTCTGTCTTCTCCTAATTTCAGGGCTCTTTAGAAGCAAGCCCAGTTTCTTTAGTATTACCCATCATAGGATACACTGTTATTGTTCATTGTTATTTTTTTCTTTTTGCCATGGTGGGAATTGGGTCTAGGCCAACCACTCTACCATTGAACTATATCCTTAGTACTAGGTATTTCACATACATTATCTTCCCTATTATATTCAAGTTATGTTTAAGTATTAAAAGGCACATCAGTCTTTAACACTCTGGAGCATCTGAAGCAGCTCACTTCTCTATCAAGATGCATAATTTATATGCATTGTATACTAGAGGGACTATATTGTTTCTGTGTGCTTTTTTCCCCTCTAGATAACAACTATTCCACACTGAATGAGAGAGGAGACCACAACAGAACACTGGATCGATCTGGGGATCTGGGTGATATGGAGCCATTGAAGGGAGCACCCTTGATGGTAAATTCTTGTTATATACTACTATGTATATTAGGCTGATAGTATTTTGAAACTATATGATATATAAAATTGAGAAAGAAAAAAGAAAGATAATATCTTTCTTTGGTAAGTGTTTGCAGGAAAAAGTAGAGGTTTTGATGCATCTGGAAGTTTCTTGGGACGTTCTTCATTGACTGTGTTGGAGGAAGTCTTTGCAAGTGTTACTGATGTGACTAACATTAACTAATCTGCTCTTTGATACATCACCCTGTTCTTTCACTTACCTTAAGAGTGTTGTGTTTTAGCCTTTTACTTTTAACAGTGTTTGTTTAGGACCTTTGGGATTTTCCTGACTGGCACACAGTTAGAGGTTCTTTCCTTAGTTCTCTTACTAACAAATTACATGTGTTCACAGCAGGACGAGGGGCAGGAGTCTTTGGAGGAAGAGTTGGATGTGTTGGTTTTGGATGATGAGGGGGACCAAGTGTCTTACTCCCCCATGGTATGTCCTCCAGTCACCCCTAAAATGGTCCTCAGGAATGAGGTCTCTGTGTGCCCACTCTCTGCCAATCATGCTGATCTGATCAGGCCTGAGAAACTTGTCTGAGCCATCTGGGGCCAAGGATTTCTGCTTCTTTGAGCCTGACCTTTTCAAAGGCTAGGATACAGGGGTTTTCTGCTTCTCTGTTGTGTGGTGCTTTCCCACCCCCAGATTTGCTCAGCTGCCTGCTTTCCTCCTTGTCCTCCCATTCCCAGCCATACTAACAGCCTTCTCTCTCTTTTTTCCCTTACAGCAGAAGATTTAGCACCGCTCTACCTGCTGCATCTGGGCTTATAATATATTACTTTTATTTTTGGTGGTGAAATGGACTGATGATTTTTTTCCTTTCTTCGCTGGACTATTGTGCCAACTGCCAGGCTGCCTCCTACCCTTACAGCCCAGAGTGGCTGCCTTCATTCCATCAAATCCCAGCATTTTCCACTGAAGTTTAATTGGCCTATCCTCCCATCCCCTACCTCCAGTTTCCCCAAGAAACCTGACTCAGTTACTTGCGTATCTTGAGAAACTGCTGCAGATTAGCTCTTTTGCCAGCCCTCCCTGGACTCTCGGTCTGTGTGGAGGGAGGAGAGAGTAGAACTCTTCACTGGAAGCGGTGGGAAGAGCTGAAAATCGCATGCTGTACATGCAGTATTCAGCGTTCTGACAAACTGATGACTCTTAATCAAGACTATCGTTCTGGTGGGGAGGGAACTTTTGTTTTGGATATGGGAAGTATGAGTTCTTCCCTCATCCAGTGGCTATTTTTGAAGCCAAGAAGGCTGGAAACATTAGCACATTCCACCTGGCAAGGGCCCTTGAATAAGTGAGGTATTCCTCAAACAGGGCTTGAGAACTCTTTTTACTCCTGTCCGAGGCAGGGACCACGAAGGACCACAGACTCCATCTCCTCTGTCAGCTTCAGGCCAGCCTTGGAGTGCTGGCTTGACCAAGGCTGCCCTCAACCCTCCTGTCTTACCCTGTGATAAATCTGCTAACTTGGCCTGTTTGCAAGAGCCTATGTAAAAAAGAGAACGCCATGGAACACTTCTTGGTTGAGAAGAAACAGAAAGATTGTCTGTTGGGAGAAGATGAACCTCTAGGAGGATGTAGAAGGAATGTACATGAAGCAGTTAGTCTGAAACTGGCAGGAAGCTTCAAAGCCCGCTTTTCCCACGTCTTCCCACCCCATTTCTTCAAAGCCCGCTTTTCCACGTCTTCTCACCCCATTTCTTCAAAGCCCGCTTTTCCCTGTCTTCCCACCCCATCTCTCTTCTTCCTTATAGGCTTGTCCCCCCGCCCCTGGATTTGTTGGCCAACAACAAGACTTGTACATAACTCCTGCCCCCTTTGCCCTTCTAAGGTAGGAGTTGCCCTGGCTTTGCTCTTCTTTGTGCCTTTGGCCTGGGGTGCACCTCCTCCCTCTCTTCCACGTGCCTTTCTTTGCCTCTGCAGTCTCATTTCTCATGATTTTGCAAGTTACAGATTTTGTTATTTTCTTACCCACTGTTGACCCTCAGTAGCTGAAAGAAAGGAGTATGACCTAAGGAACCTCAGGTCCCCATTGGGGATTGTTATAGCCTCTGATTTAGCCACAGCAGGCTTCTGCTCAATAGTGTCCAGTTAGGATTTGTGAGTATCCACCTCATGCGTCTCAACGTGAGGCTGGTAGGAGGGACTGCCATGACTTACTCCTTAGTTGTTCCCAGCTCCCATCATCTCTGAAAGGTTATAGGGAATCAAGGCTTTCTCTCCACTCCTTTGCCTCTATTATACCCTCTCCAATTGCAGGGAATGTTACAGGTTAGAGAATCAGCTACTACGTGGGATTTTTTTTTTTTTAATTTTTTCATTATTTGCCTTTGATCCTTAATCTAAAAGCTCTATTCAATGCAACTGGAATTCTTTATCCCTCTTGTCCTGTTCCTTAATATATTGAGGCTATGGGGTAGGAGAAAAGTGCACAACCCACCAACCCCTTTCCCTATGCATTACGATTTCTTTCCTTTTTTACATCTTTTGCTTCCTTCCCATCTCCTCCTACCCCCATCCACCTTTTCTGGCAAACAGGAACCTCTCCCCCTGTGACCCTCAGAGTACGCTGCACAGGGAGCTCCCGCACCCACCCAGACCTGGTTCTAGCCTTGGTTTCTCTTGTCTTCCTCTGCTCTTCCTGGTGCTCTTTCTGTCGGTGGGGTGTGGGTAATAGAATAGCGATGGGCTTTTGGGAACCTTTAACTGTTCTGTTTGTTTGTTTGTTTTGTTTTTCCTCTTTTCGTTTATAAAAACACTAAACATTCAATTTCAGCAAACCAAAAATCCTACCTTCCCACCGAACACTACTAAGGGGCATGTCTTCTGCTCTGTATCTTTTCTCTTTTTCTTTCTCTCTTGTTAATGCTTTTAAAAACAAATGAGTTTTTTATATAAATAAAGTTTTTAAAGTGTGTATGTGGGAGGTCTGTGTCATTTCTTCACTTCGAGCTGTATTTCCTCCCTCCTTTTCATCTTGGTTATTTCGGTCAGTGTTCTTTTTCCTTTCAGAGCTACCAGAAGGAGGCTGTCTCAGGATGGGTTTACTTTTGTTTCGGTCCCAATTCTTAGCAAGGACTATTCTTTGGAATACCCCCCATCCTAGCCTAGTTAATTCAGTGGCTGGAGTGTAGAGCAGGAGAACTTAGTGCTAACAGAGATAGGAACTGCAGAGTGAAAACTGATGGCTTCCTCATCCTCTGGGCTTCTCTCACATTATCTGACAAAATCAGCAATAAGCAACACTCTCCGAATTCATGACCACACATCAAATGAATCTAGAGGGCTAGAAGCTAGCTATCCTAATTGCCACATTAGTAAATGTGAAAGAGTTCAAAGTCCTCTGTACGTGAGCACTAATCATGTATTTTGCGTGTGGAACCTGGAATGACAACTAACTGTTAGCAATAATAGTGAGTACAGATACTGTGGTAGTGATAACCACAGGATGATTAAGGAGAAAGCACAAAGGCTGTGAGTTCTGATACCTCTCTATCCTGCAGATCATCCAGGTAATTCCCACCCTGCCAAGAGCAGATTGGCCCTGAATATGGTATCCTCTAAGGCAGAAAGAATGTCCTGGAATTTGAGTTAAGGAACTACTTCTGTCTTCAAAAGGGTACTTCAAGAAGCAAGTGGCTCTACTGTCCAAAGCCAAAGAGATAAGGTTTGAAAATGAGCCATTCCAGAGAGAGGACTTAGTTCAAGAAAATAGAAACATGAAAGAAATAAGATACTGCCTGAAGCAAATTTCTTTTCCTAGAACAGTTTTTGACTTTGCTGCTGCCTAATTCTCCCTTAAAACAGTTCTTCAGGATTACTGGCAGCTGTGAAAGGAAGGAAAGCCGGAGAAGCAAAGTAGATCATTGCCACTGAGAACGAGCACTCAGATCTGTTTGCATTATGACAGTTGGGTTTTTATTTTGTGTAGTGTGCAGTGACTAGGGCCAACAAGCCAGAGCCACAAGTGAGCTTCCACGAGAGCTTTACCCATGCTGCTATGATTGTAGGAATTTCAAGCATTTTTGGTAATCATGTGAGTACTTGAGAGTACTACACTTGTCTATGCATTTCAGGTTTTGTTGCAGCAAAGGACAGTTGCTTGCACTTTTGCTTCCATTCCCTGATATTCCAGTGCCGATGGACAAATAGTCCAAATGCTGTAATGTACCAGAGGAAAAAGAGTATGAGCTGGGATCCTGATTATGTTCCAGTCACTTCCTCTGCATGCTTGTCTTCAGCTTTTTGTTTTGTTGCATTATGGCATTTTCAAACAAAATTTGTTTTACTGATGCTCTCCACTCATCTTTGCCATCACTTTGGCCCTCCTCCTTTTCATCTTAATCCTTTTAGGATTGATGTTGGTCCTTTTTTTACTTTGTAGACTTTTGCTTTTGGAAGTATGGTGGATTAGATTCCCCCAAAATCCTTTGAGCAAAGGGAAGTAGCATGCTAGATAACCATTTGTTTTAAAAATACTCTCACTCCTATCTTGTTAGGATTGAATTCAGGGCTTCACATGTTAGGCAAACACTATTACTGAGCTACATCTTCTAACTGTATTTAAAAAATAGGTAACTGTTTAAACACACTGCTGAAGAGGCACAAAAGAAAGCCCATCTTCAAAACAAAGCCAGGCCTGGGAGCCTTGCAAGTATCTGATAAAACTAGCTTTACTCATAGTTGTTGCCAAGCACAGTGTACTTTAAGTTTTCTAGGAATGTGGGAAAGTGTAAAGGAAGGATTCCACATAAAGCTGAATACCCTTAGCACAAAGATGAATAAATACTCATGATCAAATGGTTTGTTATGCAAACTTTGTGACCTGAATTCAATGCCTAGAACCCATATAAATGTGGAAAGGGAAAACTGACCTCACAAAGTGCCTGCACACCTATTGCACAACAACAAATAACCCATTGAGTGAGACAACAAAGAACTTGTCTTGATCTTGATAATAGCTGGGAGGGCTTGTAATCCAAATTTAGGCTACCTGTGTGACTCACAAATGATTAAATTAGGGACTTCAAGTGATACATCATTGGCCATATAACTCCAGATGGTTTCTAAGGGTTCAGAATCTACTCTCAGACTTCAGTAAGATGCTCAAAAACTACACATAGTAGCAAAGAGCAGTGAGTGAAAATGGGGATAGAAGATGCATAAGTCAATCAAATCCTTCAGATGTTTGTTGGCACTGGCATGAACTATAACAAGACATGGGTTAGGGTCGGTGAATTCCAGTGGAATGCAGATTCAAGAAGGCATACTGTTCAAAGCTCTGGTAACTTATGTAAGTGTAAGCTTTACATAAAGGTGACATGTAATTAGCTGGACAGAATGCTAGACAATGACATGTTGTGTGATCAGAGTAGAGTTCTCAGATCTTTGTGTTGGGGAGAAAAGTAAAGATACTGATAAAAACTTTTGTGAAACTAAGTATCCATATTAGCTCTGTTAAAGAATAGAAACAGCCTATAGCTTCTAAAGGAAAGTAAAAGGGCAGAGACGTAGTTAAAACTGCTACTTCATCTGATGGAATGAGCTAGGCTTAAGGGCTGTGGCAATAGAGGAAGGATGTGTGTCATCCTGGTGCTGGGGTTGCCGTGCATCAGGTGAGCAGATGTGTACAGAGAAGAGCAAGGGTGGCGAGCAAGTGTAGTGAAGGGAAATGCGAAAGTCTTTAAGAAGGCAAAGTTAATTGAGTAAAGCTTCAGTAGATGCCATGTGAGTTGGTTATGTAAACTTAAAGACAAGGATGGGACAGAACAGTTGAAGTCTTGCTGCCTCCTTTTCTAAATTGCTGACAGCACAAAAATCTAACCTCCCATATCCTAATAGGGCTTAGCTAAAACTGTAGGCTGCCTTTGACAGGATAGAGTTTTACTTACTTTTT